>SJYW01040599.1:136234-188864 GCA_006410735.1 Raphicerus campestris | reverse complement strand
AAAAAAAAAAAAAAAAAAAAAAAAAAAAAAAAACAAAAAAAAATAAAAAAAAAAGAAAAAAAAAAAAAAAAAAAAAAAAAAAAAAAAAAAAAAAAAAAAAAAAAAAAAACTTGGGAAAAAAAAAAGGAAAAAAAAGAAAAAAAAAGCCCACGGGTCTTTCTAAGCCTTTCTATTCCCAATCGGTGAGGTTTCTGTGATATCTTACACACTGCCAGTCTACTTCTCTGACTAATGGAAAATTCATGTGTAGCTCAATAAAGAGAATGTTTGTCTGTATTCCTGAGTCTCACCCTCGGGCTTCATTCTGACAGGAAAGGGAAGGAGGGACTTGACTGGGCCACAGACGCAGGGAGGCTGGTGCATAGGGTTGTGAATGCCGGATTAAGGACCCTTCATCCTGGACCTTCCCCACGCCTGTGCCAGTGTTACCATCAAGGGGGAACTGGCTGAGCGCAGCCACCTGGGAGCAGGGCGGGTAGAGGAATGGGCCACTCTAGCCTGCAGCACGCCCTTCCTCCTGGCCCAGCACCCCTTCACTGAAAGGGCAGGTTTCCTGCTAATACGTGATCCTGTACCCAGGGGCTCCACTGCATCATAATGGGTGGTCCCAAGGATGAGGCCAAACTGCCCCAGCCCTCTGCACCCAAAGGGTCATGTGCACTCACTCGGACATCTTGAAAAGCCTCCCCTGTTGCAGCTGAATGCCAGCAGTCCCCAGCAGGCCAAACACACACGACGACCAAGACCAGCACAGCCTGGCGCACGGAGCTGGTTCTCGATTCCCCTGGGTCGCCACGTTTCTGCTGCAATTAAACCGCAAGTCAGTTGAGGCTGGGATCTGGAGGGAACACACCTCAGCAAAATCCTTGTGTCAGGTCCTTGGATCACTTAGTAGCCAAGCAGTCAAGTGCTCCCCCCAGGAGATGGCAGGGGCTGGGTGCAGTCAGTTAAATGGAATCCACACAGCAGCAGCCCAAGAAGGCCTCTCCCTGGCACTGCCAGTGGCCTTTTAAATCTGGTGAGGATGGCAGGTAGGGGCTAATACTGCTGCAGAGATCATGGAGTAATGAGAGGCTAGTCCCCTTCTGTTACAAAGAATGGATCCAGGAGCTCCTTAGCCAGGACAAGCCTGCTGGTGAGCCAGCCAGGCCTGGCCCTCCCCTAGGGCTTTTCCCACCAGCTTCCCTCCCCTCAACTTATCTGCAGAAGGAGGCGCACCATCTCAG
Source organism: Raphicerus campestris (assembly GCA_006410735.1). Taxonomy (NCBI): domain Eukaryota; kingdom Metazoa; phylum Chordata; class Mammalia; order Artiodactyla; family Bovidae; genus Raphicerus; species Raphicerus campestris. Next base: position 187,638 of record SJYW01040599.1, on the reverse strand, counting down.
TTGAAGGGAACCCTGCGCTCTCAGGACTTGAGAAGAAGCTTGACTTCAGGACACAGGTTTGAGGGGGTTACAGATGAAAGGCTGTAGGATACCATGATTTCTACATGTGGCATCACCTGAATTTCTCAAAAAAGGAGCCATAGGGTAACAGGGTTCTTGCCCAATTTGCTTGTGAATTCTGTAGCTAAAAACAACAGACGTTTCTTGGCCCTTACTTAAAATGGAATCCAGAAGCATTTTGCTAGGAAAGGGTGCAGGGAGAGACCAATTATTAGAACAAGACACGTGGGGGTGGAGCCTATGCGTCATGGTTTCCAGATGCTCCACAAGTGACTCTAATGTGCAGTCAGGTTCAGAGCCACTCCTAAGAAAAAGAAGGGGTGAGGAGACGGGAGATGAAGGTGTCCAGAGGCAGGAAGGCTGAGTTGTCCCTTGACCTAGCTGGGCAGCAGGGCCAGGGCTCCTTGTGCGTGACAGGCCCTGCTCCACAAAGCTCTCAGCTTTAGCCAGAGAGGACCACATCTGCTGGCCAAAGATCGAAGAGCACACAGTCTACCCAGCTCAAGTGGGAAGCTAGGTCCATGCGGCCACCTGCACACCCAGAATCCACATCAACAGAACTAGAATATCCACAGAAATCATGGGTCTCTACAGTACATAAAAGCCTCAAAATCAGAGGGGGGAAGAACCAAACCCGGAACCCAAGATGTCAAAAGGGGCAAAAGAAAATGAAGGGAATGAGGGAAACCACTTCCAGAAGAGCCCAGAGAGGGCAAGGGCACCTCCACCACCATTCACAGAGCACCCAAACGCCCTCGGTTTACAGACCTGAACCAGCTGCCTGGCCTCCACTGGAGAAGCTGGCACGGCCAAGGGGCTGGGGGCGGGGGGCTGGCCTAGCATCCTTCCCTTGCCTTTAGTCTGTCCCAGATATCCCCAAGAGGTGCAGAAGCCAAGAGACAGTAAGTGCACAGAACCCTTCCCTATGCAGGTGTAAAATCTAAGGGTGAGTTTAGGACTTCTCTTTGGGGTCGCTTTAAAGGCATGTCCCTCCTGTGATCACTGTCACATTGTTGTATTCCACTGTCTCAGGACCCTCTAAAATTGACTCCAAAACATTCTCCTTTCACACATCTGAAACATAAGAACACACGGAATTGGTATCATCTTTAAAGGTGCACATCACACACATACAAAATTATAAAGAAAAACCCACCAACCAAAAGAGAACACACAAAATCAAAACACGATCTAATTTCTGCACTTCTGAAGAAAACTGCCTGAGCTCCAAGCCACATACAACACCACACTAGGACAGTTTGCTTTTTATTATTATTGTTGTTGTTGTTTTACAGTAAAAACAAATAGCTATGCTCTCAGCAAAACAAATTTTAAAAGAAAAAAAAAAATCACAGAAATTTACTAACAGCATTTCAAGATAAGGCTTTGAAAGATTTATTGAAATAAATTATCTCAGCCTAAACACGTACTCATCGCTCTATTTTCAGTTACTTCTCAACATCCTAAAAACTTTGTTATGTAAAATACATTTAACTTTGCAAATTTTAGGTAATACTGGATTCTTCCCAAAACGACTACCATAAAGCTATGCTTTCAAACATTAAAAAAAAAAAAAACCCTAATCCAGTAGGACATAAAACTGAACCATGTAAGCTATGATTGCGTGTTTCAAACCCTTCAAGTGAAATTTGTCAAGGATTTGAAAAAGTTCAGATATGGGTCTGCTCCAAGGCAGGTGGAGGCAACACCTCACCTTTTAACCAACACAGTTATGAAAATGAAGGGCTCCAGGGAAGAAAGCTACAAAAGGTATCATTTATTTCTTCAATGAAGCCCTCCAAGAAGTACTCTCCCATCCCCAAAGACCAAACCCACAGCCTTTGGCATTGCCTAATCGACTTTACCAAGGAATTAAAACCACGAACCAAAGCTTGCTGCTTAACCCTGTCAGTGCTGACCTTCCCCATATCTGGGGGCAGGTGGGCAGGGGACAGTGAAATACAGAGAGGAGAGGATGGACACGCAGGGTGTACTCATAGATGGAGGAGCACCAGCATTAATGGAAGTAAAGCCAGCTCTGGACAGGGGGCTTGGAAAGTCCCGGATGTCCTGGGACACAACTGTTACCTCCTCACACCACATCCCTGGGCTTTCCCTTGCTCTGCTCCAGGTATCGAACCAAACACAGTTTTTTCCATGATGCCCCGCCGGCCCCGGGGTCCAGAAGCCCACAGCTCTGGCCTCACTCTGTGACATTCTGAATGCCTCCTCACTAAGAACAGCAGCTGGACAACAGACATTACCCAGTGGTGTGGAGTCAGGCTCTGGCTGTCCATCTCCACGCTGCTTTGTTTGGATCCCCCTGCCTCCAGCCCCCATCTGCTGCACACACACTTCCTGCCACATTTGAAGCAAAAGACACTGGCATCTGTTATGACTTCTGCATAAGGCAGTCATGGACGCTGCCTGCTTCAGGTCTTTGGTTGCCCACCTCCTCTTGATCCTCCCCACCCCTCCCAAGTCCAGTCAATGCAGAAGAGATCATGCCTAGAGTTAAAATGTGCAGTGTTTCTAAGGGAAGAGAAATGTCACATAGAAAGTATTACAAAAAAGGATTAAATCTGTCAGCTGTCCAAACACTATTAAGACCACATGCTTTATACAGCGGTGATGCAGTCAAGCCCGCTTCTTCACACAGCGGGCACAACTGGGGACAGGCCTCTTCAGCAGGCCGGGCACGCGGCTCGGGCGGAGCGAGCTGAGGAAGGCAAGGAAGCGCTAGGAGGTCTGCTGCTTCTGAAGTCTCCTCTCGGCTGCAGCAGCCAGCATCCTTCGACGCAAGGTCACAGGGTCAGAGGTCGTCCCTTCTGAGGGGAGGCAGCTCTCTGAGGCCTTGTCATCTTCAGAACTTCTGTTCAAGAAACGCCTACCAAAAACCAAAGGTCCAAGTGAGGGACCCAGGGAGCTCTGGGCAGGCACACAGAAGCACACAATGTACTTCCGTAACTGCCCCTTCCCCGGCACGGCCACGAAGCTGTCACTCAGCACCACCCCACAAACAAGACACCCCGCCCTGAACGGGGCTGTCACTCAGCACCACCCCACAAACAAGACACCCCGCCCTGAACGANAACAACCTTTCACTCCTCCATGCTCTCTAGGCTTACCTGAACAGAAGCTTCTCCGTCCTCCTGCTCGCCATTTGGCCTTTCCACGGGGCTGTTCAGCGCAGGCCTGATGCTCTCTGACCGCTGAAAGAGACACAGCAGCACAGACAATGCAGCCGCTCTGAACTCGAGGAACAGGATGGGGGCCCGGGGTGGGGGAGGAGCTGCAGCCCCAACAGGCCGAGCCCAACCAACCCCCGGCATCCAAGACACGAGGATGCTGGGTTAGTGACCTGACAAAGGAGTCTGAGGCTAAGTCCAAGAGTCATCAATGTTTAATTTTCCTTTCAGTAATAATAACTGCACAACAGCAGCAAAATGCAACAGAAGGACAGACACACTGTCTCTCATCCACCTCAACGTCCTATCAACTAGGTGCCGCTGTCCTCACGCTCAGCCAGGCCAAGACCCTGGCTGATTTCTATATGTCATCGCCCAAGGACTCACTCTGGCTATGTGAGAGATCTCCACGCTCCTCAGAGGAGGCCCTCTGCCGACAACTGATGGGAACTGGTGTATAACACTCTGGCTCCTCCTCCCTCAGGAGGCATGTGCATTTCTGGATCCCAGAAGCCTCCAGTGGCCTCGAGCTCTAGACACCCACGATGCTGACCTGCTGGACAACAAGTCCTTAACCCATCTCACAGTCCCACCTGCTGCCTGTGTTTCCTAGACTCCTTCCCATGGTTCCCAGAAAATGTTAGTCACTCAGTCATGTCCCACTTAATGATCCAATGGACTACAGTCCACCAGGCTCCTATGTCTATGGGATTCTCCAAGCAAGAATACTGGAGTGGGCAGCCATTGCCTTCTCCAGGGGATCTTCCCAACCCAGGGACTGAACCTGGGTCTCCTGCACTGCAGGCAGATTCTTTACCATCTGAGCCACCAGGGAAGTACTGCATGGTTCCCAGAACACTTCTCAAATTAACTACTGGCATCCAAATCCTTCTCAGCGTCTGCTCCCAGAGCAACAGCCAGTTCCTACAGGTAAGGAACACAGAGCCACCTCTAATACCTCAACCCCTTCAACTACCAATTCCAGGCTTATGGCCTCTTCAAAGATGCTCACATTTTAAGATTTTTACTAACAGATTTCCATGTTTTGGCCCATCAAAACTGAGTAATTTCTTGGTATCTGATAGCCTGCATGTGGCTCAGTCACTTAGTCGTGTCTGACTCTTTGTGACCCCATGGACTATAGCCCGCCAGGCTCCTCTAGCCATGGGATTCTCTAGGCAAGAATACTGGAGTGGGTTGCTGTTTCCTCCTCCAGGGGATCTTCCTGACCCAGGGATCCAACACACATCTCCTGCACTGGCAGGTGGATTATTTACCACTGAGCCACTTGGGAAGCTCTTATGATACTCTAATCACATATTCATTGCTTGGTCCTGCCAGAAAGTTTGTCTTTAAAATGTCAATACTAAAAAAAATAAAAATAAAAAATAAAATGTCAATACTTCTTGTATCCATCAAAGAGCTTTTATGATGGGCCAGCAGACAGGACCTTTTTTTAAAAAGTGAAAAATACAAGCCTCACACAGAGAGGGAACTATACCCAGTGGAAAGCCACACCGATGTGCAAAGCCAGCTGAGGGTGTTTCTCCCACGGCCAGGGTTGGCAAACTACAGCCTATAGGACAAGTTACTCCAAAGGTTTCTGTAAATAAAGTTTTACTGGAACACAGTCATGTACATTCATTTCCATATTGTCCACGGCTACTTTAGCACTGCAGCATGGAATTAAGAAGTTACAACAGTTAATGCATGGCTTGCAAGGCCTAAAATACTTCAATCTGCTAGAAAAGGACNTACATTCATTTCCATATTGTCCACGGCTACTTTAGCACTGCAGCATGGAATTAAGAAGTTACAACAGTTAATGCATGGCTTGCAAGGCCTAAAATACTTCAATCTGCTAGAAAAAGACTGCCAATCCTTGTCGAAAAGTGAACTGATACTCTGACCTCCTGGGCTGGTGAGGGCAAACTGGTTTGGGGTATAAAAAAATCAGCCAAATATTTGTGTCCTTGTCTTCAGCCAAGCCTCCTGGATGAGTCTGTTCTCAATCATAATTTGGAAAGTTAGGGAATTCACAGAAACCCTTCATCAAGTCATAAATGATACTCAGCTGTTAAGTAACTAAAAAGTTAGTTTAGAAGATTAAACCTTGGTGAGGACAGAATTCACTTGTCATGCCTGAACCTCAGTTTACCTGTGTGGGAAAAGGAACTTGAATCCGTCCTTCCAGAATGTTGTCTGTGGTTATTTCAACCGAGCGCGTCAGCTGGAGGTCTTGCAGCACCAGGTGGTATGGCACCTGGGGAAACATCTCTTGAATCTGATGAGCCTGCAGGGATACAAAGAGGCCACGGAAACGGTCACTCTCAACAGTTGCTTCCTGAGGTCATGGGGTGAGGCAGGCCCTGAGAACACCAGGATGGGGGCCGCTGCCATGCTGCAGGTCACCCTCACACTCAGGACTTCTCCAGAAGCCAGATAGGAAACTTGGTGACGGCACCAGATCCAGATAAAAGAAGCAGAAAGATGCCCCTGAGGCAGACTGGATTAGAAAAGCACAGAAATATGCCCCGGAGGCAGACTGAGTTAGAATATTCCAGCTTTAAAAAGTATTCATTTCATTCAATCCTGGGTTTTGGCACACACACACACAAAAAGCTCAGTAACAGGTATACAAACATATTCTCCTTAAAGTTATATATTCCTAGAAGGAACAACAGATGAAATTCAAACGTGTTTGTGAAAAATGTTCCACTCAAAAGGCTATGTACTGTAAAACAGTGAAAGTGTTAATTGCTCAGTCATGTCCGACTCTTTGCGACCCCACAGACTCTAGCCTGTCAGGTTCCTCTTTTCCTGGGATTCTCCAGCCAAGAATACTGGAATGGGTTGCCATTACCCTTCTCCAGGGGAATCTTCTCAACCCAGGGATCGAACCTTGGTCTCCCACACTGCAGGCAGATTCTTTACAGTCTAAGGATTCCATTTATATGACATTCCAGAATAAGCAAAATTATAAGGGTAGAAAACTTATAGGTGGTTCCGAGAGGCTGGGGGTGGAAGCAGAAGTGACTGATTACAAAGGGGCACAATGGAATCTGAGGGGAGGGGGAATGGAGCTGCCCTGTATTTTGATTATAGTGCTGGTTACACTACTGAATGGGTCTGACAAAACTCATAGAGATGGTTACTAAAAACTCTGACCTTACTGTATGTAAGTTACACTTGGGCCAGCGGGGGCGGCCGCGGGGGTGGAGTGCGGTGCAGGTAAGATTCTAAAGAATGTAATTGCTAATACTGCTCCAGAGCTGAAGTTCTCAACCTTGCTCTAGAAATGTCACAGACGCCATCAGGGCTCTAGGTGGTCACATGCACACGGGGAGCAGGCAGAGATCTCGCACGCCACCACCTGTACTTTCATTTTCAAAAATCTGGAGCAGCTCCAGATTTTTTTCTCATGCATGTATATTTATTTTACAAATACTTATATTCAGAGTTTTATATGTGGAAAAAGTCCCAATGACCAAAAGGGAAAATGAGGAGGAAAAACAGAACTGCTTCGGGGGCACATGAAAGTCTACTGTTGGGAGAGGACCATGTGGTCGTAACTGTAGAAAGAGGGGGAATGTGTCTCAATGTCAGATGGAGAGAGGAAAGACCAGGGTGAAACGTGCTTAAAGCTTTGCTTGGGTCACTGTTGGGGCAGAGAAGGCAAGACACACTTGTCTAGCACAGAAGGACCTGGCACTCTGCTGTCCTGGGATCCCTATATTGTTTCTATGAACATGAGTTGATAACAGTCCACAACAACCTGGATAATCAAATAACATTCTTCTCTATTCATAAACAGCTCCCCCTTCGTTTCCCAAATAAAGTCAGTCCAAAGCATTTCTTCCAGAAGATGCAGCAAACTACATATTAGATCTTGATAAAAAATATATTGTGCCAGTAAATTAGTTGTGCTAAAAATAGACTATTCCAATCCACTGTGGATGGGGAGGAAGAACACCAGAACCTGTCTATTTAGAACTCTAAATGCATCAACTCCAAGGTAATTCTCATTCCTGGGAGGTTAATGCGCCCATGCATTCTGACTTTTTTAAGGGGGCAGGTGAGGTGATCAGCCTGAAGAGCTTCAATATATGACTGAGCCTAAAGTACCCACGCAGAACATTGGGGCGGTCACATTTCCAGGCCATGTGCTCTCACGACGTTACTCTCTCTCTCTCTCTCTCTGCTGATGACCTGGCTGAGTGCTTCACTGAGACAGCAGAAGCCAGCAGGAAGCCTGGTCCTTTTTTTTTTTTAATAGTCAAAATTATATACAATCACCCATCTTAACCATTTTTAAGCGTACAGCAGTGTTAACTACACACACACTGCCAAGCAAGACATCCCCAGAATACCTTCATCTTGGCAAAACCACAACTCTAACACCCACTTAAGGGCAACTCCTCACTGCCCCTTCCCCAGGCAGCCATTCTACTTCCTGTTTCTAAGAGTCTGAGTAATTTAGATACCTCAAGTGAGTGGAATCACGCAATATTTGTCTTTTTTTTGTAACTAGCTGATTTCACTTAGCACAATATTCTCACAGTTTTTTGGCTGGCTGAATCATACTCCCATTGTGTCCTATTGTGACCATTTTCATAATCCATTCATCTCTTATGGACACATAGGTTGCGTCTACCTAAATGGTTACTATGAGCCATGCCTTTTTAAAAAAAACTATATGTCAAAATGACATGCCTACAGCCATGTCCATCCCTCCCCCAACCAAAGTGAATGAATGCCTCTCTCCTGGCTCTGGCGTCCAGCCCATCCACCTCAAGAACTGTGCCTTTAGTTAACTTTGTTCTGTACCATCAATCTCTCCCCGTCTAGTGATCATTCCTAGTTGCATACCAAGCATGCTTTAGGATCTTTTTAAAAAGACTCTTGGGCACAGAAAAGAACTAAGAGCAGGGTCTCAAAGAGATATCTGTACACCTATATTCAGAATCCCATTACTCACGATAGCTAAAGCACGGAAGCAACTCAAGTGTCCACTGACAGAAGAATGGATAAGCCAAATGTGGTCTGTCCATACAAGCAGATATTTATTCAGCCTTAAGAAGGAAGGAAACTCTGACACATGCTACATCACAGCTGAACCTTGAGAACATAAAGCTTAGTAAAATAAGCCAGTTACCAAAAAAAAAAAAAAATCTATGATTCTGCTTAAATGAGGCCCCTAAAGTCAAATCCATAGAGAAAGAAAGGAGAATGGTGGTTGCCAGGGGCTAGGAAGGAACGGCGAGTCCCTGCTTACTGGGTTAGTGCTGCAGTTTTGCAAGATGAGGAGTTCTGGAAACGGATGGTGGTGGGAGCTGCATACAAACATGAATATACTTAACACCACTCAATTGTATACTTAAAGGTGGTTAAGTGTATGGTATGTGACGCACTGGAAAAGACTGATGCTGGGAAAGATTCAGGGCATGAGGAGAAGGGGGCAACAGAGGATGAGACGGTTGGATGCATCACCGACTCAATGGATATGAGTTTGAGCAAACTCCAGGAGATACTGAAGAACAGGGAAGCCTAGTATGCTGCAGTTCATGGGGTTGCAGAGAATCAGACACGACTGAGCAGCTGAACAACAAACAACAAAAAATAGGAAAAAAAATAAAAGATGACCCGTGGGGAAAGGAAAAGAATACATACTTAGCACTTGCTTCTATGTGTATGTAAACCTTGTGAGAGAACACAACACAGCAAAAACTGATCAAAATTGTTATTCCATGAGAGGAGGGAGTCTGGGCAGATGGAGGCAAGGGCAGGAGTGTGACTTCACCAGATACTCTCTGTAGGTTTTGGTTTTGATTCTGGGGGTGTTTCTGGTCATGGATCAAAGCATGGGGGATCTTATTTCACTGACCAGGGATGGAACCTATGCCCCCTGCAGTGGAAGTGGGAGCACGGAGTCTTAACCACTGAACCACCAGGGAAATTCCCTACAGGTTCTGAAATTTGTGGATCAATGGCCTGCTCAAAAATCTTAAAGAAAAAAAAAATCAACCAAAACTCCTCTGATGGCACACCCCTATTAAGCGACCACCTTACTTCTTTGTACCATCTTGTAACACACTGCCAGCTACTGAGTGTCTTCCACTCCCACTCATTTTCCAATCCAACAATCTAGAATCCAACCCCTCAAGCCATGGAAACTGCTTGTTCCTCTCCAGCTGATAACCACCTCCTTTCTGCCACACTCAAGACGCACCTCTGACTTCATCTGCTAAGAATTACCACACGCCCGACCTGCCTCTTCTCCTGGGGTTTCACAGCTCCTCTCTCTCTGCCAGACCTCAGCCTTGAGCCCTCTTCTCTTCGTAAGCCACCTTCTTTTCCCTGAAGTGATCCAGTCCCCTACGACTTAAAGCTCCCAAATGTCTCTCCAACTGCATCTCTTTCTTGAGGTCCGCAACTGTCTACATGACATCTCCACTTGGCTGACTCACAGACACCCCAATGTCCCCAGCCAAACAGAAGGCCGAGGTCCTGTCCTCCATCTGCTCCTCCCTCAGTCCTGCCCATCTCAATACCTGGTACAACAGTCTGCTCAGTTGCTTAACGGAAAACCAACACTCCTCCCGCCCCACTACCCTACATCCAAACCAAAGGCACTGTCAAGACCTATCAGTTCATTTTCAAAAAGCCTTCAATCTGCCATTTCTTTTCATCTTAATTTCCAACACCCTGGTCCAAGCCACCATCCTTTTTTGCCTAAACTATTGCAACAGCCTCCTCACTGGTCTTACTGGTTCCATTTCCGCCCCATAAATGTCATTCTCTCAGAAGTAAATTATTTTCTGCTAACAGTCCTGTCAGTCACAGTCACCTGGGGGAGGAAAAAAAAAAAGCCCCGAATGGCCCACTAACACTTTCATTACAGAATCCAAACTGGACTGTGGCCTACACATCCCCACATGACCTGCTCGGCAACCTTGATCATGTCATAGTCTTGGCTTCGACTTACATACTCCAACCACAATCACTTCCCTTAGTTTCCAGAACATTCTCACCTCACGGCCATTGCACCTACTGTTTCCACTGTCTCCTTTTCATCCTTCCTGTCTCAGCTTAAATATCACCTCTTGAGTCTTCTCTGAATGTCTTTTCTAGAACAGTCTGTGCTCACCACTCCACATTACCTGCCCTGCAGCCTGCAAAGCCCTCACCCCCGTTGGCAATGATCTTGTCTGTCTGTGTTTACAGTTGGTCTCCCTCTCTCCCTCCATGAAGAAGTCACACTTCTTGAGAGCAGGACCCCTGTCCACCCTGTTGACACTCCAGGTGCGACGCAATTTGTTGACACAGCACAGAGCCCATCTTGGGAACAGGCTTTCACTACACATTTGCAGAATAAATATGCTAAGATAAGTTAATGGACAAACGGGCAGGAATAACACAGTTTACATTTTTAAGACTCTTGCATTTATCATCATAATGAACACTACATTTCAACAGTGGTGAATCAGTGAAGATCAAATGACAAAGCTTTAGAAAATACACAGAATCTTAAAGTATTTGGATACTATCCTTGAATGAGCCAAAAGCATGCCTCAGCATCTCACGGTGCCTGTGTTTCTGTACATAAACACACACACTTATGTCCACAGCCGTATACGCATGTATAAGGGTGTATGTGAATGTATACTCAGTTATTTATTTTGGGAAGGGAGGAGATGGAGTCAAAATAACACATTTGGTAGGCCTACTACAATTTTTAACAAAAATCACATTCACTCAAGTCAGTAACTCCCCAAATACTTGTGGTGAACATTAAGAGGTGCCCCAAGACTAGCGAAGATCACAAGAGTGCCCCTAGCAGTGCTCAGAAAAGGTCACATTATCTGCCACATCAGTAAAATGAAGGCTCGCTTCCAAACCAGTTTCAATTTTTTTTTCTTGGTAATTATTTAAATTGTGTTTTAAAGTTTTTCCAGTGTTATGTTGGTTTCTGCCATACAGCCACGTAAATCAGCCATAATTCTACATACACCCTCCTCTCCTAGCCTCCTTCCCTCCGCCCGTCCCAGCCCCTCGGGTCGTCACAGAGCGCCGCACTGGGCTCCCCGAGCCGCACAGCGACTTCTCAGCAGCCCTCCACCTCGCACCTCTCAGCGCACATGTGCTGATGCTGCCTTCCCCTTTCATCCCAATCTCTCCCTCTACATCTGTGTCTCCACTCCTTCCCTGCAAGTCAGTCAGTTTCAATTTTAGAAGACAGGAATTGAAGTGGTCCCGATGAATAAGATGCCCCTGAAAATCCTGTCGTTTTGCCAGAGCAGAGTGAGACCACCTGGGTCACACACACGGCACATGCTCTCCAGCTTCTCCTTCCCTCCTGATTGACAAGCTCCTTCTGAAAGCAGCGAGCACTCCTTACCATTGCGTTGAGCTGGGAGTTGCTTGCCTGTGTAATGCCTAGAATGTTGGTGGTGTGCATCACTTCGACTGAGAAACTCGGCAGCCAACTCGCGATCCGGGACCCTGAAACAAATGAGAATCCAGCACAGGTTTGAGAGGCCTCCCTCCTCACGTTAGCTACCATGTGAGTGTCACTACTAGCCGGGGCTTCCTTTACACCAGGGCTCTGACCAAGTGTCAATTCTCACTAAAACCCCACCTGGGTTTATTATTATTCCTATTTTACTCTTCTCAGGGATTTGACTCCAGTTCTCCTGTTGGTTCCCAAGGCACTCAGAAGTGAGGTAACGTGTCCAAGATCCAGCATCTAGTTACGGTGGCCAGGACCTGAAGCCACACAGTCAGGTTCCAGGACACTTCACCGCCGGGCTTGCCCTTGCCCCAGTGGCCCTGGACCCACACAACACGCCATCCCTCCCACAGCCCACACTGTCAGGAAGGTGCTCAGGGCTGCAAAGCTGCTACAAGAGCTGACCTTTCACTCTTCTCTTCACACTACTCATAAACACTACTCACTGGGGGACATCATTTTCATGAAGTAGCTTCTACTTAATAAATTTGTCTTAAAGACTTAATTTTTCTCATTCAGAATGCTTCTCCAACAGCACTGCAGCACAGGCTGCTGGACTAAGGGTACCGAGAAGCCCGCTGCTGCTGTCGCGGCCTACGGAAGGGGATCCTAAGCTATACGGTCATGGGTGTCGGCACTAAAACAGCCCCATATCAAGCCACGCATTTAAGGAGGATTTCCATCTCCTTCACAAAGGAGCACTGAGGCCAGCAATGTAAAACAAGCTCAAGGGCCACTCAAAAGTCTTGCCTGGACAGTTTGTGCCCAAGAAAAAGCTGGATACCTATTTCATGTACTTACTAAGGAGAAATAAAGTTGCCTTTATCAATTTGGACTAGGTTTTCAGTAATAATTCATAAAAAATAGCTTACATAGCCAGAACCCATGTCCAAGATCCGCTTGTCTATTTCAGAAGTCTGACGAGGAAGAGGCACAAAGCAGCCCCTCTACACCTGCTTAGCCAGCCCGGCGGTCACCATCCCCTCTTCCAGAGATGGACTCCGCTCCTCTGGTCCTTTCTATCAGGGATTTCAACGTGTGGCCACTCCTGCTGTGCCCCACTCTTGGAAACTCAAATCAGAGACGGGAAGAGCAGTCCTTCTAAACAAATAGTCTAGGGATACCTACTTTAGAGTAGGAAACATGAACCAGCATTTAGTGGTATTGAAACTGATGAAAATCAGCAACGGGCCAATGTAATGTGAATTAAGGGATGATAAACCAGTTCCTGATATGGTGCCCATGATCTTAGAATTTTAAGTGTGGTTTTATCATGAGTACAACTCTTTCCAACATTCTGGAAGACTGAACATTCATATCTCATGGACAAAGCAAGGGGCTCCTGGCTCTGATTCTCCTCCTAGTACTCANATTAAGAGGTGCCCCAAGACTAGCGAAGATCACAAGAGTGCCCCTAGCAGTGCTCAGAAAAGGTCACATTATCTGCCACATCAGTAAAATGAAGGCTCGCTTCCAAACCAGTTTCAATTTTTTTTTCTTGGTAATTATTTAAATTGTGTTTTAAAGTTTTTCCAGTGTTATGTTGGTTTCTGCCATACAGCCACGTAAATCAGCCATAATTCTACATACACCCTCCTCTCCTAGCCTCCTTCCCTCCGCCCGTCCCAGCCCCTCGGGTCGTCACAGAGTGCCGCACTGGGCTCCCCGAGCCGCACAGCGACTTCTCAGCAGCCCTCCACCTCGCACCTCTCAGCGCACATGTGCTGATGCTGCCTTCCCCTTTCATCCCAATCTCTCCCTCTACATCTGTGTCTCCACTCCTTCCCTGCAAGTCAGTCAGTTTCAATTTTAGAAGACAGGAATTGAAGTGGTCCCGATGAATAAGATGCCCCTGAAAATCCTGTCGTTTTGCCAGAGCAGAGTGAGACCACCTGGGTCACACACACGGCACATGCTCTCCAGCTTCTCCTTCCCTCCTGATTGACAAGCTCCTTCTGAAAGCAGCGAGCACTCCTTACCATTGCGTTGAGCTGGGAGTTGCTTGCCTGTGTAATGCCTAGAATGTTGGTGGTGTGCATCACTTCGACTGAGAAACTCGGCAGCCAACTCGCGATCCGGGACCCTGAAACAAATGAGAATCCAGCACAGGTTTGAGAGGCCTCCCTCCTCACGTTAGCTACCATGTGAGTGTCACTACTAGCCGGGGCTTCCTTTACACCAGGGCTCTGACCAAGTGTCAATTCTCACTAAAACCCCACCTGGGTTTATTATTATTCCTATTTTACTCTTCTCAGGGATTTGACTCCAGTTCTCCTGTTGGTTCCCAAGGCACTCAGAAGTGAGGTAACGTGTCCAAGATCCAGCATCTAGTTACGGTGGCCAGGACCTGAAGCCACACAGTCAGGTTCCAGGACACTTCACCGCCGGGCTTGCCCTTGCCCCAGTGGCCCTGGACCCACACAACACGCCATCCCTCCCACAGCCCACACTGTCAGGAAGGTGCTCAGGGCTGCAAAGCTGCTACAAGAGCTGACCTTTCACTCTTCTCTTCACACTACTCATAAACACTACTCATTGGGGGACATCATTTTCATGAAGTAGCTTCTACTTAATAAATTTGTCTTAAAGACTTAATTTTTCTCATTCAGAATGCTTCTCCAACAGCACTGCAGCACAGGCTGCTGGACTAAGGGTACCGAGAAGCCCGCTGCTGCTGTCGCGGCCTACGGAAGGGGATCCTAAGCTATACGGTCATGGGTGTCGGCACTAAAACAGCCCCATATCAAGCCACGCATTTAAGGAGGATTTCCATCTCCTTCACAAAGGAGCACTGAGGCCAGCAATGTAAAACAAGCTCAAGGGCCACTCAAAAGTCTTGCCTGGACAGTTTGTGCCCAAGAAAAAGCTGGATACCTATTTCATGTACTTACTAAGGAGAAATAAAGTTGCCTTTATCAATTTGGACTAGGTTTTCAGTAATAATTCATAAAAAATAGCTTACATAGCCAGAACCCATGTCCAAGATCCGCTTGTCTATTTCAGAAGTCTGACGAGGAAGAGGCACAAAGCAGCCCCTCTACACCTGCTTAGCCAGCCCGGCGGTCACCATCCCCTCTTCCAGAGATGGACTCCGCTCCTCTGGTCCTTTCTATCAGGGATTTCAACGTGTGGCCACTCCTGCTGTGCCCCACTCTTGGAAACTCAAATCAGAGACGGGAAGAGCAGTCCTTCTAAACAAATAGTCTAGGGATACCTACTTTAGAGTAGGAAACATGAACCAGCATTTAGTGGTATTGAAACTGATGAAAATCAGCAACGGGCCAATGTAATGTGAATTAAGGGATGATAAACCAGTTCCTGATATGGTGCCCATGATCTTAGAATTTTAAGTGTGGTTTTATCATGAGTACAACTCTTTCCAACATTCTGGAAGACTGAACATTCATATCTCATGGACAAAGCAAGGGGCTCCTGGCTCTGATTCTCCTCCTAGTACTCACTGGAACGACTATTTAGTGACCCTTCATTATATGCTTAAGTATTAGACCAATGTAATAAATTACTAGCAATGGTTAACTTTTAAAGTGATTAACCTCGCTCCTGTAGGCATGCTGATTCAACTGTAACTACTTCCACCTCTGTGCACCCACTTCCTCCCCCAATTCACATAGAATCTAGCAAAGTGCCTGGGACAGACTAACTCCTCAGTGTTATCCATACTTACCGAACACTGTCAATCCAAACTGAAATACATTATTAAACTAGCCCGTACAGGACAAGTTAAAATGAAAACAACCCTGCTGGGGCGTTTTAGAGGTTGAAACCAACTAACCATCGAAGTGGAAGAAGTGATTGTGTTGGTTTAAGCGAGGTCTGCCTTCGGCTGCCGCCACAGGAACCAAGTTCTCATCCAGGTTCTCTCCTGGATGGTCTTCCCGGACACGATTATTGTCAGCAATGTTAAGAGACATCCTGCATGTGGGGCAGGAGGTGTCTTGTTCTAGCCAGGAACGAAGACAGGAGCTACCAAAAAGTCCAAAATAAGATATTCTTAGCATAGTCTGTGAGAATTCACCAGAAGTACTCTGAATGTATCAGTGAGTTGTAATTTTACTTTCTATTCACCATTAGTAAGATTTAAACATCGAGAAACACTTGCTGACATTGCTTCTCACTCTGCTTCAGCCTGATGTACTTCTGGTGTATCCTGCTCTGAACATCAATTCATTAACATGCATGGTCATCTACAAGTTTGAAGGTATGACCCTTTTTCAGTAAGACTTCCTCATACAGCTCACCATTTTCCTCTCCAGCTCAATTTGACTAACTTCCAGTCCGACACCCTTGCCTCTCATGTCTTTGAATCCTCTATTCCAATGATCTGTTCTTTCATTCTACTTGAGCTACCCACTAACATGGTCATAACCTTGGCCTTCTCATCAAAATCGTTGACTTCAAAGCTCTTATTCTCCAGCTTACTATCTCTCTGCCAGAAGATTGTATGACAATAATGTTCCAAAATAATGAATGTGGAAATTCAACTCTATCACATTTTGAAATAATAAAGTACCTATAATTCCTGTTTGTGATCATGCAACTATTAGCCAAATAAGTGATATTTTTAGAAGTTCACGTCCCTTTAATCAACACCCTTAAATCACACTTCTAGTTACACCAGCCTTGTGTGGGGCTCCAAAAGTATATAAAATCCTTGACTTCCAATAATGCTACAGGTGACATACTTTTCATAAGCAAATCTAATTTTACTTCATACTTCCAGATCAAATGGATCAGTAACCTAAATGTAAGGGATAAAACCATAAAACTATTAGAAAAAAACTATCATGAACTCAGATTTGGTAATGGATTCTTAGATCTGACACTCAAAATATGAGCTACAAAAGAAAGAATGGGTAAATTGGATTTCATTAGAAATTTAAAAGGTATACATCAGAGGATATTACCAACTGAGAAGACAAGCTACCAAATGGGAGAAAATATTTGCAAATCATACATCTGATAAGGGTTTGCTGCTAAGTCACTTCAATCGTGTCTGACTCTGTGCGACCCCATAGATGGCAGCCCACCAGGCTCCCCCGTCCCTGGGATTCTCTAGGCAAGAACACTAGAGTGGGTTGCCATTTCCTTCTCTAATGCATGAAAGTGAAAAGTGAAAGTGAAGTCACTCAGTCGTGTCCAACTCTCAGCGACCCCATGGACTGCAGCCTACTAGGCTCCTCAGTCCATGGGAGTTTCCAGGCAAGAGTACGGGAGTGGGGTACCATTGCCTTAGTATCCAGAAAACATAAAGAACTCTTACAACTCATCAACAGAAAGAAAAACAACCCAAATAAAACAGGATAATCTGACTTCAACAGACATTCTCCAAANCTATCTCTCTGCCAGAAGATTGTATGACAATAATGTTCCAAAATAATGAATGTGGAAATTCAACTCTATCACATTTTGAAATAATAAAGTACCTATAATTCCTGTTTGTGATCATGCAACTATTAGCCAAATAAGTGATATTTTTAGAAATGCACCAACAAGCATGTGAAACAATGATCAGCATCACTGGTTAATAAAGAAATGAAATGCAAATCAAACCACAATGCGAAACCACTTTACAACCTTTAAGATGGCTATTATCTAATGTAAAATGTAAACAGGTATACTAGCTATAGAAAAACAGTACGATAGTTCCTCAAAAACACAGAATTATCACATGATCCAGCAACTCCACCTCTGGGTATATACCCTAAAGAATTGAAAGCAGGGTCTTGAAAAGAAATGTGTACCCCCATGTTCGCAGCAGCATTATTCATGATAGCCTGAGAAGGCAGAAACCACCTAATGTCTGTTGACAGATGAATGGAGAAACACAATATGATACACACACACAATGGAATATTGTTCAGCTTTAGAAAGGCAGGAAATTCTGACACGTTACATCATGGATGAACCTTGAAGACATTCAGTTCAGTCGCTCAGTCGTGTCCAACTCTGTGACCCCATGAATCGCAGCACGCCAGGCCTCTCTGTCCATCACCAACTCCCAGAGTCCAACCAAACTCATGTGCACTGAGTCAGTGATGCCATCCAGCCATCTCATGCTCTGTCGTCCCCTTCTCCTCCTGCCCCCAATCCTTCCCAGCATCAGGGTCTTTTCCAATGAGTCAACTCTTCGAATCAGGTGGCCTAAGTATTGGAGTTTCAGCTTTAGCATCAGTCCTTCCAATGAACACCCAGGACTGATTTCCTTTAGAATGGACTGGTTGGATCTCCTTGCAGTCCAAGGGACTCTCAGAGTCTTCTCCAACACCACAGTTCAAAGCATCAATTCTTCAGTACTCAGTTTTCTTCACAGTCCAACTCTCATATCCTTACATGACCACAGGAAAAACCATAGCCTTGACTAGATGGACCTTTGTTGGCAAAGTAGTATCTCTGCTTTTGAATATGCTATCTAGGTTGGTCATAACTTTCCTTCCAAGGGGTAAGCATCTTTTAATTTCATGGCTGCAATCACCATCTGCAGTGATTTTGGAGTCCCCAAAAAGAAAGTCTGACACTGTTTCCCCATCTATTTCCCATGAAGTGATGGGACCAGATGCCATGATCTTAATTTTCTGAATGTTGAGCTTTAAGCCAACTTTCTCACTCCACTTTCACTTTCATCAAGAGGGTTTTTTTAGTTCCTCTTCACTTTCTGCCATTATGCTAAGTGAAAAAAGCCAGACATAAAAGAACAAACATTGTACAATGTGCTATTGTGTGATAGCTGACAGAAAATAGAAAGGTAGTTGCCAAGGACCAAGGAGAAGGGGAGACTACAGAGTTACTGCTTGATGGGTACAGAGTTTTAGTCTGGGAAGATGAAAATGTTCTGGAGATGGATGGTGGTAAAGGTTGCCCGACAACGTGCATGTACTCACTGTCACTGAACTGGTACATTTAAAAATGCTTAAATGGTAAAATTTACGTTATGTAAACATTCTTGAGGGTTTCCCTGGTGGCTCAGATGGTAAAGTATCTGCCTGCAATGCCAGAGACCTGGGTTCAATGCCTAGGTCAGGAAGATCCCCTGGAGAAGGGAATGGCCACCCACTCCAGGATTCTTATCTGGAGAATTCCATGGACAGAGGAGCCTAGTAGGCTACAATCCATGAGGTCACAAAGAGTTGGACACAACTGAGCAACTAACACTTTTACTTCATACATATTTTACCACAACAAAAACATCACATTTGAGAACTATCATTAAAAAAAAACCCACCATAATGAGATACCACTTCCTACCAACTAAAATAGCTATAATAAGAAATAACAGAAAACAGTAAGTACTGTTGAGGATCTGAAGAAACTGGAACCCTCATACATTGCTGATAGGATGTAAAATGGTGCAGCTGCTGTGGGAAAATCTGGTGGTTCTTCAAGGAGTTAAACATAGAATTACCCTATGACTCAGCAATTTCACTCCTAAATATATACTGAAAAGAATTAAAAACAGGTACTCCAACAGATATAGATATCTGTTCACAAATGTTTATATTAACAGCAGCATCATTTGGAATAGCTAAAAAGTGGAAGAACGGAGGGTCCACCAATGGACGAATGAATAAACAGATTGTTCAATTATTATAAAAATGTTTAACTCAGTCATAAAAAGGGATGACGGTACGGAAATATGCTATAACTTGTATGACTTTGAAATTTTTATGCTTAATAAAAGAAGGCAGTCACAAGAAGTCACATATTGTATGATTCCTTTCATAAGGACTTTCCAGAAAAGGCAAACCCACAGAGACAGGGAACGGATTACTGGCTGCGAGGTAATGTGGAGAGGAAGGAATGGGGAGTGACTTTCTCTAAGGGATATGGGAATTATTCTGGGGTGATGAGCAGGTTTTGAACTTACAGAAGAGTGGTGGCTGACCACACTGTGAGTACACTAAATGCCACTGAACTGTATTACTTCAGGATGGCTGATTGTATGCTGTATGAATTGTGCCTCAATTAAAAAAAGTAAATCCTAAAATTAATCTAATTAAATGCTTGAAAACATTTCTTCTGGAGTGAAATATACTCTTTTGAGTTATTCTTCCAAACTTTCTCCAAGCTCCTTAGGAACTATCTGAAAGTTTTTGAGAAATGCGTGTGTCTCTGGTCTTCCAGCCTCATCAATCAGCACCACCATCCATCCAGTCGCTCAGCTGCAAAACTAGAAGAATCCTCGACACCTTATGCTGCCCACTCTCTCACAGCCAGTCTGCACCATGCTCCTCCTGCTGCTCCTCACGCCTGTCCACCCGCCTCCTGCTCCTCTTCCCCTGCTCCAGCTCACACACCTCTCNTCTAACACCCACTTAAGGGCAACTCCTCACTGCCCCTTCCCCAGGCAGCCATTCTACTTCCTGTTTCTAAGAGTCTGAGTAATTTAGATACCTCAAGTGAGTGGAATCACGCAATATTTGTCTTTTTTTTGTAACTAGCTGATTTCACTTAGCACAATATTCTCACAGTTTTTTGGCTGGCTGAATCATACTCCCATTGTGTCCTATTGTGACCATTTTCATAATCCATTCATCTCTTATGGACACATAGGTTGCGTCTACCTAAATGGTTACTATGAGCCATGCCTTTTTAAAAAAAACTATATGTCAAAATGACATGCCTACAGCCATGTCCATCCCTCCCCCAACCAAAGTGAATGAATGCCTCTCTCCTGGCTCTGGCGTCCAGCCCATCCACCTCAAGAACTGTGCCTTTAGTTAACTTTGTTCTGTACCATCAATCTCTCCCCGTCTAGTGATCATTCCTAGTTGCATACCAAGCATGCTTTAGGATCTTTTTAAAAAGACTCTTGGGCACAGAAAAGAACTAAGAGCAGGGTCTCAAAGAGATATCTGTACACCTATATTCAGAATCCCATTACTCACGATAGCTAAAGCACGGAAGCAACTCAAGTGTCCACTGACAGAAGAATGGATAAGCCAAATGTGGTCTGTCCATACAAGCAGATATTTATTCAGCCTTAAGAAGGAAGGAAACTCTGACACATGCTACATCACAGCTGAACCTTGAGAACATAAAGCTTAGTAAAATAAGCCAGTTACCAAAAAAAAAAAAAAATCTATGATTCTGCTTAAATGAGGCCCCTAAAGTCAAATCCATAGAGAAAGAAAGGAGAATGGTGGTTGCCAGGGGCTAGGAAGGAACGGCGAGTCCCTGCTTACTGGGTTAGTGCTGCAGTTTTGCAAGATGAGGAGTTCTGGAAACGGATGGTGGTGGGAGCTGCATACAAACATGAATATACTTAACACCACTCAATTGTATACTTAAAGGTGGTTAAGTGTATGGTATGTGACGCACTGGAAAAGACTGATGCTGGGAAAGATTCAGGGCATGAGGAGAAGGGGGCAACAGAGGATGAGACGGTTGGATGCATCACCGACTCAATGGATATGAGTTTGAGCAAACTCCAGGAGATACTGAAGAACAGGGAAGCCTGGTATGCTGCAGTTCATGGGGTTGCAGAGAATCAGACACGACTGAGCAGCTGAACAACAAACAACAAAAAATAGGAAAAAAAATAAAAGATGACCCGTGGGGAAAGGAAAAGAATACATACTTAGCACTTGCTTCTATGTGTATGTAAACCTTGTGAGAGAACACAACACAGCAAAAACTGATCAAAATTGTTATTCCATGAGAGGAGGGAGTCTGGGCAGATGGAGGCAAGGGCAGGAGTGTGACTTCACCAGATACTCTCTGTAGGTTTTGGTTTTGATTCTGGGGGTGTTTCTGGTCATGGATCAAAGCATGGGGGATCTTATTTCACTGACCAGGGATGGAACCTATGCCCCCTGCAGTGGAAGTGGGAGCACGGAGTCTTAACCACTGAACCACCAGGGAAATTCCCTACAGGTTCTGAAATTTGTGGATCAATGGCCTGCTCAAAAATCTTAAAGAAAAAAAAAATCAACCAAAACTCCTCTGATGGCACACCCCTATTAAGCGACCACCTTACTTCTTTGTACCATCTTGTAACACACTGCCAGCTACTGAGTGTCTTCCACTCCCACTCATTTTCCAATCCAACAATCTAGAATCCAACCCCTCAAGCCATGGAAACTGCTTGTTCCTCTCCAGCTGATAACCACCTCCTTTCTGCCACACTCAAGACGCACCTCTGACTTCATCTGCTAAGAATTACCACACGCCCGACCTGCCTCTTCTCCTGGGGTTTCACAGCTCCTCTCTCTCTGCCAGACCTCAGCCTTGAGCCCTCTTCTCTTCGTAAGCCACCTTCTTTTCCCTGAAGTGATCCAGTCCCCTACGACTTAAAGCTCCCAAATGTCTCTCCAACTGCATCTCTTTCTTGAGGTCCGCAACTGTCTACATGACATCTCCACTTGGCTGACTCACAGACACCCCAATGTCCCCAGCCAAACAGAAGGCCGAGGTCCTGTCCTCCATCTGCTCCTCCCTCAGTCCTGCCCATCTCAATACCTGGTACAACAGTCTGCTCAGTTGCTTAACGGAAAACCAACACTCCTCCCGCCCCACTACCCTACATCCAAACCAAAGGCACTGTCAAGACCTATCAGTTCATTTTCAAAAAGCCTTCAATCTGCCATTTCTTTTCATCTTAATTTCCAACACCCTGGTCCAAGCCACCATCCTTTTTTGCCTAAACTATTGCAACAGCCTCCTCACTGGTCTTACTGGTTCCATTTCCGCCCCATAAATGTCATTCTCTCAGAAGTAAATTATTTTCTGCTAACAGTCCTGTCAGTCACAGTCACCTGGGGGAGGAAAAAAAAAAAGCCCCGAATGGCCCACTAACACTTTCATTACAGAATCCAAACTGGACTGTGGCCTACACATCCCCACATGACCTGCTCGGCAACCTTGATCATGTCATAGTCTTGGCTTCGACTTACATACTCCAACCACAATCACTTCCCTTAGTTTCCAGAACATTCTCACCTCACGGCCATTGCACCTACTGTTTCCACTGTCTCCTTTTCATCCTTCCTGTCTCAGCTTAAATATCACCTCTTGAGTCTTCTCTGAATGTCTTTTCTAGAACAGTCTGTGCTCACCACTCCACATTACCTGCCCTGCAGCCTGCAAAGCCCTCACCCCCGTTGGCAATGATCTTGTCTGTCTGTGTTTACAGTTGGTCTCCCTCTCTCCCTCCATGAAGAAGTCACACTTCTTGAGAGCAGGACCCCTGTCCACCCTGTTGACACTCCAGGTGCGACGCAATTTGTTGACACAGCACAGAGCCCATCTTGGGAACAGGCTTTCACTACACATTTGCAGAATAAATATGCTAAGATAAGTTAATGGACAAACGGGCAGGAATAACACAGTTTACATTTTTAAGACTCTTGCATTTATCATCATAATGAACACTACATTTCAACAGTGGTGAATCAGTGAAGATCAAATGACAAAGCTTTAGAAAATACACAGAATCTTAAAGTATTTGGATACTATCCTTGAATGAGCCAAAAGCATGCCTCAGCATCTCACGGTGCCTGTGTTTCTGTACATAAACACACACACTTATGTCCACAGCCGTATACGCATGTATAAGGGTGTATGTGAATGTATACTCAGTTATTTATTTGGGGAAGGGAGGAGATGGAGTCAAAATAACACATTTGGTAGGCCTACTACAATTTTTAACAAAAATCACATTCACTCAAGTCAGTAACTCCCCAAATACTTGTGGTGAACATTAAGAGGTGCCCCAAGACTAGCGAAGATCACAAGAGTGCCCCTAGCAGTGCTCAGAAAAGGTCACATTATCTGCCACATCAGTAAAATGAAGGCTCGCTTCCAAACCAGTTTCAATTTTTTTTTCTTGGTAATTATTTAAATTGTGTTTTAAAGTTTTTCCAGTGTTATGTTGGTTTCTGCCATACAGCCACGTAAATCAGCCATAATTCTACATACACCCTCCTCTCCTAGCCTCCTTCCCTCCGCCCGTCCCAGCCCCTCGGGTCGTCACAGAGTGCCGCACTGGGCTCCCCGAGCCGCACAGCGACTTCTCAGCAGCCCTCCACCTCGCACCTCTCAGCGCACATGTGCTGATGCTGCCTTCCCCTTTCATCCCAATCTCTCCCTCTACATCTGTGTCTCCACTCCTTCCCTGCAAGTCAGTCAGTTTCAATTTTAGAAGACAGGAATTGAAGTGGTCCCGATGAATAAGATGCCCCTGAAAATCCTGTCGTTTTGCCAGAGCAGAGTGAGACCACCTGGGTCACACACACGGCACATGCTCTCCAGCTTCTCCTTCCCTCCTGATTGACAAGCTCCTTCTGAAAGCAGCGAGCACTCCTTACCATTGCGTTGAGCTGGGAGTTGCTTGCCTGTGTAATGCCTAGAATGTTGGTGGTGTGCATCACTTCGACTGAGAAACTCGGCAGCCAACTCGCGATCCGGGACCCTGAAACAAATGAGAATCCAGCACAGGTTTGAGAGGCCTCCCTCCTCACGTTAGCTACCATGTGAGTGTCACTACTAGCCGGGGCTTCCTTTACACCAGGGCTCTGACCAAGTGTCAATTCTCACTAAAACCCCACCTGGGTTTATTATTATTCCTATTTTACTCTTCTCAGGGATTTGACTCCAGTTCTCCTGTTGGTTCCCAAGGCACTCAGAAGTGAGGTAACGTGTCCAAGATCCAGCATCTAGTTACGGTGGCCAGGACCTGAAGCCACACAGTCAGGTTCCAGGACACTTCACCGCCGGGCTTGCCCTTGCCCCAGTGGCCCTGGACCCACACAACACGCCATCCCTCCCACAGCCCACACTGTCAGGAAGGTGCTCAGGGCTGCAAAGCTGCTACAAGAGCTGACCTTTCACTCTTCTCTTCACACTACTCATAAACACTACTCATTGGGGGACATCATTTTCATGAAGTAGCTTCTACTTAATAAATTTGTCTTAAAGACTTAATTTTTCTCATTCAGAATGCTTCTCCAACAGCACTGCAGCACAGGCTGCTGGACTAAGGGTACCGAGAAGCCCGCTGCTGCTGTCGCGGCCTACGGAAGGGGATCCTAAGCTATACGGTCATGGGTGTCGGCACTAAAACAGCCCCATATCAAGCCACGCATTTAAGGAGGATTTCCATCTCCTTCACAAAGGAGCACTGAGGCCAGCAATGTAAAACAAGCTCAAGGGCCACTCAAAAGTCTTGCCTGGACAGTTTGTGCCCAAGAAAAAGCTGGATACCTATTTCATGTACTTACTAAGGAGAAATAAAGTTGCCTTTATCAATTTGGACTAGGTTTTCAGTAATAATTCATAAAAAATAGCTTACATAGCCAGAACCCATGTCCAAGATCCGCTTGTCTATTTCAGAAGTCTGACGAGGAAGAGGCACAAAGCAGCCCCTCTACACCTGCTTAGCCAGCCCGGCGGTCACCATCCCCTCTTCCAGAGATGGACTCCGCTCCTCTGGTCCTTTCTATCAGGGATTTCAACGTGTGGCCACTCCTGCTGTGCCCCACTCTTGGAAACTCAAATCAGAGACGGGAAGAGCAGTCCTTCTAAACAAATAGTCTAGGGATACCTACTTTAGAGTAGGAAACATGAACCAGCATTTAGTGGTATTGAAACTGATGAAAATCAGCAACGGGCCAATGTAATGTGAATTAAGGGATGATAAACCAGTTCCTGATATGGTGCCCATGATCTTAGAATTTTAAGTGTGGTTTTATCATGAGTACAACTCTTTCCAACATTCTGGAAGACTGAACATTCATATCTCATGGACAAAGCAAGGGGCTCCTGGCTCTGATTCTCCTCCTAGTACTCACTGGAACGACTATTTAGTGACCCTTCATTATATGCTTAAGTATTAGACCAATGTAATAAATTACTAGCAATGGTTAACTTTTAAAGTGATTAACCTCGCTCCTGCAGGCATGCTGATTCAACTGTAACTACTTCCACCTCTGTGCACCCACTTCCTCCCCCAATTCACATAGAATCTAGCAAAGTGCCTGGGACAGACTAACTCCTCAGTGTTATCCATACTTACCAAACACTGTCAATCCAAACTGAAATACATTATTAAACTAGCCCGTACAGGACAAGTTAAAATGAAAACAACCCTGCTGGGGCGTTTTAGAGGTTGAAACCAACTAACCATCGAAGTGGAAGAAGTGATTGTGTTGGTTTAAGCGAGGTCTGCCTTCGGCTGCCGCCACAGGAACCAAGTTCTCATCCAGGTTCTCTCCTGGATGGTCTTCCCGGACACGATTATTGTCAGCAATGTTAAGAGACATCCTGCATGTGGGGCAGGAGGTGTCTTGTTCTAGCCAGGAACGAAGACAGGAGCTACCAAAAAGTCCAAAATAAGATATTCTTAGCATAGTCTGTGAGAATTCACCAGAAGTACTCTGAATGTATCAGTGAGTTGTAATTTTACTTTCTATTCACCATTAGTAAGATTTAAACATCGAGAAACACTTGCTGACATTGCTTCTCACTCTGCTTCAGCCTGATGTACTTCTGGTGTATCCTGCTCTGAACATCAATTCATTAACATGCATGGTCATCTACAAGTTTGAAGGTATGACCCTTTTTCAGTAAGACTTCCTCATACAGCTCACCATTTTCCTCTCCAGCTCAATTTGACTAACTTCCAGTCCGACACCCTTGCCTCTCATGTCTTTGAATCCTCTATTCCAATGATCTGTTCTTTCATTCTACTTGAGCTACCCACTAACATGGTCATAACCTTGGCCTTCTCATCAAAATCGTTGACTTCAAAGCTCTTATTCTCCAGCTTACTATCTCTCTGCCAGAAGATTGTATGACAATAATGTTCCAAAATAATGAATGTGGAAATTCAACTCTATCACATTTTGAAATAATAAAGTACCTATAATTCCTGTTTGTGATCATGCAACTATTAGCCAAATAAGTGATATTTTTAGAAATGCACCAACAAGCATGTGAAACAATGATCAGCATCACTGGTTAATAAAGAAATGAAATGCAAATCAAACCACAATGCGAAACCACTTTACAACCTTTAAGATGGCTATTATCTAATGTAAAATGTAAACAGGTATACTAGCTATAGAAAAACAGTACGATAGTTCCTCAAAAACACAGAATTATCACATGATCCAGCAACTCCACCTCTGGGTATATACCCTAAAGAATTGAAAGCAGGGTCTTGAAAAGAAATGTGTACCCCCATGTTCGCAGCAGCATTATTCATGATAGCCTGAGAAGGCAGAAACCACCTAATGTCTGTTGACAGATGAATGGAGAAACACAATATGATACACACACACAATGGAATATTGTTCAGCTTTAGAAAGGCAGGAAATTCTGACATGTTACATCATGGATGAACCTTGAAGACATTCAGTTCAGTCGCTCAGTCGTGTCCAACTCTGTGACCCCATGAATCGCAGCACGCCAGGCCTCTCTGTCCATCACCAACTCCCAGAGTCCAACCAAACTCATGTGCACTGAGTCAGTGATGCCATCCAGCCATCTCATGCTCTGTCGTCCCCTTCTCCTCCTGCCCCCAATCCTTCCCAGCATCAGGGTCTTTTCCAATGAGTCAACTCTTCGAATCAGGTGGCCTAAGTATTGGAGTTTCAGCTTTAGCATCAGTCCTTCCAATGAACACCCAGGACTGATTTCCTTTAGAATGGACTGGTTGGATCTCCTTGCAGTCCAAGGGACTCTCAGAGTCTTCTCCAACACCACAGTTCAAAGCATCAATTCTTCAGCACTCAGTTTTCTTCACAGTCCAACTCTCATATCCTTACATGACCACAGGAAAAACCATAGCCTTGACTAGATGGACCTTTGTTGGCAAAGTAGTATCTCTGCTTTTGAATATGCTATCTAGGTTGGTCATAACTTTCCTTCCAAGGGGTAAGCATCTTTTAATTTCATGGCTGCAATCACCATCTGCAGTGATTTTGGAGTCCCCAAAAAGAAAGTCTGACACTGTTTCCCCATCTATTTCCCATGAAGTGATGGGACCAGATGCCATGATCTTAATTTTCTGAATGTTGAGCTTTAAGCCAACTTTCTCACTCCACTTTCACTTTCATCAAGAGGGTTTTTTTAGTTCCTCTTCACTTTCTGCCATTATGCTAAGTGAAAAAAGCCAGACATAAAAGAACAAACATTGTACAATGTGCTATTGTGTGATAGCTGACAGAAAATAGAAAGGTAGTTGCCAAGGACCAAGGAGAAGGGGAGACTACAGAGTTACTGCTTGATGGGTACAGAGTTTTAGTCTGGGAAGATGAAAATGTTCTGGAGATGGATGGTGGTAAAGGTTGCCCGACAACGTGCATGTACTCACTGTCACTGAACTGGTACATTTAAAAATGCTTAAATGGTAAAATTTACGTTATGTAAACATTCTTGAGGGTTTCCCTGGTGGCTCAGATGGTAAAGTATCTGCCTGCAATGCCAGAGACCTGGGTTCAATGCCTAGGTCAGGAAGATCCCCTGGAGAAGGGAATGGCCACCCACTCCAGGATTCTTATCTGGAGAATTCCATGGACAGAGGAGCCTAGTAGGCTACAATCCATGAGGTCACAAAGAGTTGGACACAACTGAGCAACTAACACTTTTACTTCATACATATTTTACCACAACAAAAACATCACATTTGAGAACTATCATTAAAAAAAAACCCACCATAATGAGATACCACTTCCTACCAACTAAAATAGCTATAATAAGAAATAACAGAAAACAGTAAGTACTGTTGAGGATCTGAAGAAACTGGAACCCTCATACATTGCTGATAGGATGTAAAATGGTGCAGCTGCTGTGGGAAAATCTGGTGGTTCTTCAAGGAGTTAAACATAGAATTACCCTATGACTCAGCAATTTCACTCCTAAATATATACTGAAAAGAATTAAAAACAGGTACTCCAACAGATATAGATATCTGTTCACAAATGTTTATATTAACAGCAGCATCATTTGGAATAGCTAAAAAGTGGAAGAACGGAGGGTCCACCAATGGACGAATGAATAAACAGATTGTTCAATTATTATAAAAATGTTTAACTCAGTCATAAAAAGGGATGACGGTACGGAAATATGCTATAACTTGTATGACTTTGAAATTTTTATGCTTAATAAAAGAAGGCAGTCACAAGAAGTCACATATTGTATGATTCCTTTCATAAGGACTTTCCAGAAAAGGCAAACCCACAGAGACAGGGAATGGATTACTGGCTGCGAGGTAATGTGGAGAGGAAGGAATGGGGAGTGACTTTCTCTAAGGGATATGGGAATTATTCTGGGGTGATGAGCAGGTTTTGAACTTACAGAAGAGTGGTGGCTGACCACACTGTGAGTACACTAAATGCCACTGAACTGTATTACTTCAGGATGGCTGATTGTATGCTGTATGAATTGTGCCTCAATTAAAAAAAGTAAATCCTAAAATTAATCTAATTAAATGCTTGAAAACATTTCTTCTGGAGTGAAATATACTCTTTTGAGTTATTCTTCCAAACTTTCTCCAAGCTCCTTAGGAACTATCTGAAAGTTTTTGAGAAATGCGTGTGTCTCTGGTCTTCCAACCTCATCAATCAGCACCACCATCATCCAGTCGCTCAGCTGCAAAACTAGAAGAATCCTCGATACCTTATGCTGCCCACTCTCTCACAGCCAGTCTGCACCATGCTCCTCCTGCTGCTCCTCACGCCTGTCCACCCGCCTCCTGCTCCTCTTCCCCTGCTCCAGCTCACACACCTCTCAGCACCCGTCTGAACCCCAACAGCCCTTACTAACCGGCCTCCCTGACCTTTCCCAGCTGCGTATCTGATCCCGAACCCCTACTCTAAAACCTTCCACGGCCCTCAGTTCCCTGCAAGGTGACTCAAGCCTGTGTCTTCTGCCTCAGCAACCACCACTGCCCCCTCTGACATTCTGAGCTCCTGCCACACAGGTTCTCTTTCATTCCTTGGATAGTCCCTTTTGCTTCAGTAATGTTCCCTCTGCCTCAAAGGCTCTTCCACCTGATCCCTTCTTCTGATGCCTTCACGCCTACTCATTGTCAGGAGTCACCTTCTCCAGGTGTCAGATTCCTTTGTTACAAGCTCTCAAGGACCACATTCCTTTTCTTTAGAGCACCTGTCTCAATTTATCTTTACATGCTTGTAAACACTCCTGCTTAATTCATGTCTGTCTCATCCATTAGGCTGAACACCTTGTGAAACAAAGACCACCTCTGTCATTTTAACGTTATTTCCCAGAAGCCAATTCAGCAGGCAGCACATTAAAAAAAAATTTCAATAAATTTGTTGAGTTATTGATACTCCAGCTCCAAAGTCTTTCTAACATTAAAAAAGAGAAGGAAATCTATTTGGTAATAAAAAATAAAGAAAGGAAGATTAAAGATGTAAAGATTATAACTTTCTCAATATGCAAGACTGACCATAGATACAAAAGGTCAAGAGATACCTCAAGGTCTATCAACATGAAAAACATCCAATCTACAAACAGAATAATTTAGGATTTAGGTTGAACAGACACAGTCCATATGAGAGCTCTAAAAATGAACAACATTAGGAGGTGAGGACTGCAACAGCGAGAGAGAAGGGCTTGCAGGGGACAGGAGAGCCGGCACTGCACTCAGATCTGGTCCCGCCGTGGAGGCTCTGTAATCCCTGATGCCACAGTCATAGTTCTGGGCTGCTTACTGTCTCTGGTCTGATCCCCATCCCATCACACTGCCCTGGTGTGTGTTTCCATGTTGCTGTGGGCATGTGCAAAATGCACAAATAAATATTCTCACCCCAATAAAGGTGAGAAAAGAGAATAAGCTATTGGAAAGCGAGGATTCCTGCACCCCTTTGTTTTAAGTCTTAGGGGCCTATGTGTTATACCTCAGAGCTTACACAGAGAAGGAATGTGAAGACAGCTAACACATCCAGAAATTGAGATGGCAAACTGAGTGGGGAACAATCCTGCCATGTAGAGAAGAGGCTGAGAAGTAAGGCAGACACTCCCAGGGACCCCACCCCACTCAGTACCAGCACCGTGGCCAGTCTGGGGGGACGCGCCCACTCTTCAGCTAAGGCTGGTCTTAAGCCCCGGCACAAGAAGCATCCTCGTGGCCTGGACAGAACACCAGTCGCATGGGGCCCCTGCCAAGCTCCTACTTGTGGAAAAGGTGCCCACAGGGCAGCTTCCTCGCAGCCTGCATGGAGTCCCAGCAGATGGCGCAGTCGTCGTTATTGGCAGCCAGCTCCTCCGGGGTTGCCACCGCAAACCTGCAAGGGAAAAAGCAAAGACCATCCCAGAGTGCACCGGCAGGGCTCTTTGTCAGTCCCACACGCACTGAGCATCACGTGCAGCAGACCTCACCTTCCTATCAGCAGTTACAGAGGAGTCATGTTCAGCATGAAATCTCCACCCACGAAAACCGGACAGCCATGCCCTCTCCAGAGACCATCAAAGGGCAAGAAACCCACACACAGGAACTGACTGTGTCGTGGCGTGACGGCCCTCAGTGGTGATATGAGCAAACATTTCTGGGTAGATGAGAGGAGTTACAACACCTCAGAGAGCCAAACTGCTCCCCTGGACACAAAAAGGATGGCTGTTAATCTCACACCTTTCAGGCTTGGTTTAGTCTCAGGATGCCAAGTGAACACCTCAGTGAGGTTAAGAGTGTGAGAGACAGAATGTGTGCTTGTGTTTGTGTGTGTCTGTGTGTGTATGTAAGCATGCATGTGTAAGGAATAAAAAGGGCAGAAGCCCATGGAGACTTTCATTTAATAATAACGATGATAAAAATAACAGTGACGGTGTAATAAAAGAACCTAATATTTACCCAGTATTGTTCTAAGTATATTACGTTCATTATCCCACTGAATCCACCCAACATTCCAGGAAGAAGGTATTGTTATTATCCCTAGGCTTAAGCAACCCAGGCACAGGGAGGCAAGTAAATTGTCCAGAATCACACAGTAACTAAGCGGGCTTCACATCTAGGCAGTCTGACTCCCGAGCCTGCACTCTTCACCATTCCATAACAGCTGAAAAAAGCAGGGATATAACCCAGGATGTTATTATTAAAGATCTCAAACGTGTCAACATGGGCGGCGTCAACCTGCTGACTCACCTGGCTTCCATGTTTCCGACCACTCGCAAATAGTTCTTGTGCCGGCGGATGCGACGCTGTACTTCATGGAACAGGTAACGCAGCTGCATGAAGATGACCAAGCTGGCCATGGACAACCAGATGTTGCCAAACAACTTGATGAGAGGGAGAGAGAATAAAATGTACAGTAAAGGTCAACACGAACTGCCTAGCGCTAAAGGCGAGGCCAGCAACAGAAGGCCTGAGTCGTGGGTAAATGTGAGCAGGAGCAGCCACTGGCGAAGCAAACGCGCGTGCTTCTCTCCCGACTCTCAACACTGCCCATGCTCTTGGGCCGACTCATTCCATCCACAGCCATCTATTCTGAGGAACTTACAAGAAAGTTTAAAGCTTTATACCAAATGATGTATATTCATGCAATTATAAAACAGAAAATCAGGAAACAGACAAAACGCCCAGCAGGGGAATAGTTATACTGTGAACTCACATAATGTAATATTATATACTCATTACATGTATCATAAAATATAATTATACCCTACTATATTGTATATATAACATTTTGAAGATTAACAATATGGGTAAATACTATTTTAAGTGAAAAGAGGAAAAAAGTACTTCAAAAAAACTAATATGTGACCAAAAAATTATATAAAGATGTGAAGAGGCAAACAATTGAATAAAATCTAAATACTCTTATTATGGGAGCAGGGTGTTCAACGGCTAGGGGTAGAGAATCGAAGGAAGGAAAGTGGTCAAAAGGTACAAACTTTCAGTTATAAGATAAAAACTTAGTGGGGATATGACATACGACACGATAACTATAGTTATAACAGTGCTGTATAATGTATTTCAATTAAATCATCATGCCTCTGTCGTGGAATTTTTATCTTAAAGGTATTAAAATGATTTAGAAGAAATGTTGCTAGCATAGGAAGATGCACAGTACGACAGCTACAAAAACCTAAGCTATGTGCCCAACACATGAGGAACAAATAAAGCAGCAGCAACCACAAAAAAAAGGCTGCACTTGACTTTGGACATTTGTTGGGGGGGAGCTTTTTTTTTAAGGTATGTTTTCAAAGTCATTTTTTAAAAGTACACTTAGAAATGTGCTATGTTCAACTCCCAACTCCCAAATTTTTAAATGCTACTTTGACCGGCTTACTATATAAACAAATCGCCCATCAAATATGTTGATTCTCACCATTCTGAGATCACTGAAGTGCTAACCAGGGAAGCAGGTTTTCAACATGGTGATTTCTTGCACACCAAAGTAAAATGCAAACAATGAAGTAGGAGAAATTAAGAATAAGACTTTGCTTTTAATTACAAAGATGGAACATTTATGTATCCATGAAGCAACTAACACAGTGGGAGTCCCCTTCACCACCTACAAAGTAACTGCTAAATATCAGAAGCCACAGAATCGATGAGGAGAGGAATCCTCTTAATACCAAGCTAAAAGAATTATCTACTGACTTGGTCAGCAGAGTGAGTTAAGTCTCCTGGGAGGACAGCAAACACCTCTTGAGCTGGGCACCAAAGCTGTTCCACACTGTTTTATACCCATTGACCAGAAAGAAAAAAAAAGGGGGGGAGGGGCACAGTTGCATCATTTTCATAGTCTTTTAAGTGGGTCATCCACAAATGTTTCACTTATTAAACTCTGTACTAAACAGAGTTCCTGATTCTAAAAACCTTAGCTCTCTCTGTTGGAGTTCCCCCTGGGAAACTTACCAGCATGTGAATATGGTGCATGAGGTCCAAGGACAAGAGAGTGAGCTCCATGACAAAATCTGTGTAGTAGACATACGTCCCCTTTCCTTCCCATGTCCCTTCATGGTTGAGGTCCCAGAGGTGAATTACGTATCTGCCATGAACAGAGAAGAATCATGTTAATGATTTACTGTCACAATTGAATTTATCTTAAATAGGATAGAGTCATATTTTTACAAATTTTTTACATGTTATATTTTAAAATCAACTGTATGAGTAGACTTCCATCACCTCCCTCCCAAATTTCTACTCACCGTAAAATCACATGAGCAGTCCTCACTGTCACAAGAAGAGACTATTTTAAAAAAAGAGAGATTTTTTTTTCCTTTTAGTAAAGTTTAGGATTGCTCAGACCAAATTAACTTTTGCAAAATGATAAAAGACAAACATTTCTCAGTTTAATTAAAAAGCAGGTTGTTCAATGGCTGAGGAGGTGAAGGGGACTTGGAGGATGGTAGTCACAAGCTACCAGTCATAAGGTAGTAAGTACGGGGGAGGTAACAAACATGACTACAGGCAATAGCGCTGTATCGTATACTTCAAAGTTGTGAAGAGTGGACATCCTAAAAAGTTCCATCACAGGGAAAGAAACATTTTGGGGGTACGTATTGTGGTAATAATCATTTCACAAATTACTATCATCATTATGTTGTACACCTTAAACTTATACAGACTGTATATATCATTAAAACTGAAAGAAAAAAAAAAAGCAAGTTACCAACCATTTTAGTTCATGTACTTCAAATCTGCATGGAATAGTCTCATGACCTAGAAACTCAACTTTTATTGAGCCTTTTCCTGTTTACAGGGGAAAACCAACTGCACCTGTCCAGCTCCTGGGGATGCCTTCCATAATCCTGAGGTCACTGAGTTTGACAATCACTTCTGTTTTGTATAGCACTGAGTCATCGTAATTGATAACCCAAGGAGGCTGTCTGAATACCTGGTGACCATATACCCAAGTTGAGGTTTAGACCCTACTATCCTAGACAATCTGCGAGTCCCTGCCTGCTGCATAATGCTTGCTGCACCCTGTTCACGGACACAGAAGAAAACCTGAAGGCAGGAAATCAATAACAAAAGAAGACCTTCACGGTGTTGTGCATTATAGAAACTGACGCTAAGAAAAGGTCCCTCTTAATCTAGAATTAAACACAAACATTCTTAGAGATTAGAAAACTTTCATTTACAAATAGAAAATATTTTGCACAGAAGAGAAACACTATAAATACATGATTTAGTTCAAAATATCAAATCTATAACATGATATTTTATCTTAAGAACTTAATGAGCTAAAATAAAAATATGTACTATGACCCAACAGACTTATTTTAAGTATCTTTATTTTTAGGTATAGCTTTTTTAAAGTCTGGCCTAGTAGTAATTAAAAGCTCGAGAAACAAAAAAGGAAAACAATGTACTTACACTACATTATACTCCAAAATGAACACTATTAAGCAAAATAAAATTTTAATCCTATTCTAACAAATTCCCAATTAGGAGTTTAAACTTACAGTTTTGATATTAGCCATCTATTAATAGTGATACTAGATATCTATTATTTCATTCTTTCATTAATAGCAATTATGGACAAGATAAAAGTGTTTTTCCTTTGGCCTGAAAAAAAAAGCAAATATAGCCACTGAAAAGAAAGAATATACAAAAAATCTGATTTCTATTGAATAGAAATTGGTATTTTCAGAAAGGTTTTTAAAAGTACATTTTAAATATACATGCATATCTCAGATTATTCTCTGAAAATAATGAATACAGCTCCCATATTTATTGTATTATTTTGTAAAATCTTAACTTATGGCCTACCTAACAATTACAGGTGGTAGTTTAGTCACTAAGCCAAGTCCAACTCTTTGCAACCCCCTGGACTGTAGCAGGTCCGGCTCCTCTGTCAATGGGATTTCCCAGGCAGGATTACTGGAGTGAGTTGCCATTTCCTCCTCCAAACCAATTACAGGGTATTTCCCTATTGTTACCAAGCACTGCTTCTTAAGGAGAAAACCTTTCCCACTTTGAAGTCACAGACCTTGGATTATGCTAATTTTACCACTTTGGAACTTTTAGCAGTTCAGCTTCCATGCCATTTTCCCATTCATAAACAGGCATGTAAGGTATTTACAACAATCCCCAGTGTACAATAAGCACTATGTATAAGTGCTGGCAAAAATAATTACAGCTGACCCTTGGGCAACAGAGGAGCGCCTAATTTATCGTCGGCCCTCCATATCCAATTCCTCTGCATCTGTGGATTCAACCACCCAGGGACCGGGTAGTATTTCTTCCTAAAAAATATCTACATATAAGTGGACCCACACAGTTCACACGTTCAAGGGTCAACTGTACTTTTTATTAGCTTGTAGAAAGGATTACATGAAATAACATACATAGAAGCGTTCAGTACCAGAACCCAATCTAAAACAAAGGAACTCCAAAAATGTTTGTTAAAATGAAAGACCAGCTATTCATCACGGGTGAAAAATAATCTGTCAGCCACCCTCTAGCTTCCTTGGAAATACACGGGAACACAACCAGAGCAAAAGCCTACGTCTGTGTCTCACCTCTGCAGCCATGAAAGCCAGTGTGTGCATCCCATGGGTGTAGCCTGTGACGCAGCAGACGACTGCTAACCCACAGCAGGAAAGCAGCATGGCGATCAGGAGGGACAGGACTCGGCCATGGCTACTCATGGGGGTGGTGGGAGAAAAAGAAAGCTGGAAGGACAAAACAGAAGACAGAAGATGTTCTTCAGCGTGGCAGGGTTAAACCTGACTGAGAAACCCAAGGTTAATCTTGGTGTCTTTGTTGGGAGGTCTGCACAGAAAAGTATCCCATTACCAGATGGTCAGAATTCTCCAGCCAACCTCAATATGAGTATGCGCTGATACCTTGAGATCTTCACCATTTAATTTAATTTAGGGAAATATCAATATACATGATATTTTCATCTCAAATTCTCAAGAATCCTCCTACCGGTGGGGTTACAAGCCTCTAGAAGCAACTTGCCAGAGTTCTGTCATTCTCCCTCTGGCTTCAACAGGACTCTGGGCAACACCATGTTCTGTCGTGCTCTTTCTCAGTCTTGCTCTAATCCTAACCCCTCAAAGTCAGCTGGCGGGACATTCGTAGCCTGTTCACAGCTGGGAC
Source organism: Raphicerus campestris (assembly GCA_006410735.1). NCBI lineage: Eukaryota > Metazoa > Chordata > Mammalia > Artiodactyla > Bovidae > Raphicerus > Raphicerus campestris. The sequence goes on along the minus strand of SJYW01040599.1, from coordinate 150,845 downwards.
AACTGAAGTGTACTCCAGGTGAGGATGGGCCACTATCGCTGTGCCATGTTAACGGTACACATAACGGTATGTTAGAGGCAACAGCTTGGAGAAGGGAGGTCTGGAGCTTGACTCCTGAGCAGGAGACTGTAGATACCAAACCAGCTGGGGAGACAGGCAGCACCTGTTCAGGGCCCGGGATGGGCGCTGAATTCTGAAAAGAGGCTGTGGAACTGAGATCAACCCACCAAGAGGTGCAAGGACCACCATGGTCCATGAAGACTGCATAAAGAAAGGGGCAAAGAGCACTGTGGGGTGGGTTTCACAGAGCAGTAGGAGGGCAGGGGCCCATTTGCTCTGGATCTATGAGATTAGTTAGGGAGCACTCAGCAATGAAGATTCTCCCGCACAACTCTGTAGCCAAAAGGCAGAACTTATACCCAGACAGAAAAGGATCCACTTTTCCAGGGACCAAGGGAGCAAAGGGAGCTACCTCAGCGCTGGCCTGGGGATGGAAACAACATACACTAGTCAGAAAGAGGAGCCCCAAAGGCCAGAGTAAGAAGGGAGAAAACAGAAGGAGACTAGAAAGCATCTGGAAGAGATCAGCTATTTTTTCAGTTTAAGCTTCTCTTTCACTGCGATCAAAAGTTTGTTAGGTGAACTGACCCCACGTGGGCTGTCATGTAACACTACTGGGGAAGGGAGAAAGCCTCCTGAGGGGACACTGTCCCTGCATGCCTTGGGTGCTGTAGAAAGTTCCTCAAGAAACAGGCAGGAGGTGCCTGAGCCAGGAGCCTTCCCTGGGAGAGCTGTCCTGCACACATGTGTCATGGCTCATTCGTATGACACCACTCAGACCTGCCACGTGTATGCCTAAGCAGGAAAAGAAGAGCTTGGGTAAAAACTCACATATTCAAACCGGTCCTTGCAGAGCTGAACCATCAGGTGCAGAAATACTAGTCCAGCAAACCAGAGGCACCACATGACCACTTCTTCCACTGTTTGGACATTCAGCACCCCGAAAATGAAAATGAACTTGTAGAAAATAAAATTCCAAAACTTGTCTTTGAGGTGCTAAAAAGAAAAATATTTGTAAAGGTGAGTACCATTACACCTAACCCGTTCTAGAGACAGTAAGCTGGCTTTTAAAGAGGAGAGAATATTCTATTCTCTGTTTTCTAGCACTTGTCCATGACAAAACCAAAGGCAAAGAAAGAAATAAGCCCTGTGAAGAACAAAGGTAAGACATCTAGGAAGCAATCTATAGATTCTGGATTGAATTCCTCAGTCAGTTATGAAATTTTAGACATTTAAGAGTGGAATAGTATTAGTTTAGCATAATATTAATAATATATGTTATATAACAGAACAAAGCACAGAATAAAAAAGAATGGTGACAGCTACAAGTATCATTTTTACTACTTCTGCTCTCTGAATTCTTAAAACAAAAGATTAGACAGTCTTTTTTTTAAACATCCTACAGATTCAAAAATAACGCATGCTAATTTTCCAGCCATCATCAATTATGTTTGAAAAAGTACAAAGAAAACGTAAAACAAAAATGATGCCTTAACACTTTCATGCAATTTTCTTCCCAAATGTAAAACACGGATTGAGGCCAATGAACACTGTCGGAATGGACCACTTGAGTGGTTTACAGATGGTCACTGAAATGTGTTTTCACCATTCAAAAAATATTGCGATGAATATCTTTATACAAGATGCTATTTTTTCAGCAATCAAAGGTTACGGATGTTGTTATGGTTTCTAATTATAAATGTACACGCCCACATAAGTATATCTGCTTCACTGTACTCTTTCTTACACCGGGAATGTCCAGTTTTAAAAATATTTACCGTCCTGAAAAAAAAAAGAAGGGCAACGATGAGCATCAACCCAACAGATATTAAAAAGCACCATCAAGAGTGGCGGTGGAACCTGAGTGTGGAGGAGGATGGAAACATGGCTTCTAAGGTTACTTTTATATAAAGTTTTTAAACTGTGTAAATGTTTCACAAATTCAAAATTTTAAACAGAAAGAAAAGCAAAATTGAAAAAAAAAANGCCAGGAGCCTTCCCTGGGAGAGCTGTCCTGCACACATGTGTCATGGCTCATTCGTATGACACCACTCAGACCTGCCACGTGTATGCCTAAGCAGGAAAAGAAGAGCTTGGGTAAAAACTCACATATTCAAACCGGTCCTTGCAGAGCTGAACCATCAGGTGCAGAAATACTAGTCCAGCAAACCAGAGGCACCACATGACCACTTCTTCCACTGTTTGGACATTCAGCACCCCGAAAATGAAAATGAACTTGTAGAAAATAAAATTCCAAAACTTGTCTTTGAGGTGCTAAAAAGAAAAATATTTGTAAAGGTGAGTACCATTACACCTAACCCGTTCTAGAGACAGTAAGCTGGCTTTTAAAGAGGAGAGAATATTCTATTCTCTGTTTTCTAGCACTTGTCCATGACAAAACCAAAGGCAAAGAAAGAAATAAGCCCTGTGAAGAACAAAGGTAAGACATCTAGGAAGCAATCTATAGATTCTGGATTGAATTCCTCAGTCAGTTATGAAATTTTAGACATTTAAGAGTGGAATAGTATTAGTTTAGCATAATATTAATAATATATGTTATATAACAGAACAAAGCACAGAATAAAAAAGAATGGTGACAGCTACAAGTATCATTTTTACTACTTCTGCTCTCTGAATTCTTAAAACAAAAGATTAGACAGTCTTTTTTTTAAACATCCTACAGATTCAAAAATAACGCATGCTAATTTTCCAGCCATCATCAATTATGTTTGAAAAAGTACAAAGAAAACGTAAAACAAAAATGATGCCTTAACACTTTCATGCAATTTTCTTCCCAAATGTAAAACACGGATTGAGGCCAATGAACACTGTCGGAATGGACCACTTGAGTGGTTACAGATGGTCACTGAAATGTGTTTTCACCATTCAAAAAATATTGCGATGAATATCTTTATACAAGATGCTATTTTTTCAGCAATCAAAGGTTACGGATGTTGTTATGGTTTCTAATTATAAATGTACACGCCCACATAAGTATATCTGCTTCACTGTACTCTTTCTTACACCGGGAATGTCCAGTTTTAAAAATATTTACCGTCCTGAAAAAAAAAAGAAGGGCAACGATGAGCATCAACCCAACAGATATTAAAAAGCACCATCAAGAGTGGCGGTGGAACCTGAGTGTGGAGGAGGATGGAAACATGGCTTCTAAGGTTACTTTTATATAAAGTTTTTAAACTGTGTAAATGTTTCACAAATTCAAAATTTTAAACAGAAAGAAAAGCAAAATTGAAAAAAAAAAAACCAGAAATAATTGAACCCACATATGGAACACATTCATAACAAGACTATTTAAAGATAAGAGTTATTTTGAGAACTTTAAAACACTGTACTGTGCCGAGACACCCTTTGTTCAGAGAATAAAATGAACTAGGAATCCTTAGTGAACATCTGTTTCCAGATCTGGGGCAGGAAGCCTGAGGTGAAGCTCGAACATTCGGTGCCCTGGTTCTGAACCTTTGTTCCACCATCTATTTCCTATGTAGCTTTGGTTACCATCCCCATGCTTTGGTTTCCCATCTGTAAGACAGGTCTTATAACAATAGCATATATCTCATAGAACAGTTGGGGGAACTAAGTAAGTTAATACATATATTGTGCTTAGACAAATGCCACAGTAGGCATTAAGTGCATTAAAAAAAAAAAATCCTTGTTCTACACTGCCACTTAACAGTTTAATATTTGTCCCATTTTAGGTATTCAATGTCTTTGCCCCTAGTATTTACTCTACTTCTTCAACTTTAAGCACCCAGAGAGTAAACCCATGTCAACTCCGTAGTGTTCTAACTCAAAACAGTGCTTAGTAAATACTACAGGATGATGCTGGTCAAAACTGGTCATCACAGAACAACATGAAAGACGTGATCTATACAGAAAAAAGAGATGAGTGACAAATGTGCCGATTATGATTACCTCCAGGTATTTAAAATCTCTGTAACACTTCAAGGTTAGTTTTCTGTAAATTTTGAACTGGTATTTAACATTTTAGGAAACATAAAGTGGTACATAAGGCTCACGGCTAGCAGAATAATCCACCAACAATTGGACAGCTTGCTTGGCCTACCCGATTTCTGGCCCACAAGTTAAAGTTTTACTTGAAAACAGAAGAAGCATCAAAGAAAGCTTTGGGGACTTCCCTGGCGGTCCAATGGCTGGGGGCCCAAGTTCAATTCCTGGTCATGGGACTAGATCCCACATGCCACAACAAGACCTGGTGCAGCCAAATACACAAATTAAATTTTTTTTTTAAGTTTTTGTATGCTACAAAGCAAACTATGTCCTATTAATTCCATCTGGGAGACCTCTGGAGTTGATATTTTGCAGAAAGTACTCAATACTCACTAATGAAAAATCAGGGGGAAAACAAACAGCCCTGCTCTTCACAGCATTCGAGGGCTCAATCACACAGTAACTGCATTTTAACTCTGCCCAGGACCTCAGCTGACTTGATAACAAGAGATTTGGGTTGAAAAGGGTATGTAAGGGGTGAGGCCACTGTGTACTGTTAATGTATTGACAGTAGGTTTTTGTGTCTTACCACTGGAATAAGACAAAGGACAACATAATTCTGCTCATATGTTATCGTTAAAAAGGCCAGTTCTAAAGTCTTACTTTAAAACACACCATTCTACACTCTATCCACTAAAATCCTTTGGGGAACTGCTAATTAATGCCACAGTACGTTTGTGGCATTAATTCTTTAATGAAAGCACATCCTGCTCATAATACATTCTGAGAATAATGTTCAAATGTCAGACTATCTCACCTGAACACTGCCTTGCAAAATGAGGAATCTTAATACTCCTTTCCAAAGGGAAAAACTAAAATCTCTCAGTAAATTCCTTTGGAAAAGTATCCATATTCTAAAGAATGATATATATATATACAATTATTCAAACAAAAAAAGTCGGAGCTTCTCTCAGAATTACTTCATAAATGTCATGGAGAAATAGCAATCAAGAACAATACTAGGACAGCCTGGTTACACTGTGGCTGACAGTGACAGACTGTGGACTACACGAAGTATTTTACCAATGCTGAATTTCCCGATGTCGATCATTGTCCTATGGTTATATAAGACAAGGTCCTTGCTCTTAGGAAACATATACTGCTCTATTTGAGGTTCTATATGATGTCCCCAGTTTACTCTCAAACAGATCAGAAAAAAAACAAACCTAGATAAAAGGTGAATAGATATAGATATTTATATATAGATAAAAGGTGAATGTTAGAGCAAATGGGGCAAAATGTTAGTAACTCTGAATCTGGATAAAATCTATATGGGAGTTCTTCATACTATTTGTGTAACTGTTCTACAACTTTGAAATTATACCCAACAAAGTTTTTTGTTTTTTTAACCTAGTCACAAGAATGCATCCTTGCTGTGTGGACTTACCTGTCTTTCGCTCACTCGAAGAGGGCCAAACACGATACACTGGATTAGTTTAGCCACCAACATCAAAATGCAGCAAGCAGTGTTCACTAGAACCTGTACACAAACCAAAGAAAGGAAGTTTATTTCCTCTTGTTGAAAAATAAATGCAGCTCTAAAAATTTTCTATTGGGAGTTCAGCCAACATTTCTAATGACTGAACCTTTCCAGTTTTCTACCAGTACAAGATCAGTAACTTCTGAAGAGGCAAGTTTTTATGGGTGGTGGGGGTATGGAAGAGGAGTGGGGAGGGAAGGTACCAGGTTGGTGGTTAACTCACAGAGCCCTGTCCTAGTGTGTACCCTTCAGAAGGCCATCATCCCCTCCAGTCTTAACTGAATTGAGCGTAAACTCTGTACTGTATGTGTAAAACTGTATACATCTTAGAAAACCGTATCTCCGAGGCATATCAATTCTCACACTAAGATTTTGAACAGTCTAGAAGAAAACTTTTCCAGAAAATGTAGTTATGAATAGTAAAAGTCCAGCACCCAAACTTCCTACACTGCTCTGTTCAAAAACAGGAAATATGAAGAAGAGGGTGAATGATCACAAAGAGTCTACAAGATCATGGAGAACAGAGAATCAAAAACATACACATTTTCAAATATACTGCAATGGGACAAAAGATACCTGTGCTTGGTGCTGGCCTTAAAGGAAAGCTCCTGGGGCATTCGAGGGGAGCAGAATCAAGCAAGCAGGAAGAAAGAAGAAAACTGGCCGGAGGAGCTGAGAACTGCAACCATGAGACGCCAACGCCAGTGCAAGGCTTTCTTCACCAGCAAGTGCGAAACTTCCTTAGTAACTAAGAAAGACCTTACACCCAAACAACAAATCTAACGCTTACAAATCAAACTGTGGGCTGCCCCGACTCAGAAGTTGGCCTGGCACACCACCTTACTGATGCCCCAATATTTTTAAAACCAAAGAATCTGAAAAAGCCAAAAGGACCTTGATGCAGAACTGTACAGAGGACTTTTAGTTAGAGCAAATAAAAATGAACACCAACGACAGAGCAGACTACTTCAATCTTTGTTTCACTAAGTGTACAGGAAGGTGGAGGTGCCAGATTCCTCTTCCCAGGTCATCCGTCCCTCTGCTTCAGGTCATCCGTCCCTCTGCTTCTAAAAGCAGCAAATGATGTTTTCAAAATGAGTACATAAAGGAAGGAAACTCCCTAGGATCTCTTCAGGTTCCTCTTTGACCTTGACATTACCCAGTCCTTTGGTAACCCTGATGCAATATGTATTATGAATGGTAGCCCTGATTCACTACAAAAGAATAAATTATGTTTAGTTACATTCTGCCTGTCTAATGGGACAAGGAAGTATGGGATGTATTTTCAAAGAACTAAAACAAAAATAGTGTTGAAAAACGAAACTGTTCTGGTAATTAATTTCTTCAGATAACCAGAAAAAAAAGAAAATTAGCTATCCAAAACATCCTAAGTATTGTGGAACAGCCCTATTCAAAACATTCCAACAAATTGGACAGAATACTAAATTTTAAGGAGATGAAATAGATGTTTAAAAGGCTCATTTTCCTTGTTCTCTAAATCAGTTAGTGGGAACCCCAAGCATGTCAATTAAGGAAAAAATGCCATAAGACAAAACTACAACCACAGTCCCTCATACCATCTGCCCCAGCTGAACTGGATTTTTAAAATCAGCCAAACATCCATTCTCAGCCTAACTACAACACAACTTTTTAAAAAAGTATTCCTGTTTTTGCAGGTAGGCATATGAAATGCAGAAATAAATTCAACATATTTAGCACCTACATCTTAAAGGTATGTGTGAGGTTAAAAGAAATGAGGTTGATTTGGACCCTGCACTCAAAGATCTGTTAGGATCTACAGGACACAGAACTTGGTCAACATCTAACAGGCGAAGCCAGTTGCTCTCCTGAAAACAAGAGAAATCAAATTTAGGATCACTCAATCATTTCTCTAACCTAAACAGCTTTCTCACATACCCTGGGGTATAAAATAAGCAATAACGTATCATTTCCCAGTTAAAACTTTTTTTTCAGTTTTCCTAAGTTAAAAGATATATAAAAACTTTGTAACTCTGATTTACAACAACAACACAAAGGTGAAAGTCTCTGATAATTCCATCATCAGTAGATAATCATTTCTATTTTAAATATAAACGGAAGATTTGAAAACTAGCATGGCTAAGAAGGGGAAAAGAGATTGATACCAGTAAACTGATATTAGGAAGAGACTTTACATAAAAAAGATAATATTTTGTGAACTTTATATGAAAGTGAAAGCTCTACAAGACTGGAAGTCACTAAAGATTTTAAGATCATGAAAAAGTGCTTTTAAAACACCTCAGTTCAGTTCAGTTGCTCAGTCATGTCTCACTCTTTGCGACCCAATGGACTGCAGCATGCCAGGCCTCCCTGTCCATTACCAACTCCCAGAGTTTACCCAAACTCATGGCCATTGAGTTGGTGATGCCATCCAATCATCTCATCCTCTGTCGTCCACTTCACCTTCAATCATTCCCAGCATCAGGGTCTTTTCAAATGAGTCAGTTCTTTCATTCAGGTAGCCAAAGTATTGGAGTTTCAGCTTCAACATCAGTCCTTCTAATGAACACTCAGGAGTGATCTCCTTTACAATGGACTGGTTGGATCTCCCTGCAGTCCAAGAGACTCTCAAGAGTCTTCTCCAACATCACAGTTCAAAAGCATCAATTCTTCGGCACTCAGCTTGCTTTACAGTCCAACTCTCACATCCACACATGACTACTAGAAAAACCATAGCCTTGACTAAACAGAACTTTGTTGGCAAAGTAATGTCTCTGCTTTTTAAAATGCTGTCTAGGTTGGTTGCGAAGAGTTGGACACGACTGAGTAACTTCACTTTCACTTTTCACTTTCATGCATTGGAGAAGGAAATGGCAACCCACTCCAGTGTTCTTGCCTGGAGAATCCTAGGGATGAGGAAGCCTAGTGGGCTGCCATCTATGGGGTCGCACAGAGCTGGACACAACTGAAGTGACTTAGTGCAGCAGGTTGGTCATAACTTTCCTTCCAAGAAGCAAGCATCTTTCAATTTCATGGCTGCAGTCACCATCTGCAGTGATTTTGGAGCCCCCAAAAATAAAGTCTGACACTGTTTTCACTGTTTCTCCACCTATTTGCCATGAAGTAATGGGACCAGATGCAATCATCTTAATTTTCTGAATGTTGGGTTTTCAGCCAATTTTTTCACTCTCCTCTTTGGCTTTCATCAAGAGGCTCTTAGTTCCTCTTCACTTTCTGCCATAAGGGTGGTGTCATCTGCATATCTGAGGTTATTGATGTTTCTCCCGGCAATCTTGATTCCAGCTTGTGCTTCATCCAGCTCACCATTTGGCATAATGTACTCTGCATATAAGTTAAATAAGCAGGGTGACAATATGCAGCCTTGACATACTCCTTTCCCAATGTGGAACCAGTCTGTTTTTCCATGTCCACTTCTAACTGTTGCTTCTTGACCTGCATACAGATCTCTCAGAAGGCAGGTCAGGTGGTCTGGTATTCCTGGCTCTTGAAGAATTCTCTTCTACTTACAGAAAAAAATGTCAATTTCACAGATACTGTCATTCCAATACAGATATAAATTTCAAAACTGACAGAGCCTTGAAAAATTGAAAATACAAGAAGAAACATAATTCAAACTGTCTTCATTTAAAAGTAAATTCCTGGATTAACATATAAACACTATCATATGACAGCTCAGTTGGTAAAGAATCCACCTGCACTGCAGGAGACCCCAGTTCAATTCCTGGGTCAGAAAGATCCACTGGAGAAGGGACAGGCTACCCACTCCAGTATTCTGGCCTGGAGAATTCCACGGACTGTATAGTCCATGGGGTCGGAAAGAGTTGGACATGACTGAGTGACTTTCACTTTCACTATATATAAAATGGATTAGCAACAAGGACCTACTGCATAGCACAGGAAACTCTACTCAATATTCTGTAATAACCTATATGAGAACAGAATATGGAAAAGAAGGGATATATGTGCATGTATAACAATCACCTAGCTGTACACAACACTGTACATCAACTATATTCCCTATAAAATTAAAAGCAAATTGCAAATCAGACCCCACTAGGCCATCAGTGATATTCTTACAGAAACAACACTCCAGTCCATATTTAAACCAATGAAACCATAACAAACCTTCTCACCTTCAATAATCAAAATGAGACTCACTTTCAACAGGCCTAGTCTGAACTTGATCCTTACAGACCACAGTGAAAGTACTAACCTCCTTCTGTAATCTTCCCTTGTGGGCAGAATCCAAACTTACATTTAAATAAATCTAAGTTTAAGGAGCTCACTGGAACACTGTTTATAACACCAGAAAGATGGAAAACAATTACATGGCCATTAGGGAGAATAGTTCAATAAAGTATAAAAACACCCATTCAATGGAATACAATGAAGCCAGGAAAACTAACTCAGCANTACTCCTTTTCCTATTTGGAATCAATCTGTTGTTCCATGTCCAGTTCTAACTGTTGCTTCCTTACCTGCATATAGGTTTCTCAAGAGGCAGGTCAGATGGTCTGGTATTCCCATCTCTATCAGGGAAGAGTAAATCAAAACCACAGTGAAATAACATTTCACATCCATGTTGACAGCTACTATCAAGAAAAAGAAAAAAAATCACTGGTGTTGTCTGCTGGCAAGGATATAGAATAATTGAAACCATGCTGCTGGTCTAATCAGTTCAGTTCAGTTGCTCAGTCATGTCTCACTCTTTGCGACCCAATGGACTGCAGCATGCCAGGCCTCCCTGTCCATTACCAACTCCCAGAGTTTACCCAAACTCATGGCCATTGAGTTGGTGATGCCATCCAATCATCTCATCCTCTGTCGTCCACTTCACCTTCAATCATTCCCAGCATCAGGGTCTTTTCAAATGAGTCAGTTCTTTCATTCAGGTAGCCAAAGTATTGGAGTTTCAGCTTCAACATCAGTCCTTCTAATGAACACTCAGGAGTGATCTCCTTTACAATGGACTGGTTGGATCTCCCTGCAGTCCAAGAGACTCTCAAGAGTCTTCTCCAACATCACAGTTCAAAAGCATCAATTCTTCGGCACTCAGCTTGCTTTACAGTCCAACTCTCACATCCACACATGACTACTAGAAAAACCATAGCCTTGACTAAACAGAACTTTGTTGGCAAAGTAATGTCTCTGCTTTTTAAAATGCTGTCTAGGTTGGTTGCGAAGAGTTGGACACGACTGAGTAACTTCACTTTCACTTTTCACTTTCATGCATTGGAGAAGGAAATGGCAACCCACTCCAGTGTTCTTGCCTGGAGAATCCTAGGGATGAGGAAGCCTAGTGGGCTGCCATCTATGGGGTCGCACAGAGCTGGACACAACTGAAGTGACTTAGTGCAGCAGGTTGGTCATAACTTTCCTTCCAAGAAGCAAGCATCTTTCAATTTCATGGCTGCAGTCACCATCTGCAGTGATTTTGGAGCCCCCAAAAATAAAGTCTGACACTGTTTTCACTGTTTCTCCACCTATTTGCCATGAAGTAATGGGACCAGATGCAATCATCTTAATTTTCTGAATGTTGGGTTTTCAGCCAATTTTTTCACTCTCCTCTTTGGCTTTCATCAAGAGGCTCTTAGTTCCTCTTCGCTTTCTGCAATAAGGGTAGTGTCATCTGCATATCTGAGGTTATTGATGTTTCTCCCGGCAATCTTGATTCCAGCTTGTGCTTCATCCAGCTCACCATTTGGCATAATGTACTCTGCATATAAGTTAAATAAGCAGGGTGACAATATGCAGCCTTGACATACTCCTTTCCCAATGTGGAACCAGTCTGTTTTTCCATGTCCACTTCTAACTGTTGCTTCTTGACCTGCATACAGATCTCTCAGAAGGCAGGTCAGGTGGTCTGGTATTCCTGGCTCTTGAAGAATTCTCTTCTACTTACAGAAAAAAATGTCAATTTCACAGATACTGTCATTCCAATACAGATATAAATTTCAAAACTGACAGAGCCTTGAAAAATTGAAAATACAAGAAGAAACATAATTCAAACTGTCTTCATTTAAAAGTAAATTCCTGGATTAACATATAAACACTATCATATGACAGCTCAGTTGGTAAAGAATCCACCTGCACTGCAGGAGACCCCAGTTCAATTCCTGGGTCAGAAAGATCCACTGGAGAAGGGACAGGCTACCCACTCCAGTATTCTGGCCTGGAGAATTCCACGGACTGTATAGTCCATGGGGTCGGAAAGAGTTGGACATGACTGAGTGACTTTCACTTTCACTATATATAAAATGGATTAGCAACAAGGACCTACTGCATAGCACAGGAAACTCTACTCAATATTCTGTAATAACCTATATGAGAACAGAATATGGAAAAGAAGGGATATATGTGCATGTATAACAATCACCTAGCTGTACACAACACTGTACATCAACTATATTCCCTATAAAATTAAAAGCAAATTGCAAATCAGACCCCACTAGGCCATCAGTGATATTCTTACAGAAACAACACTCCAGTCCATATTTAAACCAATGAAACCATAACAAACCTTCTCACCTTCAATAATCAAAATGAGACTCACTTTCAACAGGCCTAGTCTGAACTTGATCCTTACAGACCACAGTGAAAGTACTAACCTCCTTCTGTAATCTTCCCTTGTGGGCAGAATCCAAACTTACATTTAAATAAATCTAAGTTTAAGGAGCTCACTGGAACACTGTTTATAACACCAGAAAGATGGAAAACAATTACATGGCCATTAGGGAGAATAGTTCAATAAAGTATAAAAACACCCATTCAATGGAATACAATGAAGCCAGGAAAACTAACTCAGCAGTTCTACATTTACTAGCATTACATAGAACCTTCAAGATAACTTGCTCACTGTAAAAAAGCAAAATGTAGAAATGTGATTACTGTGCTACTTTCTGTGTAAAAAAGACAAAAATATGTATAATATACTATGGGTTTCCCTGGTGGCTCAAGAATATAGAATCCATCTGGAATGCAGGAGATGTGGGTTCAATCCCTGGGTCGGGAAGATCCCCTGGAGAAGGAAATGGTAACCCACTCCAGTATTTGTGCCTGGAGAATTTCATGGACAGGGGAGCCTGGTGGGCTATAAAGTCCCTGGTGTCACAAAAGACTCAGACATGACTTAGCAACTAAACAACAACATATATACTGTATTATATATACACTATACTATTTGTATAATATGTTAATGCGAACTGCATCAAGGACTAGATCAATCTGGGTATTTCTTAATTTTCTACTTAACACCAGCACTAACTACAAGAAACTGGTAAGGGCCACTTTGAGGGGAGGGAGGCAGGTAAGAGGGAGAGGGAGATTTACTTTTCATTGTAGACATCACTTGTGCACCTTTTGCCTTCTGTACCATGAGCATACATCATTTATTCATTTTTTTAAGTTAAGAATCTATTGGAAAAAAATAATATATTCACGCTTAGAATCTAACCTGATCAGTTCTGAAGTTTCACATTACTTTTCTCATTGTACCATGGGAGAGAGACAAATAACAAACCTAAACTGGGTAGCCTAAGTCACAAGTTAACCTGGTGTAACACACTATATTTCTACTATATTAAAATACATCAGAAAAGTTTCTCCTATCTATAGCAGTGTTTAAAAAAAAAAAAAAACTTTAGTATTTTTTGAAAATCTCACCAAATGCCTTTATTTTTTCTTGTCTACACAAAATAAAAACAAGTTTTCCTAGTCCTTGAACTAACAGACCAGGTAGCAATGACCCAAGGAACCCCTACTGAATCAAGCTTAAAGTAATTTCCTTTGCTCTGCTGCTGCTGCTAAGTCGCTTCAGTCGTGTCTGACTCTGTGGGAACCCATAGACGGAAGCCCACCAGGCTCCCCCGTCCCTGGGATTCTCCAGGCAAGAACACTGGAGTGGGTTGCCATTTCCTTCTCCAATGCATGAAAGTGAAAAGTGAAAGTGAAGTCACTCAGTCGTGTCCAACTCTGTGCGACCCCATGGACAGCAGCCCACCAGGCTCCACTGTCCCTGTGATTTTCCAGGCAAGAGTGCTAGAGTGGGTGCCATTGCCTTCTCCATCCCTTTGCTCTAAAGGCCCCATAAGAAAACTTTTCCCCCAGAATGGCTCTACCGTTCACCTAGAAGAAACAGAAAGTAAGTTATGAGACAGGCTGGTCTGCGAGGAAGAGAAGAGGCGCTAAGAGACAGCCTGGCCGTGTTTATCACTGTGTGACCCCACGGGTGTTTCTGATTCTATAAAATGCTGGCTACCAATGGGTCATTGTACATTCCTGGTGGCTCAGACGGTAAAGTGTCTGCCGGCAATGTGGGAGACCTGGGTTCGATCACTGGATTGGGAAGATCCCCTGGAGAAGGAAATGGCAACCCACTCCAGTACTCTTGCCTAGAAAACTCCATGGATGGAGGAGCATGGTGGGCTACAGTCCATGGGGTTGCAAAGAGTTGGACATGACTGAGCAACTTCACTTAATGGGGCATTATTTATGACCTTGTGACAAAATGCATTTCAACTCCCAGGAATCCGTTTCAAGGATACAATCAATATGGATGTTACTTAGTCTCCTACCTAACACCAACACTATCTCCCTCCCAGCCCCCACCCCCACCACACACACACAAACACATCTTTTATCAGTGTCCTCTTTTAAGGACACTCAGTTCAGATCAGTCACTCAGTCGTGTCCGACTCCTTGCGACTCCATGAATTGCAGCACGCCAGGCCTCCCTGTCCATCACCAACTCCTGGAGTTTACTCAAACTCATGTCCATCGAGTCAGTGATGCCATCCAGCCATCTCATCCTCTGTCGTCCCCCTCTCCTCCTGCCCACAACCCCTCCCAGCATCAGAGTCTTTTCCAATGAGTCAACTTTTCCCATGAGGTGGCCAAAGTATTGGAGTTTCAACTTTAGCATCAGTCCTTCCAGTGAACACCCAGGACTGATCGCCTTTAGAATGGACTAGTTAGATCTCCCTGCAGTCCAAGGGACTCCCAAGAGTTTTCTCCAACACCACAGTTCAAAAGCATCAATTCTTC
>SJYW01040599.1:92570-118718 GCA_006410735.1 Raphicerus campestris | reverse complement strand
CAGTGGCAGACTTTATTTTGGGGGGGCTCCAAAATCACTGCAGATGGTGACTGCAGCCATGAAATTAAAAGATGCTTACTCCTTCGAACAAGTTATGACCAACCTAGATAGCATATTCAAAAGCAGAGACATTACTTTGCCAACAAAGGTCCGTCTAGTCAAGGCTATGGTTTTTCCAGTAGTCATGTATGGATGTAAGAGCTGGACGGTGAAGAAAGCTGAGCGCCGAAGAATTGATACTTTTGAACTGTGGTGTTGGAGAAGACTCTTGAGAGTCCCTTGGACTGCAAGGAGATCCAACCAGTCCATTCTAAAGATCAGCCCTGGGTGTTCTTTGGAAGGAATGATGCTAAAGCTGAAACTTCAGTACTTTGGCAACCTCAGTTGACTCACTGGAAAAGACTCTGATGGTGGGAGGGATTGGGGGCAGGAGGAGAAGGGGACGACAGAGGATGAGATGGCTGGATGGCATCACAGACTCAATGAACGTTGAGTCTGAGTGTACTCTGGGAGTTGGTGATGACAGGGAGGCCTGGTGTGCTGTAATTCATGGGGTCACAAAGAGTCAGACACAACTGAAGGTACAATATTCTACCATCTTGAATTCGAAGTGCTATACTCTGAATTGTATTTTGAGAGAACCATTACTTTCTAAGTGTTAAAACTAGGCAACCTGTTTTCTGGAATGACATTGTATTTAATAGCAGCTTTTAACATTTGATTCTGACTGTATAATAAGCATGGCTTCCTAGCTCAGTGGTAAAGAATCTGCCTGCAGTGCAGGATATGCAGGCAGGTTCAATCCCTGGCTCAGGAAGATACCCTGGAGAAGGAAATGGCAACTCTAATATTCTTGCCTGGGAATCCCATGCACAGAGGAGCCTGATAGGCTAGAGTCTATTGGGTCACAAGAATCGGATGTGATTTAGTAACGTCTAAATATTAAACTTTCAGAAGCTTGAAATTTCTGAAGATTCAATATGAGAATATGTGACATTAACCCAACTATAAGGTTATTTTTTATTTGCATTTTAAGATTTTAGAGGTTGGTGTCTGGACATTTTACTAGGGTAATTAGTATTTGTTCTACCAACATTTTGTCTTCACCTACTCCAAGTAGGTAGCCAGACTTTGCACATCCTTCCCTCAAGGATTTTTTTTTCCCAAGGATAGAACCCATTTTCTAAAGTCAACCAGTGCTCTTGGTTCTTGGTACTGCTTCCTGCATCATCACTGGAGCAGGAAAGGAAACAAGACTCAGAGGGATGAATACTAGTGTGCTTAGGAAGGTTGGACCATAAGCAAAGGAGCCACCTGTATCATCTGGTTCTAAGGCCGGTGTGACAGGGAGGCAACTGGATGAATATTCATGGAGTCCATGATGATGGCTAGAGGTCTCCCCATCTCCATTTCAGAGTACCATTTATCCTTCCTGGATTCTTATGACTTTGGGTAGGCCCCTACTCCCAATAATGACTGAGACTGAATTCCCTGCCATCTATATGGTATGGGAGCTCTGATCTGGTTTGATTTAAAGGAAATAAATGTAGCATTTCAGATAAACCAGAGCTGTGAGGATTCATTATTTAGATATAGTTTTCTTTTTTTAAAATATTCAAAATCCTTCTATATCCATGACTTCATTTGACTTTCACCCTGCCATGAGAAAGGCTGAGTAGTTTTCATGTTAAGGTTCTGAACAGCCTAGAACCTGTTCTAAACGAACCTCATCTAATCCAGCAGCCTTCATTGTTTGCCCATAGAATTCTGTTGGTGTTTTCATTAGCTTGACCAATGTGTTCCACTACTGAATCCAGCAAAGGGGAAAAAATAACCAAGTCAAATTCATAGGGAAAAAAAGTAAGCTAACAGGAATATTACGTGTAGCTTATGTTTCATAATTTTTCATAGCTCTATGGTGCCTGCTGTAAAATATACAAGTAGTAAAAATTTCAGAAAAACTTCACAATAACTTTATCAGGTTTGTTCAACCTTTGTTCAAGGTTATGGTTTTATACACATATGCTCAAGTTCTGAGTTACTATTATAATGATGGAATTAAATTACAAAGTGTTACAGAAGTAGCAAGCATGGTGTCACAGACCACCCATGACCTTCAAGCAAATTTGATTATAAGAATAAAAAAAAACCTGAAGTCAATACTTCATGGAAACTGAGGCTTCCAATGATACAACACAGTTAGCAAAATTGTATGTCTACTTGTAAATCCCAGTCTTCAAGTTCCAAGTCCTTTCACATTGCAGAAAATGACCCTTTCACCTCACAGGAAACTGAATCTGCCTAAGACCACTGCCAACACACAAGGGAGGAATGTGAGAGGAGGGCAACACAGACGTCCCAGGTCTTTAGGTCCTTGCTATTACGCTAGTTGTCTCTTACCTAATGTAATGGCCCCTGGCCAACGACACTGAAAAAGAATCACGCAGGATTTCTAACGGCACACTATGGTTAGTAGCCACACACAAAAGTCAGAGTTATTCTGTTTTTATTTTTTTTATTGAAATGACAATAAAATAAAAAAAGAACAGTGAACATTTTAATCAAACTTTAACTTTACAATTATAAAAATATAACCAAAACTTCAGTTTCTTTTATACATTTTTCTTTAAACTTAACACCAGAGTAATTCTCAAAGCCAAACTATAAATGATTCTTGTACACTATGATGTGAACACAGCAAACGAAGTTTTAAGTTTTTAAAGCACTGATCTTTCCCTTAACAGAACATGATACATTTTCCCAACTTAACTCTAGTCTCACAATACAATCCAACGCTAAAATACAATTACATCTTAACTGGCTTAATCTAGACTTACTTAGGTTTTAGTTTTCTTTTTCCCCAAAACAAGCTAGATAATACAAGCTAATATTAAAGTGTGTTTTATGGCTCAAGTCAAATTATTATAGTATTTTGTTTGCATTATGTATTTAACAAAAGCAAAGAGCTTCAAATGAGTCCAGTTTAACCCAAATAATGAGTGATGTAAAACATGTGGAATAATTATGGGAAGCCAAACCTTACACTTATAAAAGCTGACTTGTATCTAAGTCAAAGCCCACTAAGCTTCTGGCAAATGCAATATGCAAAATTTCACGCTCTCAGAAGTGATCTTAGTGAGGGGCATAAACTGTTCCAAACACTATGAATGAGTGAAAACATTAAGTTTGAGGAACTCCAAGGAGAAAAAGGTACTCCAAGCATTTCGTCTCAAGTGACTGAGCAAGTACTTTAAAAAACAGGCATTAAAAAACTGAAAGCATAGTGAGTCACACTATTTAAGGGAATTTTAAGTGAAAGGCTAGTTGGTTTGCTGATTCTGAGGAACT
The DNA here is from genome assembly GCA_006410735.1 of Raphicerus campestris. Lineage (NCBI taxonomy): Eukaryota > Metazoa > Chordata > Mammalia > Artiodactyla > Bovidae > Raphicerus > Raphicerus campestris. The sequence goes on along the minus strand of SJYW01040599.1, from coordinate 115,370 downwards.
CCACCTCTCACTTCTGACTAAACATATAAGAAAACAGACTGGCCGGTTTGGTTATGTTTGATCCAAATAAAATACTAACTCAACAAAACCCTTAAACATAAAAAAGGAATTACTGCAACACACAATGCTGTAATAATTACAAGGGAAGGCAATGATAAAAAGTAAAAAAATCTTTTAACTGTTGTCAAAAGACGGATTCAGACACAGAATTGTCATTATGCTGTTTTAAGTATCATCCACTTATTCAAAAAATCACAAGTCTTCATCACATAGAAAGAAACACAAATTTCACTTTTCTTCAAAGGGATGTCAACATTTGAGTAAAACTTTATTTTTTTCCCCTCAATCTGTTGAATACTTTCCAATGCCATTTAGTAGTTTTCTATAGAATCTGCACTACTTACTCAGGGAAAAGAACATGGCATATATTGTAATTATACAATGCAAAAGAAGGCTTTCATTTACAAACAAACCTGGAAAACAAGGCATTCAAACATATAAGTCATTTAAAACTAGTCAGTATTGATTATGTAAAGAATTGGAATGAACATTTTAAGACTGTTAATTCTTGAAGAAATAATAACTTACGTATCAAAGTGTTAATTAAACAGTACCCTGTACCCTCTTTCTAATGGACTACATCAAATTTGCACTTCCCCAGTTCTATTTTCATCAGGAAACCTAACAAGAGAGCATTGGGATATAACTATAACAAGTTCAAAGACAAGTTTTAAAATGTTTGTATTATGAATTTTAACTCAAAATCAGATCTATTATATTCCAGGTTAGTAACTTTAGCTTACTATTTTTCTCACGTAAACCCCAAGGTATGGATGACTCAAGCACTTACATTACTGGAAGTAATGATCAAGAAAGGATTTCTAGGTCAAAGCTTGAGTTACAAAAGAACATGAGTGGCCTCAAATCGGATGACGTTTCAACTCTAACACTCCTTACTGACACCACTTCAAATCACACCACAAAAAAGTCTGCCTCTCTTCACTTTCCCCAAAGGGCATGAGCTAACACACCTGAAAGTGGTCACCGTAGCTTTCCAACTGGAGGCCAGAAACAATCATGGAAGGTAGGCTGAAGACTGAGCCATGTCCATCTCTGCCTTCCCCAATCTTGTAGGATGCATCAGAGAGCTCAACAGTAAAATTACAGTTAGCTAGAAACATGTGACTGTGAAGCAGAACAGCAGAACTGTTGCGATCCCTGGTCATTTTTGGTCCTGGAGACAGGTGCTCACCTATTAGTAGGCACAGTTATAGCCACTATTAGATTCACAACCGTGTGAAGGTTTCTTAGGACCTCACCTAAATAAAGCTGAATGTTTAAAATTGTTCAGTTGCTCTTTGTCTCATTTTCTCAAGCCTAAATAGGAAGAATATATATCTTTCACATCACCCAATATTTAGGAGAATAGCTCTGTCATCAGTACCATAAAGATGCACAACTAACCAAAAGTTTGTTTCTATCTATGAAAAACATAACTAGCAATCTATTTTAGTAGCTGCATCTTATAAGACTTCCTCTACATTAAACCTACAATCAACCCTTTGTAATAAGGCATACACAATGTACTATTAAGTGATACCAAGGCCAATTCTTTTGCCCTAAGAATTTTTTTTATTCCCTCAAATTTGATCCTAATTTAACTGTGCTTTTAAGATTATTAAATTTGCTATTTTTCTCTTAGGCTGACAAAATCTAATTCTGATTATTTCAAAATATTTTTGAAAAGGCTTTATGTTACTTTTTAAAACCAAACTTTCATTTCATTGGCTATAACTCCATGTTAATTGAAGTAACAAACTTTATAATCCAAGAGTTCAAAACCTACCAGACTCACTTTTAGAAACTTCCTTCACAGATCACCATTTCACCACAGCCATAAAAATAACTTAAGACACATAATTTCACAAGAGCACAGATAATGAATACTTCCATTATTGGGGGGGGAGGAGTGTTTAACTGAGCCCTGGACCTCTTTTTAACCAACTCCCACGACATTCCCCGACCTAGTCAATTTTAACAGTTTCCTGTATGGTTAACGTCTGTTGCTTGTGAAATAAGGTCTAGCTATGCTGGTATAAAATGTATTCATCAGTAATACACTTGAAGTTCTGCTGTGATATAACTCAGAGAGTGTAAAATTGGTATAGCAGTTGCACTTTGGATTCAGTCAAGCAAATGTAGTTCCCCAAAGTAACAGACAATTCACATCACAAAAATCTACAACATGGTTTTGGGAGTATACGCCCAAGAATGGTTATCAGAACGAAGAGTCCCACTTAAGCCTTTGCTTACAGCTTGACTGCCATTGTATCTTAACATTCACCTGTCTAGTTGGGGAAAAGGAATCCTTGCCTGTAAGAATTTTACAAGTTTAATGTGAAACTAAAAAACAAAACAACAAAAAAACAAATAGAAAAAAGTCCACTTTCTTTAATGTTGTACAAAAAATATTTGTGTAGAAACAAAAGTAAACTGAACAATATCACATTTGTTTACAGCACAATCTAGCTTTTCATATTAGCTTTACTATTCAGACAATAGAAAGTAGGTGGTAATTTCAGGACCGGGAAAGAGATAACACCAAAAAAACTTCAGGGACGTTTATTCTACACTGTGTATAGCTGTGCTCACAGAGACGGCTTCTCTTACTTCTCTGCTGTGCAGCAACTCAGTTGTATATAAAATTGAACCTGAATTTTAAAAAGAACAATATCTTTATTAAAAACAGTATTATTTACATTTTTTTCTACCTTAGATAAATTTATCTGGACATTAAAACTCTCCCTTGANAGATCACCATTTCACCACAGCCATAAAAATAACTTAAGACACATAATTTCACAAGAGCACAGATAATGAATACTTCCATTATTGGGGGGGGAGGAGTGTTTAACTGAGCCCTGGACCTCTTTTTAACCAATTCCCACGACATTCCCCGACCTAGTCAATTTTAACAGTTTCCTGTATGGTTAACGTCTGTTGCTTGTGAAATAAGGTCTAGCTATGCTGGTATAAAATGTATTCATCAGTAATACACTTGAAGTTCTGCTGTGATATAACTCAGAGAGTGTAAAATTGGTATAGCAGTTGCACTTTGGATTCAGTCAAGCAAATGTAGTTCCCCAAAGTAACAGACAATTCACATCACAAAAATCTACAACATGGTTTTGGGAGTATACGCCCAAGAATGGTTATCAGAACGAAGAGTCCCACTTAAGCCTTTGCTTACAGCTTGACTGCCATTATATCTTAACATTCACCTGTCTAGTTGGGGAAAAGGAATCCTTGCCTGTAAGAATTTTACAAGTTTAATGTGAAACTAAAAAACAAAACAACAAAAAAACAAATAGAAAAAAGTCCACTTTCTTTAATGTTGTACAAAAAATATTTGTGTAGAAACAAAAGTAAACTGAACAATATCACATTTGTTTACAGCACAATCTAGCTTTTCATATTAGCTTTACTATTCAGACAATAGAAAGTAGGTGGTAATTTCAGGACCGGGAAAGAGATAACACCAAAAAAACTTCAGGGACGTTTATTCTACACTGTGTATAGCTGTGCTCACAGAGACGGCTTCTCTTACTTCTCTGCTGTGCAGCAACTCAGTTGTATATAAAATTGAACCTGAATTTTAAAAAGAACAATATCTTTATTAAAAACAGTATTATTTACATTTTTTTCTACCTTAGATAAATTTATCTGGACATTAAAACTCTCCCTTGATATTTTGGGCTTTTTCTACATAGACACCCTTTCCCCTCACATTCAATGCTGCTGAATACTTATAATGTAAAAAAAAAAAATCAAATAGTTTGACTATCCACTTTCCTTGAGGGAAGTAAACATTTTTATACCTCACTGTATTCTGACCACCCAGCACAATTACTGTTACCTGACAGTAACATTCATTTTAAATAAATGAATAACATGACTCTTTTTTCATATCCCATACTTCAATGTGTAACCCATCAACAGACCGAAGCAGAGGAACAAAAGATGAAGTCTGACTTCAGTGCCAGAACAGAAAGACCAATTTCACACTAAACACGCTTTCACAGAAGGCCAAGATCACAACCGAAATTGTTTTTAAAGTAACATTTGTTAAGCATTTACCAAGTGCCTGGCATTATTCTAAGCACTTTATTTTGTTATTTCACCTAGTCCTTATGGATCTATGAAACTGGGTCTACCATCCCGCTTCACAGATGAAGAAATAGGTATAATAATTTGTTAAGAGACCACACTGCCCGGAAGCAATGATGGTGGAATTCAAATCCACACACTGACTGCAGAATTCATATTATTAACCACTATGTTATTCTATGAGTCCTGTGACCAACAAGGACCTCAACCAGTGTAAGTCAATTTAAAAAACAAAACAACACACATTTCTCATGACTTCATCTGCCTTAAAATTAAACTCCATGTAAAAATTCACGACTTAATCCTACATGCCCCAACTTGGACCTAAACAGATTTCCCAATGAGTAATGAGAATACTCATTACGACAAGAGATTCAATTCTCCACAGTTTTATATACATAATTTCCATCATATTTTATTATACATTGTCAACTACGATTTTACCATCTCTTCTTTGAATGATGATTTCAAACTTACCTGTAGAAAATACCAGATTTGGAGAAGAACAGATGCACAAATAGCAGAATGTCATGCTGCAACTTAAGGTCTGAGGACACAGTCATCCCTGGCTTAATCCACACAAGACCTAGGGATCCATCTACTGTCTTAGTTTCTGTGAAGACCAAAATTTATGAACTATCCCTCCTCAAGTGGCTTGAATTATTTTAAATCCAGCAGTTTAGATGAAACAAACACAAAAAGCCCAACTCTCCATACCTGCTCAAAAGCTGGGGGAGACTAGAAATGATGGGTCCATATCCAGGTGCATTGTCGTACAGTTCAAACAGCGGTGCAGCGACCAGTTTGTAATTTTTAGGGACTGCAAACAAGGCTAAAACAAAAACAGTGTTTATTGGCTAAAATAAAAACAGTATTCATTTTCTATACTTCCTTATATAAACACTGCTTCTACTTCACTAGTAATCACCAATTTTACATTTGAGAAACTTCTGAGGAAAAAAATAATTCTCATTAACACATTTTGGTTGTGTTTTTTAAGCAAAGGTCAGTCACAGCTTTGAAATGGACTCTAAAGAAATCCATGCTGTTAACAACCAAGAGTACGTTATGAGTGCTGGCTCTGGGAGAAAGGGGAGGAGACCCCTGATCTTCTATTTTGAATTCCATTTTAAAAGTATCAAAACCCAGAGTAATTAGTTGTTAATGTGCAGAACAGAGCTAAAGACTCTATTAAAAAAAATCAATTTATCTGTCTCCTAAAATTTTACCACAATGTGAAATTAATACCAGCAGCTAAACACTTATTAAAAATACTATAATCTGATATTTTTGGCTCCAGTTATTTACTCTTCCCCCGTAACATAACTGGCATATCCAAGAAAAACTAGATAATTGTGGATAAAAATGGTATGTGTTTTTATTTTACAATAAATCCCCAAATTCAAGTAACTTGAGGAAAAACACAAATAGAGGTATCCTTGATATTACACTACAGAAGTTTTTAGATGGCTGCCTTCAAGAACAAAGCAACTTACCTTTCTCTTGAAGCTGAACCAGAAACAACTTCTTATGTTCCTTAGGTTTTGTAATATGTGCAGGAATATATGGATACTAAAATAACAAGAGAATAATTTGTAGTTGCCAAGACATTCCTGACACTTCCCATGCCTCCACTGACCAACTTCTCCCATTTCAGACTTTAAGCTCAAGTGTCAGGCCTGAAGACCAGCTTCTTTATAACCCCAACAGAATTTTAACATGTACACCATGGCTTCATCTATTTCTTACGTGTTTACCCCCTAATACAGTGTAAACTCCCTGAAGAAGAATCCTTCCTAGTTTTCCCTTCACCTAACAGATCTGGTACCTAACGGATGAACTAATAAATACATGCTTTAATAAATACAAAACATCAAGCAGTAAGTGACTGAGTCACAGAAACAACTATAGGCTGACAAGTTTAAACACAATGAAGTCTGACATAAATATTTATAATAATAGTTGTCTTTTAAAAACATATCATTACAAAGTTAAATTTGCTAGAATCCTGATGCAGACCATGTTCACTAAATAAAAAGTTTAAATACAGTGAGGTGCTCGACAGGAAATTTCTCCCCACAATCACCACACCCCCCACTTGGGACAATGCTGCAGGAACACTGGATGAGCGGTCTGTCAGCTGAAAAAAGTCAAATTGTTTGTGAAAATGGAGAAAATATTTTGAAGAATGCAAAGGAAGAAGAGAATTACAGAGGGAAGGTTGCTACCTGAGAAAGAAAAATTTTACACAAAGAATTCTAAAAGTCTAAGATAAAGATTTCTTCTGCTGCTGCTGTGCACACAAGATGGAACCTCTCCTGCATCCCACCATGATACATTCAGAGAAGCCTACTTTCCTTTTTGAAGTATTTGAGGGCAGCGGAATTTAAAAATAACATAATGGGAAAGGAGGATAAAAACAGGGGCTGCCAAAAGGAGGTATCAGCATCCCCATTTCTGTAAGAAACTTGTACAGAGACTAAGTATCCTTCCTAGAATGATACAGTTAAGCAATGATGCCAGGATTCAGCTGAGTCTATCCAACTCTTAGCTAACTGGAAAAGCCTATTCCCACTTGTGCCATCCCAAGGGGACCTAAACAGTCCTCCGACTACAGTAATTCCATACCAGAGCCATCCCCAGAGTATAATGAATCAAGACAGCTAGCTACCCCAGGCTTTGGAGGCACTGTACACAATCATGAAAACCATGCACATTGGCATCAGAGAGATCCAGTGGGGAGAGCGTGCTTCAAAACAACAGAAGTGTGGACAGCAGGGATGGAGCAGTCAAAAGGAACAGGATTGCTGAAGTATAACCATGAGCTAACTGGTGGGGGTGAGTGACAGCTAATGGGATTTGTTCACTTTTACTATGCTACTTTTGTACATATTTGAAATTTTCCTTTAAAAGAAAAAATGCTTGGCTTTTATTTTTTAATTTAAAGTAACAAGAGAAAAAAGGAATTTTCAAGTCAAATTCTCTTACGAACTTTTTAAATGGCTGGAATTAAATCAGTTTCCTACTTCCCCAAATGCCCAGCAAATATAACTGAACGCTGACCTGAGGAGGCTCAAAATTTGGTCTCCACCAGTTGCCAATGCAGTCATCAATGACCCAGTCTTGCAGGACTCCATCTTGACGACCCAGTATCTGTCAAAAAGAAATTATAAAGCCAGTAAGCTAAATATACATACCAATGAATATCCTTCTTCAGTGAAGAAGGTATTTTCACAACACGCCTAATAGAGATGAATAGCTAATATGCCCCCGTATAAACTTCCTTTCTACAATTTATCTGTGTCATTCTGCCCAAGACATAAACTCTCAGTTCAAAACTGGCAACATGATGATGGAGGACCAACCCATCTGCTCTGTGCCTTGGCACTGAAAATCAAAGACTAATTATCTATATCAACCAACGGCATACAACAGTTTTCTAGAATCAACTATAGCTTCTGTAAATCACTCACCTAACCAAGCTATAGAAATAAGTATGCAAAATTCAGTTTTCATTTCCATAAATCTGTATATCATAAGATTAAATTTAACTTAATCAGAGTTATGCTCTACACATTTTAATTAGCCAAAAATGGTTTTACAAAGTTCATGACAAGAAAGAGCTGTTAACTGTCCCACTTTACCATTCCCACTGGCTACAACTTTCAACTCTTAGCCGTTTTCCCCCCTGATATTTGCCTCATTTTTAAAAGCATTCTTCTTGTTTAAGTAAACTGTTTATCTCAGTTTTAGGTTTACAGAAAAGTTAAAGCCTAGAACTAGGGAAGCCCTAGAACTCCAGCTGTGAATCAGAGCTGAGAGCATCTATAGATTGAAGAGACTTCCCAAATATACCACAGCCAGTTTTTCCCTATTAACATCTTACATTAAGATAGCATATTTGTCACAACCAAGGAACCAACACTGATAACCTCATTATTAATTGAAGTTCATATTTTCATCAGATGACCTTCATTTTTACCTAATGTTTTTTTTTCAGTTCCAGAATCCCACNCTATTAACATCTTACATTAAGATAGCATATTTGTCACAACCAAGGAACCAACACTGATAACCTCATTATTAATTGAAGTTCATATTTTCATCAGATGACCTTCATTTGTACCTAATGTCTTTTTTTCAGTTCCAGAATCCCACCCAGGATATTACATTATATTTGCATTTCTCCTCAGGTTTCTCTAAGACTGACAGTTTCTCAGACTTTCCTTATTTTTGACAACCTTCACAGTTTCGAGGAGTAGGAGTTAGGTATTTTGTATTATAGAATGTCCCTCTATTAGACTGAGATTTCAGATTTCAGGGAATTGGGGAAGGAAAATCACAGAGGTCAAGTTTCATTCTCATCACATCATTGCAAGGGGGTACATTCTATTAACATAATTTATCACTGATATTAACCTTGATCACCTGGCTGGGGTAATATTTGTCAAGCTCTCCACTTTTTAATAGTTACATTTTTAGTATTCTTTTATGACCATTTCTTGATTGCTTTTCATTTTTAAAAACCTTTAAAAAAACTGCAGAACAAGAATTTAGATCTTAAAACCATATTCCCCACTCATACTTTCTCTTCTACCATGCTCCCATTGTCAGTATTTAAGTCAACATTCAGTATTTAATATGACTTGGTGAATCAGCAGAACATTTATTAAACTATAACTACACACCCCTACTTTAACAACTATCCTTTCCTTCAGAGACAATACTCATTTCATTCACTATCACTAATTCATTCCCCACATTCTCCACAAGAGCTTAAATTTTCTTCTCAATTCAAATATTATTCTATTTTCCTAAGACACATTCTTCTATCATCCTGCTTCCATCTGTAGTTGCTCTCAGCCCTGATTCACAGCTGGAGTTCTAGGGCTTCCCTTGTTCTCTCTCCTGTGTTTATTAGATCCTCTCTCTATTCTTAACCCTGTCCCTTCTTTCTTTGTTCATTCTTTCATTTTAATGATGAATATTCTCCATCCACTAGCTTCCTAAAGAAAGGTACAAAAGACATCACCTTTATAGAAACTCTGCTGGGCTGGAAATAACTTTATCTGCACACTTGACTTATAGTTTGATTAGATAAAAAAAGTCTCAGATGGACACTATGTACTTTCAGATTTATGAAGGTATGTTCCATGATGACTTAGCTTCTGGTATTGTTTCTGGGAGGCTGATGCCATTTCTGACTTTAATGTTTTTGCGTTTAACCCAGGTCTACCCATTCCTTCTCCCCAAGTTTGGAAACTTTCAGGATTTCTCTCTTTACCCTTTTTCTAGAGAGAAGGCCAGTAGGTTTTTTCAATCTGAAAACTAATGATTAGGTTTGGGAAACTTTCTTGAATTATTGCTTTGCTAATTCCTTTTCCTCTGTTTTATTTATCCAGGTTAGATTTTATTTTTTAATTGAATTATAGTTGCTTAACAATGTTTCAGGTGTACAGCAACATGATTCAGTTATATATATACACATATATATATATCCTTTTTCAGATTTCTTTCCATTATAGGTTATTACAAGATACTGAATATAGCTTTCTTTGCTATATAGTAGATCCTTGTTGTTTCTACAGTTTATACTGATCCTTTTCTCTTACCTATGTTCTTTTTGTTCTACTTTCTGGTAGATTTCAGCTCAATTTTTTAACTCACTATTCAATTTTTAATTCTGCATTAAAAAAAAATTATTCATGAGTCCTTTTTTGTTGGCTATATAGTCTTTTCTAATGGCACACTGTTCTAAACAATGTCTCCTTTTATCACATCAATAATATTAATTATAATTCTGCTGATAACTGAATTTTCTGTTTCTGCTAAGTTCCCCTTGTTTCTTTTCCTCTTTCCTGTTCAGAGGTTTTCCCCAAAAACCTGGTGATACTGGTTACCTGCTCACAATGAAGGGTAAAATAACCTGCTTAACTGACAACTCTGTGTATATGAGTGACAAGGCTACCCCAGTTCTTTGGGTAGATTCCCCAAAATTATCTATCATCAAAGTATTCTTTGGAACTCTCCATTTTCTCCAGAAAAAAAAAACCAAAAAAACCCCCACAACCTTCTAATCTTTAGCCTGGGGTATATAAAACTAGCTGTTAACACTGTCAGCCTAGTAGAAGTCTCACTATCAGGCTGTAACTTCACTTATTCTCCCCACCTCCTTAACTTTTTCATTGCTTAGTGTTTTCCAATTTATTCTCTACCAAGAATTAATCAGCAGCCAGCCTTTGCCTAAATGTAAAATAGGGAAAATGATCTAGGTACATCAATAATCCTATGCAGACTGCCAGTCAATTCAGCTTTCAGTCCACGCAAACCCCCTCTTTCACAAGTACCCCCAATTTCTAAGCTTTTCTGATGTTCTAGAGTGCTGGGTCCTTGACTGCTCTTCTGGGAGGCTGAGGTTTTTGGCTAAGTCAATTATAATTCGCTCATATGCCTTCTACCTTCAAACACTTTTTCCTTGTTACTGTCTCATTTTACATTCCATCAACCTACTGGACTTTTATCTTTCTAAAACCCCTTTAATGTAAATAAGAAAAAGCTGAGGTAAGGCAGTAGGTTCAATCTATCGTATATAAATGAAGGTTCAAACACAGCACAATATTTAAGACTAACACTGCATTTTAGAAATACCAAAAAACAAGTCAAAGTGGAAGAAACACAGGTTTTAGTTTTGTCTCCTTTCTGTATGTGCCAAAGATTTTGCACAGAATATGTATGAGTTTTGTAAATAAGGGGGGTTGCATGCTAAGAAAGAAAACTATTTATTAATGAAACAGCCTACAATCTCAAAAACCTCCAGCATCTATATGCATCTGGCCCCAAGTTTTTAAAAACAGACATTAGAACAGTTTCTAAAAAGTAGCACAACCTGGGCAAAGCCTAAAAGGTATGTGCAAAAATGAAAATAGGTATGTAACAGGAATGATTCTGTCAAAATTCCAACACCTACTCTGGAATAAAATTACCTGCATCAAATCTCCACCTTCACCACACACTAGCTGTAAAACATCAAGGAAGCTTTCTGTGCCCTAATTTATCAATAAAACAGGATTAACAGCACCGACTTCCTAATGCTATTATGATGTTTAAACAAATTATTGCATGTAAAGCACTTAGAACATTGCTTAGCAGTCAATACTCAANACAATACTCATTTCATTCACTATCACTAATTCATTCCCCACATTCTCCACAAGAGCTTAAATTTCTTCACTGTTCTAAACAATGTCTCCTTTTATCACATCAATAATATTAATTATAATTCTGCTGATAACTGAATTTTCTGTTTCTGCTAAGTTCCCCTTGTTTCTTTTCCTCTTTCCTGTTCAGAGGTTTTCCCCAAAAACCTGGTGATACTGGTTACCTGCTCACAATGAAGGGTAAAATAACCTGCTTAACTGACAACTCTGTGTATATGAGTGACAAGGCTACCCCAGTTCTTTGGGTAGATTCCCCAAAATTATCTATCATCAAAGTATTCTTTGGAACTCTCCATTTTCTCCAGAAAAAAAAAACCAAAAAAACCCCCACAACCTTCTAATCTTTAGCCTGGGGTATATAAAACTAGCTGTTAACACTGTCAGCCTAGTAGAAGTCTCACTATCAGGCTGTAACTTCACTTATTCTCCCCACCTCCTTAACTTTTTCATTGCTTAGTGTTTTCCAATTTATTCTCTACCAAGAATTAATCAGCAGCCAGCCTTTGCCTAAATGTAAAATAGGGAAAATGATCTAGGTACATCAATAATCCTATGCAGACTGCCAGTCAATTCAGCTTTCAGTCCACGCAAACCCCCTCTTTCACAAGTACCCCCAATTTCTAAGCTTTTCTGATGTTCTAGAGTGCTGGGTCCTTGACTGCTCTTCTGGGAGGCTGAGGTTTTTGGCTAAGTCAATTATAATTCGCTCATATGCCTTCTACCTTCAAACACTTTTTCCTTGTTACTGTCTCATTTTACATTCCATCAACCTACTGGACTTTTATCTTTCTAAAACCCCTTTAATGTAAATAAGAAAAAGCTGAGGTAAGGCAGTAGGTTCAATCTATCGTATATAAATGAAGGTTCAAACACAGCACAATATTTAAGACTAACACTGCATTTTAGAAATACCAAAAAACAAGTCAAAGTGGAAGAAACACAGGTTTTAGTTTTGTCTCCTTTCTGTATGTGCCAAAGATTTTGCACAGAATATGTATGAGTTTTGTAAATAAGGGGGGTTGCATGCTAAGAAAGAAAACTATTTATTAATGAAACAGCCTACAATCTCAAAAACCTCCAGCATCTATATGCATCTGGCCCCAAGTTTTTAAAAACAGACATTAGAACAGTTTCTAAAAAGTAGCACAACCTGGGCAAAGCCTAAAAGGTATGTGCAAAAATGAAAATAGGTATGTAACAGGAATGATTCTGTCAAAATTCCAACACCTACTCTGGAATAAAATTACCTGCATCAAATCTCCACCTTCACCACACACTAGCTGTAAAACATCAAGGAAGCTTTCTGTGCCCTAATTTATCAATAAAACAGGATTAACAGCACCGACTTCCTAATGCTATTATGATGTTTAAACAAATTATTGCATGTAAAGCACTTAGAACATTGCTTAGCAGTCAATACTCAATAAATGTTGTTTTATTAACCATTATTGCTACATCAACTATTTCAATGGAAAATAATGCTATGACAAAGTATAAGTTCAACTTACAGAAAATAAACATTGTACTAACTCTAAGATTTATGTTTTATTTATAGAAAACTAAATATTTAAAATAAACTCATTCTTTTCAAGGCATAAAAAAATCTGACTATGCATTAAGTTGACAGTATTTAGATGAGCATTAATGAAATCATCAAAATGGTTAACAGAAAAATACCTCTGTCATTAAGCGTTTTAGTCCTTCAACTTCATCTTCTCCTGGATTAAGCTCACCACCAGGTCTGTATAAAGGTTAAAATTTCAGCTTTCAACTTGTATTAACAATTTTGGTTAACAGGAAAAACACAATAATTACTATTTCTATCAAGTAGCTTCGTAACACATTTCGGTGTCACATAATGCAATTAAAGCAAACAAATGTCAAATGGAGGGGGAAGAATGTGCTAGAAAACGGCGGAATTCATGTCCATTCATGAGATTCACAGTAGACAAATCCTAGTCTTAAAATATATACCACAACATAAACATCACATAGTTGCTGGAAAACAGTACATCCCAATTTTTTCTCTCTGGAAGTTATCTAGTGATAATGGAGTCTAGAAATGTTGAAAAAGCAGTGGACCCACATTCTCTAGATCTGAAGAATGTGGCATTTTTTAAGAATTCCAAACTAAGTATTTGAGAACACTCTTTTTGGTACAATCTAGTCAAACAGTTGTGGACTAAACATACTGAGAGATTTATAAACTTAAATGAGAAAACTAAACAATCTATAAAAATGTAAAGCAATTTAAGAACAGGGAAACACTATTGATCCTAAGCAACAAATAATATCAATTGTTCTCACTAATGCTACAAAGACATCTAGAAATTGAACTTGGACTCATTTGTTTCATAGGGCTTCTCTCAAGCTCAGTCATTCGCATCAACAATACAGAGAAACATGCAGATTTCTAGTCAGACCACAGTGTTCATAAATGAACACGGCAATGGAGAAAAAAAATGCTTTGAGTTTCTCTTCCAAAAGACTCTAGTAACAGCCATGTCTGTTGAGACAAATGGCTAAAAGCTAAAGCTGTATTAAAGCTGCATAAAATAGCCATCTTATTAAAAGTTGTTCATTTCCAATGACACTTACAATTTGAAGAACGTTGTTCCCAGCTGTAGCAGTAACACATGAGGTAGCCGGTGCTCATGGACAATCAAAACCCCTTCTACAGTCCTCCTCATGCCAATTTTATCAAATTCTTCCCTCATGCGCTGAAATCTGGCTGCAACAGAGCTGTCCTTCTCATAGAGGGGCTCTTTTGTACCAAAAGTGTAATTGGTAAGAGGGTACCTGTGATCCAAAGACAGACATCTGAGAATTGTAGACCATAAATTACTAGGACAGACACCAATCACATAAAAGAAACGTTGGTAAAAAGTGTATGTATATATTGCACTTAGAGAGAAAGAATTTGAACAAAGTTAAACAACTAGTTAATAAGACAGCAGAGAAGGAAATGGCAACCCACTCCAGTGTTCTTGCCTGGAGAATCCCAGGGACTGGGGAGCCTGGTGGGCTGCCATCTCTGGGGTTGCACAGAGTCAGACATGACTTTAGTGACTTAGCAGCAGCAGCAGCAGAGATTAGAATCTAGCTCTCTGAACTCTAAAACCATAGCTTTCATTAGCTCAAGCTGTTACTTCCTACTTGAACTCTGAAGTATAGATGAAGTGAAGTGAAGGGAAGTGAAGCCGTGTCTGACTCTTTGTGACCCCATAGACTGTAGCCTACCAGGCTCCTCTGTCCATGAGATTTTCCAGGCAATAGTACTGGAGTGGATTGCCATTTCCTTCTCCAGGGGATCTTCCCAACCCAGGGCTTGAACCCGGGTCTCCCGCCTTGTAGACAGACGCTTAACCGTCTGAGCCACCAGTTCAGGTCAAGTATAGATGACAATACCCTTTAAGCTCTTAAATGCATAGAGGAGTGGCTATCTGAATAACTGGCAATCCTCTGGTTTTAGATGCTAACACTGTCAACCTGGCTAATGTGCCCTTGGGCTCCTCTACCAATCTAATCATAAATTCTATTAATTATGGGTGCTAACGGCTGATGTTTTTTTCTACAAACTGAGCCACCACTTTGCATAATCTCCCCAGTTATTTTCTATTTGTCCCAGGCAACTATCATCAGAGTTTTCTGGTAACTTTCTTCTTCGGATGAACTTTTCTTTCCCTTCTAAGATGTTGAGCCTTCTGCATTTCTTCTATTCAGTATCTTTATTCTTCCTTTCTCTTCATTTGAATCTTTTGCTGACTAGATATAATATAAGCATTCTCTACTTCTTTATCAAGAATTCAAAATGTAACATATTGAAAAGTTTTCTTCTTGCCTAGTAAATATTTTTTCCTTAAAAATAGTTTAAAAACTCATATTTCATCACAAGTATCACCTTGTAACCCTTTGATCGTAAGACTTACAGAAAGCAGCCTTTGATTATAAACCTTTGGGTAAGAATGCTTTGGCCACACTTGCCTGTCCCCAACATAGCGTGTCTACCAAAACAACTTGTGTTAGAAGTCAACAACTACATAACTAATCCACTAAGCTATTCTTAGAAGGGGAACAAATCAAGGCTGCCAAAATGTTAAAAAAAAAAAAAAAAAAATTTACTTTAATCCCAGAAGCCAAATTNTAAGACTTACAGAAAGCAGCCTTTGATTATAAACCTTTGGGTAAGAATGCTTTGGCCACACTTGCCTGTCCCCAACATAGCTTGTCTACCAAAACAACCTGTGTTAGAAGTCAACAACTCCATAACTAATCCACTAAGCTATTCTTAGAAGGGGAACAAATCAAGGTTGCCAAAATGTTAAAAAAAAAAAAATATTACTTTAATCCCAGAAGCCAAATTCCAGGCATAAGTGAAGCAGCGGTAAAGTAACTAAAATAAACTATTTCCAAGGTGCTCTAAAGATTTTAGGCTCTTCCCCAGTAGACTCAATCCTAAATCTAACACCTTCATCATGAGTAGCAGCAACCCCACATAGCACTTCGTGCCTTGCAATTAAAAAAAAAAAAAAGGCTTTATATACATTAGCATTCAGTTCTCACCACCTGAATTAGAATTAAAGACAGCTCTAATACATCTCTATTGCAAACCCAGCTCTCACATCAAGAGATGCCATTAAGATGAAATATAAGACTGTTCAGCTGTGAAGTTGGTGCCAGCCCAGACACATCTGTAGTACTCCCATCCTACTGTGAGCTTTGTAAAGCAGGGACTACACCTGACTTCCTCACCACTGTCTACCCAGCATTAATCCTAATGCCTGCTACAAGCTAAGCATTCATGCAATATTTCCTCATAAAATATACTGGAGGAGAGAGAACTTATTTTCAACTTAGGCCATTACTTAACCAGGTCAACTGAATTAACAACACAGTTCTTTCTGAANTGAATCCCCCTAAGAGGAGGCTCTGTGAGCTGCCCCAGAGTGGGGGAAGGGGGAAGAAGTGAACGTGCTGTGAATGGGCAGTCATCCTGCGTGGGGAGCGGGCAGAGACCCTACTCCATGGCCACACATTTGTCCTTCTGGGTGGGTTACTTGGCTTCTCGGAGCCTCAGCCTCTCAGCCTGCTTGTGGGGTGATGATTGCACGGACTAGTCATTTGCTCAGAACAGGGCAGAAAGGGGTCTCATGGAAATTCCACAGAACACCATCAATGTGGGACTCATGGCCCCTGTTTCCTGCAGGTCTGTCTTCAGGATCTGGAGAACAAATGCGAGCAGATTTGTAGCAGGGCCTGGGATGGGCTCGGTTTGGGTGGTTGGTGGAGTGACCGCTCTTGTCCCCAGGCCCTACCAGCATTAGCCCTTCAGGCTCTGGGTTGGGGAGCCCATGGGGTGCGGGTCCAGCTGTGCCCACCAGTGAGGCCTGGAGGACTTGGCAAGGAAGCACTACTGTGGCCATCCCCTGTGCAGAAGCTCCCAGGGTTCAGTGGGAGCACTTGCCCTGCACGTAGGTTTCAAGTCCACAGCACACATGAGCTGCTAGTGGCTTTGTTTTCTACATGCAAAGTCCTAACACCCAGGACACCCACAGCCCGTGGAAAGGCATGTCTGATCTGGCTCCAAGTGCTGCTTCTGGGTCCCTCTTGACGGGACGCCTGGCAGCCAGGGTCACGGAGTCACACTGTCAGGTGGCGCCAGGAGCGTGGGGATGAGAGCACACAGTCCAGGCCCAGCAGCAGTTTCTGCGGCTGCAGGCGCACCCTCCACCCACCACACGGGCGGAGACCACTGTCCCCTTACAGGTTTCCCCTTACAGATTGTTACCAAGTTAGTCCTACGGACCCTGCTTGGGCCCTCACTTGGCTGAGACTCTGCCTCAACAAGGAAGGTTTGCTTTTTCCATTCGGATTCAAGTAGGTAATTATGAAACCAAAGCTGAGACCAACACAGCAGGCTTTATTCAGAGGCCAAAGAATGGAGAAGTTGACAGCTCAACTTCTTGCCCACCTGGAGAGAATGGCTTGATTTTAAACAGTAAAGAAAAAGAGGGGAGTGAGGCTAATCCTGGGGAGGCAGATACATTTAGAGGAAGGGCAGGGATTTTCCAAATTCGTGGGGGGCCATCTCCTTTTTACCTTTCTTTGGTTCTTCATGTTGGATCTGGGCCAACAATTAGTGTGTCACTTAATATAATGATCGAGTTAGCAACAAGTAGTGATGTGAAGAGATCTTAATTCCCTGCCCGGGAATTGAACCTGGGAAGCCTGGATGAGACCGGGAATCCTAGCCACCAGACCAGCAAGGTCTAGAGGCTAGAAGCTATTTTTCCCCAGATCTTTGCCCCCAGTGACCAATGTTTTTACCATGGAGGCAGAAAGTATAAATGCAGGTATAAAATTGATGATTAGAGCCCTAGTGTAACAGCAATGGGACAGCATAGAGAGAAATGGTTTGTTAAGACAGAAGCAAGGCAAAGAAGGGGTGTGGGTTTCTCCCGCTAATGACGGGGATGCAGTAGAGGCAGTTCTTCCGGGTCTTTGTCTTCCTTCAGTCCAATTATCTGGTTTCTTTTCCCACACCTGACCTACCCTGGGACCGTCCCCTGGGTGCACACTCACCCCTCAGCCAAGATGGATCTCGAGGTGAAGGCTTCTGGGAGGAGCTAGACTCATCGCCTGGCATTATTTCCTGAGTTCTGACCCACAAGAAGCCTTTCTGTGAGTGTGTGGTGTGTCTCCCTTGTCCCCAAAGAGTGAGGGCAGAGATCCTTTAATCCTTTACTCATACAGGTTTTTGCCACCTCTCTGTCTTGCCATGACTATTACCTTAAGGTGTTTATAAGACAAACACTGGCTGTTTACTCTTTGTTGTTACTTCCATTTCAGAGGGCAAACAGGAGGCTGATTGTAAATACCTAGACTGAAGCCCACCTATCTCTTCTCTCAGAAATGCTAACAGTTGTCAGCATCCAGCCTGAAGCCCACTTCTTCGTGTCCCATGAAATGCAAATAGGAGGCCAGTTATAAATGTCTAATCTGGAGCCCATCTGTCTCCTACATCAACAATACACTAAAATCAATATACAATGAAACTTGGGGTCTGTTGGAAGTCGAGTCATTGCCATCAGGGTCCCAGCTGGTTTCATCTGGTTGTTTGCAGCTTCCTCTCTTTGCTCTAGACCCTTTACTTTAATGACTTTTGTTACGTCCTTCTAAAGCTGTGAACAAAGACAGCCCTATTAAAGGAGTTTTCAGGTGTTCCTACAGCACCTCCTGATCCTTTCCTGAGAATACCAAGTGGAGAGGGGCATTCAGGCAGCAGGGCAGACAGCTTGCTCTGGATGTTCGTGTGGGGAATGGGGGCATAGCAACAGGGGCTCAGCCTGCAAACCCCAGAACCACTCACAGATCAGCTCCAGAACCGCTCCTGGAGTGGCAAGAAGGGGTGTCCCACCTACTAGACATGAAGGAAAGGGTGGGGTCTACAGGGCCACCCTTGGGACCAGCTGGGAGGTTCCAGGGCTCAGCACGGCTGGTGTGCTCATAGCTGAGACAGGCCTCAGGGCACAGTGGGGATGCACAGGGAGGAGGGGCCCTGAGCCACCATACCTCTCCTCCCTTGAGGATGTCCCCTCCCCCAGAGATGAAGGGCAGAACCCTGACAGTCACCTCGACACTTGTCCCCTCAAGGAAGCTCACTAGAGACTGGCTGGAGGCTGGTCATGTGGTGGTGTCTGCCCTCACCCTCCAAAATGCCAGTGCCCAGAAAGGGAGCTGGGCTCACCATGAGCCTCGTGGTTAGTGCAAACAGCATAGATGCAGGGAGCTGCCCCTAATGGGAGGGAGGCTTTAGGTCAGGACAGAGAGCTTCCCGCCAGCTGCATGAGCTTCCTGGGGCAGCAGGGACCAATGGCCACACATAGAGGCTCTGAACAACAGAAGCCTGTCCTCTCTCAGTCCTGGAGACCAGACATCTGAGGTCAGGGTGTCCCAGCGCTGCGCTCCCCTCAGAGGCTCCAGCCAAGGGTCCTTCCTGCCTCTTTCAGTTTTCTGGACTCCAAGTGTCCCCAGAGTCCACACTGTTTCCATGTGTCCAAAGTGGTTTGTGAAGTTTTATGCTGGCGATTTCTCCCTGGACGATGCTCCACATTCGGGTAGAACTGTTGAAGTTGACCATGATCTAACAGAGATATTAACTGAGAACAATCAACATTATACCACGCAGGAAATAGATGACATACTTGAAATATCCAGCTCAAGTGTTGAAAATCATTTGCATTAACTTGGTTAGATTAATCACTTTGATGTTTGGGCCTGCAGCTGTCCACCCTCAGGCCTCAGCTCCCAGAGTGTACCTTTCACAGAAGAGATTTATTTCCTGCTTCCAAGGAGACAGACAGGAGATGGAACCCTTAATCTTACCTTTGATTTGTGCTCTTTAATATGATACTGGGGACGGGAGAAGGATTAGCCAATTTCCAGCACCTGCAATGGCCTTTTTTTTTTTTTCCTTTATACTTTTCACTAGCTTTGCCTGTTCACTAGGATGTGGGTCGGATGTTGTTCTTTGTATACTCACAATTTACTCACTTTAGAAGTCACATGGAGCCATCAGAGAAACCCTGAATTTCCAAAGTTATAGCTAATCAGAAACCCAATGTTCATTATTCAGAATTGTTTATGTTTTTCCTGGAGCAAATAGTTACTGGAACTATAAAGTAAATAATAAATGTTAATACTTCTACACTGTAACATTTAACATGGGTTCATCTGAGCTTTATTTAATTTACACACCAAGGTGAGCATCTGAACTGCCCCTTGGTCTGGGCAGCAAAACCTTTCAGTGAGCTCCCCCAGGTTGAGTGAGAAATAGGAGCATTTTATCTGCATTTAACACACACCAGGCTGGGTATTAGGAATTCACAGATATTGCGACTTGTAATTATCTGAGTTATATGTGTTACCGAAACAGGTTTGCGTTTCCCATGGTACATGTGTGCTCCAGCATGTTCGACTCTTCGTGATCCCATGAACTGTGGTCCGACAGGCTGGTCTGTCAGTGGAGTTTCCTAGGCAAGAATGCTGGAGTGGGTTGCCATTTCTTTCTCCAGAGGATCTTCCCAACCTGGGGAAGAGGAGTTAGGACGTATCCTGTGGGTCAAGGGTAAAGAGTAAGAAGTAATGAAACACAAACCTTTGGGTGTTTCCTGTTTTTCCTGGACCAGTTCAATTCAGTTCAGCTGCTGTCTTGTCTGACTCTTTGTGACCCCCACGTATTGTAGCCTTCCAGGCTCCTCTGTCCATGGGATTTTTCCAGGCAAGAATACTGGAGTGCATTGTCATTTCCTTCTCCAGGGGAACTTCCCGACCCAGGGATTGAAACTGGGTCTCCTGCATAGCAGGAAGATTCTTTACTGATTGAGCCATGAGGAAAGCCTCAGTTCAGTTCAGTTCAATCGCTCAGTCGTGTCCGACTCTTTGCGACCCCATGAATCTCAGCGCGCCAGGCCTCCCTGTCCATCACCAACTCCCAGAGTTCACTCAGATTCATGTCCATCAAGTCAGTGATGCCATCCAGCCATCTCATCCTCTGTCGTCCCCTTCTCCTCCTGCCCTCAATCCCTCCTAGCATCAGAGTCTTTTTCCAGTGAGTCAACTCTTCGTATGAGGTGGCCAAAGTACTGGAGTTTCAGCTTTAGCATCATTCCTTCCAAAGAAATCCCAGGGTTGATCTCCTTCAGAATGGACTGGTTGGATCTTCCTGCAGTCCAAGGGACTCTCAAGGACGCTTACTCCTTGGAAAATGCTATTATGTTAGTGTAACAGCTAGAGATATTAACTTGTATGTGTATGCTCAGTCGCTCAGTCATATCCAACTCTTTGCCACCCCATGGACCACAGCCCAACAGGCTCCTCTGTTCATGAGATTTTCAAGGAAAGAATCCTGGAGGGGTTGCCATTTCCTCCTCCAATCGATCTTCCTGACCCAGGGATCAAAACGGTGTCTCCTGTTCTGCACTGGCTGGTGGATTCTCTACCGCTAGTGCCACCTGGGAAGTCCATTCACATATACAGTATCTACTACTTGTATGAAGTGAAGTGAAGTCGCTTTGTTGTGTCCGACTCTTTGCGACCCCCTGGACTGTAGCCTGCCAAGCTCCTCTGTCCATGGGACTCTCCAGGCAAGAATAACGGAGTAGTTTGCCATATCCTTCTCCAGGGGATCTTCCCAACCCAAGGATAGAAACTAGTTCTGCACTGCGGGCAGACTTTTACCATCTGAGCCACTAGGGAATTCCTATTACTTGTATACTATCTACTAGTTCCAGATTTCATAAACCCAACATTTTTATTACCTAAATTTCCATCACCCGTTCTGTCAAATAAAACAAAATCACCTTTTCAATTCAAATTCCTTTTGAGCAAATTTCATTTATTTGAAGATAAAGAGAAACACCTAATGTTCCCTACCAAAATACCAGTATCAGTAAATCTTTGCATCCTTTAAATACTGACCAACATAAAGTGCTCATTTTCCTCCATTAGCTCGGCACCATGGTGCCTCTCGAACTCTCAAGAAAATTTTTTTTTTTTTTTTTAAGAAAAAGCATACTGATAATTTCTTGAGCAAGATATAGCCCAAATTTCAATTCCCTGCCACAGTTTACTTTTGAGAGTGGCTTCGAAATGCAATGGCCTGAAGCGCTTAAACAATAAGATGTTAAAAGTAAAATGCAGCCCACAATGGTTTCTCTGGAGCTATATTTTGGAGGACTGAAAGGGCTTCCCAGGTGGCTCAGTGGTAAGAATCCGCCTGCCAGGCAAGAGATGAGGGTTCGATCCCTGGGTCGGGAAGATCCACTGGAGAAGGGAATGGCAACCCACTCTATTATTCTGGCGTGGAAAATCCCATGGACAGAGAAGCCTGGACGTCTGCAGTCCCTGGGACACCAAAGAGTCAGACATGGCTTAGAGCCTAGCATCTCCAAGGTCTGAAAGTTCATCTACAAGCTCCCAAGCTGGGGGCCTCCTGGCTGCTCGGATGCTGTCGCTGCGGCGGCGAAGACAGGTAACGGAACATGGGGGAAGTCAAACAGCCCTAAGCAGATGAATAAAATGTACTCAGGAACCGACACTCAATAAAGCAACAGAGGAAAAGACTAAGCCTGCGCGTTATAGCTAGATCTCGAAAGCTTACTATTAAAGCAAAGCATGAACGGCAAAAACGATACTACGTTATAACACTCACAAATAAAAACACACTAAATGTCATATACGCGCCGTTAAAGGATAAACACCACGGTTTGCGACTGGTTATCTCCACAGACGTGGGGAAAAGAATGAGTTCAAAGCGTTTTCTACAATGAATGCAGGGGCATGGAAACAAGCCATCTTTCCAGGAAAGGGAAAACCCTTTCAAGTAGGGCTCTAGCCTGTGGCGCTGGAGGGGGAG
>SJYW01040599.1:47487-80298 GCA_006410735.1 Raphicerus campestris | reverse complement strand
CACACTAAATGTCATATACGCGCCGTTAAAGGATAAACACCACGGTTTGCGACTGGTTATCTCCACAGACGTGGGGAAAAGAATGAGTTCAAAGCGTTTTCTACAATGAATGCAGGGGCATGGAAACAAGCCATCTTTCCAGGAAAGGGAAAACCCTTTCAAGTAGGGCTCTAGCCTGTGGCGCTGGAGGGGGAGAAGAGGAGGCCGCCGAGGGCGCGCCAGAAGACTGGAGTCTTCAGGGGCGCTCACGACCAAGGGGACGCAGATAGAACCGCGCGCGAGGACCAGGCCGCACTTACAGGTTGATGGTGCGCTCCAGGGTGAGGGGCTTGGTCTGCTGAATGTACTTGTTGCCGAACTGGGTGACTCCCCGGGGCCAGCCGGTCTGCGAGCGATTGGGCGGCACCACGGACATGCTGGCGAGCTCGGGCACTAGCAGCAAACGGAAAACGGGAGGCAGGGAGACTTTCCCTGTGTGAGCAGCGGCTGTCTGCGTCCCCCTCAGCAGACGCCGGCGGCCATTAACAAGAGAACTCCGAAAGAGGCGTACGCACGCCGGAAGTGCACGCGGAGCCTCTGGCGGCAGGAAATAGAAAGGCGGTTTCCTATCCCCAAAGATCCAATCACTGCTGGGATAGCTGCAGTATCTGGAGCTTCCATTGGTAAATCAGGTACTGGTTCCGCCTTCCTTTACCTCGGTGCTTTCTATTGGATAGCGGTAGGGAAACACGGGAAAGGAGGCATTCTGGGAATTGTAGTCTCCTTAGGAAAAGAGCTGCTAACCTCAGCGTGCCGTGGGGCTTGTAGCTAGCGAAGAGATGAACGGAAAGCGGCCTGCTGAGCCCGGTTCTGACCAGGCGGGGAAAAAAGTAAAGAAGGAGGTGATGGCGAAGTTTTCCGATGCTGTCACAGAGGAAACTTTGAAAAAGCAAGTGGCTGACGCCTGGAGTCGCAGGACGCCATTCCGCCACGGTAAGCGGGCTCTGTGAAGAGAGAGGCGCAGCGCCGATTTGGGGGCCGCTGAAAAAGTCCTGGCAGTCGAGCAACAAGGCTACAGCACAAGACGCTCTTGGAGAGAACGTGACTTTGGCCACCTCCGACTCTCCTGCCTGGCCTGCTGTCGCTTTTTAATCCAAGTTCATTTGGCTTTAGAAACCCAGTAGAGATAGAAATGTAGGCCAGGAAGTTTCAGGAAGTAGGCGGCATACAAGTTGGTGGAAATTCTGAAATTAGAGATTAGCGAATTAGCATCTTCTTCACTCTTTGTGCGTCGTTGGGCAGTGGGTTCATCTCCTTACTGTGTAAACTAATAAGATCAGTTCAGTAGCTCAATCGTGTCTGACTCTTTGCGACCCCATAAACTGCAGCGCGCCAGGCTTCCCTGTCTTTCACCAACTCTCGGAGCTTATTCAAACTCATGTCCATCGAGTTGGTGATGCCCTCCAACCGTCTCATTCTCGGTCGCCCCCTTCTCCTCCCGCCTTCAGTCTTTCCCAGCATCAAGGTCTTTTCCAATGAGTCAGTTCTTCGTATCAGGTGGCCAAAGCATTGGAGTTTCAGCTTCAGCATCAGTCCTTCCAATGAATAATCAGGACTGATTTCCCTTAGGATGGACTGGTTGGATCTTTTTGGCAGTCCAAGGGACTCTCAGGAGTCTTCTCCAAACCACAATTCAAAATCATCAATTCTTCGTCGCTCAACTTTCTTTATAGCACAACTCTCACATCCATACATGACTATTGAAGACACTATAGCTTTGGTTAGAGGGACTGAAAAGAAAAGTTAAATTTTTGCTAAACCTTTGAGAGCAGGTTCTTATCTCATGGAATGTGACCTTTTGGCTCTCTTGGGGGCTTTCCGGGGGATTGTTTCCAGGAAATTGTTTTTCTAAGAGACAGCAAACTGTCAAAATGTGATCCGACCAGCCGTTTTCGACCTGATAACAAACGAGCCTATCCCTGTAAAAATTAAAACCTGCCCACCAATCGGACGCTCCCCACCCCACCTGTACCTGTTTCTAACTCTTGTGTGCTTAAATATTGCTCTGTAACCACTGTTCGTTCGTTCGTTCCTCCTCGGAGGTGACTGAACCCCGGCGCGCTGGCCTAATAAATCCTTCTGCTGTTTGCATCAAATCCGAGTCTCGGTGATCTTTTGAGCGACGAATCTTGGGAAAAGACCGTAAGATCTAACAGGACCTTTGTTGGCAAAGTAATGTCTCTGCTTTTGAATATACTGTCTAGGTTGATTATAACTTTCTTCCACGAAGCAAGCATCTTTTAATTTCATGGCTGCAGTCACCATCTGCAGTGTTTTTGGAACCTCAGGAAATAAAGTCTCCCTGTTTCCATTGTTTCTCCATCTATTCGCCCTGAAGGCATGGGACCGGATGCCATGATCTTAGTTTTCTAAATGTTGAATTTTAAGCCAACTTTTGCACTCTCCTCTTTTACTTTCATCAAGAGGCTCTTTAGTTCTTCTTCACTTTCTGCCGTAAGGGTGGTGTCATCTGCGTATCTGAGATTATTGATATTTCTCCTGGCAATGTTGATTCAAGCTTGTGCTTCATCCAGCCTGGCATTTGGCATGATGTACTCTGCATATAAGTTAAATAAGCAGGATGACAATACACAGCCTTGATGTACTCCTTTTCTTATCTGGAACCAATCTGTTCAGTTCTAACTGTTGCTTCTTGACTTGCATACAGATTTCTCAGGAGACAGGGAAGGTGGTCTAATATTCCCATCTCTTTAAGAATTTCCCACAGTTTGTTGTGATTCACACAGTCAAAGGCATAGTCAGTTGGCATAGTCAGTTTGGCATAGTCAATGAAGTAGATGTTTTTCTGGAACACTCTGGCTTTTTCAATGATCCAACGGTTGTTGGCAATTTGATCTCTGGTTCCTCTCTCTGCCTTTTCTAAATCCAGCTTGAACATCTGGAAGTTCTCGGTTCACATGCTGTTGAAGGCTGGCTTGGAGAATTTTGAGCATTACTTTGCTAGTGTCTGAGATGAGTGCAACTGTGTGGTAGTTTGAGCATTCTTTGGCATTGCCTTTCTTTGGGATTAGAATGAAGACTGACCTTTTCCAGTCCTGTGGCCACTGCTCAGTTTTCCAAATTTACTGGCCTACTGAGTGCAGCACTTTCATAGCATCATCTTTTAGGATTTGAAATAGCTCAACTGGAATTCCATCACCTCCACTAGCTTTTTTCTTAGTGATGTTTCCTGAGGCCTACTTGACTTCACATTCCAGGGTGTCTGTCTCTAGGTGAGTGATCACACCATCGTGATTATCTGGGTCGTGAAGATCTTTTTTGTGTAGTTCTTCTGTGTATTCTTGCCACCTCTTAATATCTTCTGCTTCTGTTAGGTCCATACCGTTTCTGTTCTTATGGTGCTTCTGTTAGGTCCATACCATTTCTGTTCTTATGGTGCCCATCTTTGCATAAAATGTTTCCTTGATGTCTCTACTTTTCTTGAAGAGATCTCTAGTCTTTCCCATTCTGATGTTTTCCTCTATTTGTTTGCATTGATCACTGATAAGGCTTTCTTACCTCTCCTTGCTATTCTTTGGAACTGCATTCAAATGGGTCTGTCTTTCCTTTTCTCCTTTGCCTTTCACTTCTTTTCTTTTCTCAGCTATTTGTAAGGCCTCCTTGGACAACCATTTTGCCTTTTAATCTATAATATTTCTCTGGGAAAGATGATTAATGAGCTAATGCCTGCGTGTATCAATACATATTTTCCTGAGTAAGGACCAGTAAGCATTTGGACACTTGTTGAGTGGCTTTTGCGGGTTTTTCCTCTGAGTGTGATGCTTGTTTGTCCTGTGATAGCATAGCCAGAGCATTTGTTGAGAGCTGCCTGATAGTAGGCACTTGGGCTTCCTCAGTTTTGCTGGCCTGTAGTTCAACAGCATGACCCATGGAAGTAAACATGGTTTGAACAAAGGAAGGAACCTGCCTCAAATGATTTCATCCTCAGCTTCAGATATCACCTTGTAAGATAAGTACTCTGCTTAATGTATCCTACTTTTGCTTCTAAAGTTTGCCAGGTTTGTTGTTTCATTGGTTAAGTGCTTTAAAGAGATGAGTCTTGGGTGTTCCGGATGCACATATAAAGCGATGGCTTCGTGTTTAAGCTCTATACACCAAGGATTTTGTAGTTTCCCTCTGTGTGGGATAGAGATAGTGATGGGGTCTACCTTAAAACTGTTGAAAAGACTAAACAAGATAACACCTGTAAGCTTTACACTATCAAGCCCTACTGTGCCTGGCAGCTGGTGTGTGGTGGCGGCAGTGAGTTTTATTAGAGGGGTACATAATCTCTCCTACCAGCCTTAGTGGGTAAAACATTGAGATAAAACTCAAGGAGTTAGAGGGGGTTATGCCTGACCCTATTTAAAATATATATATATATATATATATATATATATATATAGTTTATGACTTCCTCTAGCAGTACTTTAGGGAAAGAAAAAGGATTGAAAAAAAAAATTGCCAGCCAGTATTGCTATTCTTTTTTAATTTGCTACTTTCATTTGAAGTTTAGGGGGAAATGAATTAAGACTAAAATGCATTTAGCTGAGTAAGTAATCAGTGAACTAAAAAACTCTCCAAAAGAGCCAGAGCCTTAATTTAGTGACATCACCTATACTCATCTTCGTGATGGTGGTGAGGTCACTCAGTTGTGTCCGACTCTTTGCGACCCAGTGGACTGTAACCTACTAGGCTTCTCCGTCCATGGGATTCTCCAGGCAAGAATACTGGAGTGGATTCTCCAGGCCATTTCCTTAAGGCCTAACATTGTTAAGCACAATACCTTTGAAAAGTAGTATTGAGTGGGAAGAGAAAAGAAAAAGAACTTATAGTTCATCCCCCAAATCTTTGACTTTAGGTGCTAAGTTTCCGAAAATTCATCACCATCCCTTTTGTATTCTCTCTGCTATGCTGTTCATGAGTCAAAAATACAAGAAGGAAAAGTCACAGATAACACTTTCTTCCCAACAGAAGCCATTGTCATGGACATGGACCCCTTTCTTCACTGCGTGATCCCAAACTTCATCCAAAGCCAAAACTTCTTGGAAGGACTTCAGAAGGAACTTTTGAACTTGGACTTCCATGAAAAGTATAATGATTTATATAAGTTCCAGCAGGTATTTATGCCCCTTTCACATTAGCTTTTCCACTTCAGAAAGTCATTGTCTATAAAAATCATTCAATACCTTATCGACTTGAGGTTTTAGTTTGGGTTTTCTGCCGAGGGTCCTGATCTGGTCTTGACGTTGTTAAAAGCATTCATTTATTTAACATAACCTGAGTGTTCACTGTGTGTTCAGTTCAGTTGCTCAGTTGTGTCTGAATCATTGCGACCCCATGAATTGCAGCACGCCAGGCCTCCCTGTCCATCACCAACTCCTGGAGTTCACCCAAACTCATGTGCATCGAGTCGATGATTCCATCCAGCCATCTCATCCTCTGTCGTCCCCTTCTCCTCCTGCCCCCAACCCCTCCCAGCATCAGAGTCTTTTCCAGTGAGTCAACTCTTCGCATGAGGTGGCCAAAGTACTGGAGTTTCAGCTTTAGCATCATTCCTTCCAAAGAAAACCCAGGACTGATCTCCTTTAGGATGGACTGGTTGGATCTCCTTGCAGTCCAAGGGATTCTTAAGAGTCTTCTCTAGTACCACAGTTCAAAAGCATCAATTCTTTGGCGCTCAGCTTTCTTCACAGTCCAACTCTCACATCCATACATGACCACTGGAAAAACAGCCTTGACTAGACGGACCTTTGTTGGCAAAGTAATATCTCTGCTTTTTAATATGCTATCTAGGTTATGTGTTAGGTGTTAATAAGTATTATGGGGGAGTCTTTGCCAGTTCTGCCCTGAAAGCCTTTAAAATTTAAAATTATAGAGGTGGTAGTGATGGTGAAAGAGAGTCAAGAAGTACAGTAAGCTGATAAGTACCTTTTGGGGAGTGATATAATAAAGAGTAGTATATTGGAAGATAGTGTTTTAGTTGCTCAGTTGTATCTGTCTCTTTTGCAACCCCATGGACTGTAGCCTGCCAGGCTTCTCTGTCCATGGGATTTTCCCAGGCAAGAATACTGGAGTAGCCATTTCCTTCTCCAGGAGATCTTCCTGACTTAGGGACTGAACCTGGGTCTCCTGCATAGCAGGCAGATTCTTTACTGTTTGAGCCACTAACCAATTAAATTTTTGAGTTTGTGTCTTTTGTTTAGGTGGATTTATGTATTGTCATATGTCTTGTAGAGAGTTAGATCTAGTCTTTTTAAATTGGTGGACAATTGAATTTGACAGAAGACTAACTCAAAATCAAGGCTTATTTTCCTACTGTTAGAAGCCAGGCCCATTCTAGGCTTAAAAATAGATAGGTCATTGGATTCCCCAGTTTGGGGGGATATTTTTCATTGCGGGGTGTACATCATTCTTGGAGATCTTTATAAAACCTTAAAGACAGTCCTTAAAATCACAAAAAAAGTGAGGATGAAGAGCTATCTTTTTTTTTCCATTTTCCCTTTTATTTCTTCTAATCTAGGGTAAAAGTAACAAATTCCTCTGTCTTGTGTTTAGTCTTTTGCCCTCGAGCTGGTTGTGTCCCCCAATCTGTCTGTCTTTGGGCCTTTTATATGTTTGATGTAATCTGGTTACAAATGATGTTCTCTTCTTAATTCTGGAAATCTAATGAAAACTAGCTTGTATCCATAGTGAAGTTATATAAGTTAATAAAAATCATAGTCATCTATCTTTGTAATTATATCAGCTTTGATAACACTAGGTCTCTTTTGTTGATTTAGGGCTATATGCATATCCGATTACTGAAATTGAGAAGCCAAACTGGTTTTTACTTAATGCAGTTTGGTAGATGGAAAATACTTCTGTAAAGTCCATGAGAGGCAAAATAGTAAAAATGGCCCTAAGGTAACGAGGGAAAAAGAAGAAGCCATTACTTTAGATCCCAACAGTGCGTAATGGAACNAGCATCAATTCTTTGGCGCTCAGCTTTCTTCACAGTCCAACTCTCACATCCATACATGACCACTGGAAAAACAGCCTTGACTAGACGGACCTTTGTTGGCAAAGTAATATCTCTGCTTTTTAATATGCTATCTAGGTTATGTGTTAGGTGTTAATAAGTATTATGGGGGAGTCTTTGCCAGTTCTGCCCTGAAAGCCTTTAAAATTTAAAATTATAGAGGTGGTAGTGATGGTGAAAGAGAGTCAAGAAGTACAGTAAGCTGATAAGTACCTTTTGGGGAGTGATATAATAAAGAGTAGTATATTGGAAGATAGTGTTTTAGTTGCTCAGTTGTATCTGTCTCTTTTGCAACCCCATGGACTGTAGCCTGCCAGGCTTCTCTGTCCATGGGATTTTCCCAGGCAAGAATACTGGAGTAGCCATTTCCTTCTCCAGGAGATCTTCCTGACTTAGGGACTGAACCTGGGTCTCCTGCATAGCAGGCAGATTCTTTACTGTTTGAGCCACTAACCAATTAAATTTTTGAGTTTGTGTCTTTTGTTTAGGTGGATTTATGTATTGTCATATGTCTTGTAGAGAGTTAGATCTAGTCTTTTTAAATTGGTGGACAATTGAATTTGACAGAAGACTAACTCAAAATCAAGGCTTATTTTCCTACTGTTAGAAGCCAGGCCCATTCTAGGCTTAAAAATAGATAGGTCATTGGATTCCCCAGTTTGGGGGGATATTTTTCATTGCGGGGTGTACATCATTCTTGGAGATCTTTATAAAACCTTAAAGACAGTCCTTAAAATCACAAAAAAAGTGAGGATGAAGAGCTATCTTTTTTTTTCCATTTTCCCTTTTATTTCTTCTAATCTAGGGTAAAAGTAACAAATTCCTCTGTCTTGTGTTTAGTCTTTTGCCCTCGAGCTGGTTGTGTCCCCCAATCTGTCTGTCTTTGGGCCTTTTATATGTTTGATGTAATCTGGTTACAAATGATGTTCTCTTCTTAATTCTGGAAATCTAATGAAAACTAGCTTGTATCCATAGTGAAGTTATATAAGTTAATAAAAATCATAGTCATCTATCTTTGTAATTATATCAGCTTTGATAACACTAGGTCTCTTTTGTTGATTTAGGGCTATATGCATATCCGATTACTGAAATTGAGAAGCCAAACTGGTTTTTACTTAATGCAGTTTGGTAGATGGAAAATACTTCTGTAAAGTCCATGAGAGGCAAAATAGTAAAAATGGCCCTAAGGTAACGAGGGAAAAAGAAGAAGCCATTACTTTAGATCCCAACAGTGCGTAATGGAACTTCTGTGAATAATTTTTCACTGTGCTCACTGTGGGACTTCTTCACCCTAAGACAGTAAATATAAACCTGCTTTCCATCTCCTGGCCCATCAGACTTCACTTATAGCCCTGTTTCTTTGCTTGTGCTATGAATTGACTTGATAATTGGGTCTATAACAACTTCCATTTCTCCTGACCGAGTTAGTCATAAGGAGTAGCCTGATTTTTCTTTTGTTTTCACTTTACATTCAGGATACTTTAAGTTCACACTCATTTTCCTTCTGCCTCACTGGCAAGTGCTTCTTAGTTCCCTTCGGCAGGTCTTCCTTTGGTACCTGGCTTCTTAATGACAGAGTACTCTAGGACTTTGCCCTTGGAGACGCCAGGGAGTGTCCACTTTTGGGTATCTGTTAAGTGTTTCACACTTTCAAAAATTAAACTTCTTGTCTTCTCCCCCTAAATCTGCTCCACCTACAATTTCTGCCGTCTCAGTTGATGAGCCTCAATCTTTCCAGTGACCCAGGCCACTTCGTTCCTTGCTCACACCTCTTCTCCATTCCAGTGAAAAATTCTATTGGATCTACTGTCAGAATATATTCAGGAACACACACTTTTCATTTCCACTGCTAACAGCTGTCACCTGACCCAAGTCTTTTCTCTCACCAGGGTTATCCTATCGGTAGATTAACTACTCTCCTTGCTTCTACCCTTGGCCCACGCACAGCCATTGTGTTTGTTTAAAATGTTAATGGACCCAAGAAAATTGAAATCATTTGCTCACATAAAAATTTGTACTCAGATTTCAAAGCAGCAATATTTATAATAGCCAAAAAGTAGAAACACGTGTCCATCAACTGATGATGAATGGATAGATCAAAGTGGTATGTCTATACAGTGGAATATTATTCAGCCAGAAAAAGGAATGAAGTATTAAATACTGCTGCAACATGGGTAAACCTTGAAAACAAGCTCAGCGAAAGAAGCTAGATACAGAAGGCCACATATAGTGTGATTTCATTTATAGGTAATAACCAGCAAAACAGAGAGAGTACATTAGTGGTTGCCAGGAGCTGGGGGGTGGGGATGGGGAATAACTGCCTAATAGGTAAAGGGTTTCTTTTTGGTGTGATGAAAATATTCTAGAATTAGATAGTGGGAGTAGGAAATGGCAACCCACTCCAGTTTTCTTGCCTAGAGAATTCCATAGACAGAGGAGCCTGGCAGGCCACAGTCTGCAGGGTTGCAAAGAGTTAGACACAACTGAGCGTGCATGCATGATAGTTGCATATGTGAAAATACTAAAAGTCCCCTGAATTACATTCTTGGAGATGTTAAAATAGTAAATTTTATGTTAAGTGAATTTCATCTCAGTTCTAAAAAGTTTTGCTCAAAATCTCCTTAAGGTTCTCATTTCTCTGAGCAAAAACCAGAGTGGTTGTACATCTCCTATTACATCTTTGGCCCCACTTCCTGCTGCTTCCCTCCAACTCACTAAGCCACATCCTATGATTTCCTCAACAGGCCAGGCATTCTTCCCACTCAGGACATTGAATCTGCTTTGCTGAGATCTTCCCTGGGTACACTTCCCAGCTTCCTTCAAGCCTCTGTTGCACATGCATGAAGTCTAACCTGGTCACCAAATTTATAATTGGCAAGCCCTTCCCTGCTCTCAGCACTCTGGTCCCTCATACCCTGCTTTATTTTCCCTTGACATCTCTCACCTTTTTTATTCTAATAATCAGCTTGTAATGTTTATTGTCTTTCTCCCACAAGAATGTATAAGCTCCACTGTAATACCTTTGTAAGTATTTGTGGAGTGAATAAGGCACAGAGAGGCTAAGCAGCCAAATGGAGGGGCCCATGTGTCAACCCCAGGCAATTTGGCTTCAGAGTCCAGGCTCTTAATGACATTGCTGGACTGCCAGCACATTCCCTCCCTAAACTGCTCTGCTCTGTGTATCTGATTTATGAAGAAAATCCTTTTTTTGTTTTTTCATGGTGAAGTCTGATGATCTGAAGAAGAGAAGAGAGCCCCACATCTGTGCTTTAAGGTAAAGGAGTACTCATACTTGTTGGGTGCCTGCTATGTGCCAGGCAAAGGAGTAAGTGCTTTAAATGTTACATCATACCATCTTTGTTGGCATTATTTTCCCCTTTTGTAGAGGAGGAAACAGAAAGTAAGTAGTTTCTTCAAAGTTATCTAGGGGAAAATGGAGCTGAGATACAGATCCATGTCTGTCTGATTCCATGGCCAAAGTTTTCAGTGATAAAATGACTGTGTTAGTAACCAGGAAAACAACACTGGCGGTACCGTCTTTCACATTGTCAGGATGACATATATTTAAAACAACAGCCCCAATGTTGACAAAAGTGTAGATATACAGTGCTGCAATTTTTCTTAGAAGATGGTTTTGAAAAATGTATCAAAATCCTTAAAATTATGCTTTCTTTTTATAGTATAATTCCACATACAAGAATTTGTCCTGTGAAAATAAGGATGTGCTCAAAGATTCCGTACAAGATTGTTTATTATAAGAATAATTACATACAAATTAAATGGCTACCCATCAAGAGTTACACAAATAATGGTACAGATCAAAGTGGAAAACTGTATCATTAAATGAACAAGCTCCAGGAGTTGCTGATGGACAGGGAAGCCTGGTGTGCTGCAGTCCATGGGGTCTCAAAGAGTCAGACACAACTAAGTGACTGGACTGAACTAATACCATTAAATGCTCAACGCATGAGTGTGGTAATTGTTTCGTCAATTCCAAGACACCTTTTTTTTTTTTTTTTTTTTACATTTTAATCCATTTTAATCTTTCTGAGACTCAGTATCTCACAAAATTACTGTTTTGTCCCAGTTTAATTTACAGTGTTTTTTGAAGTGATTTATAAAATGTGATACTTACTGCTGGCAAAGGCATAGGCTAGAAAAATATAAAGAGAAAATAAGTTAAAAATAGCACACAAGTTGTGATCTCATTTGAAAAAAAGAAACGTTTATCTGTATACCTATGTGTATACAAAGAAAAAGACTTGTAAGAATGGTATGTTTAAATCTGGCTAATAGGATTATAGGTTTTTAAAAATTTATTTTTTCCCCTAGTTTTGCTACAGTAGACATGTTACTTCATAAAAGCTGTATACTTTTCATCTATACAAGTTATTTTTATTCTCATTCTGTTTTATTTCCCGTGCCCCGCCCCCCCATGATATTTCCATAAATAGTGGCAGTCTGCACAGATTACTTCTTCTAAAACCTAAAGTATTTGTTAACTGTACTCATAACAGTTCACAGTTATTTAGACCTTTTTTCCTCCATGACCATGCTTTTAGGGCATTGTCTCATTAGTTCACACCAAGCCTCTGATAAGCTTGTCTTTCCTCTGGGATTGAGTTGCATTCTGTACCCAAACGGTAACAGCCAGATGGTGTGAGTGTGAGAGATGGAATTCCTTGTCTTTACAGCAAGGTGACCTTTTTATTTCCCCGTTAGGTAAGAATGATGGCAGAAAATGGCCCTATAATTGTGACACCTTCATGGGATGACCAGAGGAAGAGCTTTCTATGGAATAAATCTGTGGCAGCTGATGTTAACAGTAAAAGAGGGATGAAAGGCTTTGATAATATCAGTTGCATAAATGTTTAAGACTCAAGACTTTGACCACCCACTTTACCTGAAGCCTGGTTTACAGTTTGCTTTGCTGGTCTATTCTGATTTGCAACTCTGCCTGTAAAAGTCACATGGCACTTATGGTTGGACTGNATCAGTTGCATAAATGTTTAAGACTCAAGACTTTGACCACCCACTTTACCTGAAGCCTGGTTTACAGTTTGCTTTGCTGGTCTGTTCTGATTTGCAACTCTGCCTGTAAAAGTCACATGGCACTTATGGTTGGACTAACAAGTACAATATATTCTGGAATGTTCTGGATTGGGTAGTATACAGTATAAAAAGATATTTGGTAATAAAATTTCAGGGGATCAACCTGGAGACTTGATCTTTAGTTATTAACAGCACAATTGTATTTTATGGGGATTTCAGTTATGTACATTTGAATTAAGATGATTGAAACAGTGTTTTCTCTTCATGTGTAAATTTGAACTAGAATAAACCCTTTAATATATTTTTAAAAATATTTTCCCCAATTTTATGGNTCTTTAGTTATTAACAGCACAATTGTATTTTATGGGGATTTCAGTTATGTACATTTGAATTAAGATGATTGAAACAGTGTTTTCTCTTCATGTGTAAATTTGAACTAGAATAAACCCTTTAATATATTTTTTTAAATATTTTCCCCAATTTTATGGAGATAAAATTAACATAAAAATGTTGTTCCATCAAAGTTAACCTAATTTCAGAGTTTAGTGAGTCTTAAATTGTGTTAGCGTTCTATACAGAGCCACTTTAGCTGTAAATGGAAATGTTCAACCATCTTTCCTTTGGTATTATCTTAGTATCAAAACTTATATGAAAAAGTTTATTGATTATTACACAATTAGCATAGTGGTCACCATTACTGTAGTTTAAAGTTTTTAATCAATAATAGAGCTAGTGTTAGTGCTGAAAAGCAT
Source organism: Raphicerus campestris (assembly GCA_006410735.1). NCBI lineage: Eukaryota > Metazoa > Chordata > Mammalia > Artiodactyla > Bovidae > Raphicerus > Raphicerus campestris. Next base: position 67,434 of record SJYW01040599.1, on the reverse strand, counting down.
GTCTAGAAGTCAGTAACTTTGGACTAGAATATTGGTGTTCTGCTGTCGAAGGCCAGACCGCTTCCATGATAGGGCAATACTATAAGTTTAGGAGATCCAGAGAGATGATATGAGGTGGGAGTTGGGAGGGGGTTTTGGGATTGGGAGCTCGTGTACACCTGTGGCTGATAATCATGTCAATGTATGGCAAAAACAATATAGTATTGTAACGTAGAATAAAGTAAAAATAAAATTTAAAAAATTTAGGAGGAAGAAAATAAGCTAAAACAGTAGAACAAAATATATTACAGTAGAGAGGTTTGCATTTATTTCTCTGGGAATACTAGTCTTAAACTTGGCAAGTTTAAAGTGAAAAACATTCTCAAGAATGGCTTTTCAATTAACCAAAACCTGCAGGAAAAAATATTTGTCATAGATCGAAATGGAGCCCCCATCATGGTATAACAAGTTATTTTTTGTTTACATTCCTAGGAAAATTCTGTTTGAACATTTCCGGTCTTGGATTTCAGACATTTCCAAGATTGACCTGGAGTCAACCATTGACATGTCCTGTGCTAAATACGAATTCTCAGGTAAGAGAGATAAAACCTTGTTGTCGCTGAGATTTAAAGGCTTTAACTAAACGATTGTGGGAAGACAGTGTCAGTGTTGCAAAATCCTAGACTATGTATCCCTTCATAGTGTTAGGATATTCATAGTGAGGATGGTCTGACCCAGCTCAGATAGAGAAATGTCCATCTTGGAAGGTATAAGGCAGGGTTCTCTTTGGGAGTGTGATGAGAGCTATGACTGTGTTGTAACCAAGCAAAGTTAGTGTTCCCACTTCACACAAAGCCAAACTTTCTTTCTTTCTTTTTGGTTGTGTTGAGTCTTTATTGCTGTGCCTGGGCTTTCTCTAGTTGCTGTAAGTGGGGGCTACTGTCTAGTTTTCGTGTGTGGGCTTCTCATTTTGGTGGCTTCTTGTGTTGCAGTACACAGGCCCTAGAGCAGGAGGGCTTAGTTGCTCCACAGCGTGCGGGATCTTCCTGGACCAGAGATTGACCCATGTCCCCAGCACTGGCCGGTGGATTCTTAACCACTGGACCACCAGGGAAGTCCCATAAAGCCAAACTCTTTGACAGTAGTCTTTGCAGCAAAATAAGGATGCCAAGCAAGGAGAATGGGCAGCTCACACTCAAAAAAAAAAAATTCTGAACTTCTAGTAGTTTTCAGGGAAAGATTTTTAAAGACAAGGCAGAGGATTTTCAGATCCCTAATAGCTCGTGGACCTCCTGATTGGTTGGTGGTGAGGTAGCAGTGATATGTCGGGAATCTCAGTCATCGGCCTTCTGGTTCCAGCCATTCTGGGGGCTCCATGTTGCTTGTGGTCAGCCTGATGTTGCCATCCTCCACCTCATCCTGGTGGTGAGGGGGTTGTCTTAGTTTCTGAAGAATAGCTCAGAAATGTGCATCAGATTCTTACCTCTGTCCCTTCAGGAAGAATTAGGAGTCCTGTGACTGTTGTGTCCTAATCATTAACTGCTTGAGCCTGCTCTTTGGAACTTGGGGATGCCTGGGAGACAAACCTTTTTTTTTTCCATAAGCAAGAAATGGAGGACACAGAAGGGCTTCTGTGTCCAGGAAGGCCCTGCAGGGTCCTGCTCCATTTCAGTATTTTCAGAAAAATGCTAATGATGCATATACACATAAGCTTTGCATATGGTATCAGGAAATTCAAAGGTGATATTGTAAACTCACACTTCCTAGGAAACAAGTGTCCCCTCAATGCCTTTTTTTTTTCTTCTGAAGGTAATAGATGAACATATTCTTTTTTTTTTTTCATTTCCGTTGGAATATATATGTCATTTACAATGTTGTGTTACTTTCAGCTATACAGCAAAGTGTATGATTTATACATATACATATATCCACTCTGTTTTTTAGATTCTTTTCCCTTACAGGCCATTACAGAGCATTGAATAGAGTTCCTGGTTCTTTATAGTAGGTCTTTTATTAGTTATCTATTCTGTATATATGTGTGTATATGTCAGTCCCAATCGTGATTGGGACTGACATATACACACATATATGTTCTTAAGGAGAAAAAGTCAAACAATATACCGTGTCAAGCAATATAGAGTGTAATCCACGATAGTCCCCCTCACTTTCTCCTTGTCCTCCTTTCTCTTCAGACATGTCCACTGTCACCAGTTGGGGATGCATCCTTCCAGCTCCCTTTCTGAACATGTACATGTCCTTTTGAAAGTATGTTTGATTTTCAGCTGGAAGGATAAGTGTTTTGGGTGGTTTTGTTTTTACTGAATAAAATTTTGATTTGGGTTTACTCTCATACATTGTCCTGGGGAAGTACAAATTGGTAACAACATTTTGAGGATAATTTAGACACNATGTTTGATTTTCAGCTGGAAGGATAAGTGTTTTGGGTTGTTTTGTTTTTACTGAATAAAATTTTGATTTGGGTTTACTCTCATACATTGTCCTGGGAAGTACAAATTGGTAACAACATTTTGAGGATAACTTAGACATATAGTCATGTCACATTCCTTTTTTAAAAAACAATTATTTATCTGGCTGTGCTAGGTCTTGGTAGTGGCATGTGGGATCTAGTTCTCTGACCAGGGATCAAACCTGGTCCCCCTGCATTGGGAGTACGGAGTCTTGGTCATTGGACCACCAGGAAAGTTTCTCATATGCCCCTTTTCTGGGGGGTCAGGGAGGAATTTGAAGTAGTTTCAAACAGATAAGTGGTGAGAATAATACAAATGAATTTTTTCTATTTTACTTAAGAATAGGTTGCCTTTAGGATGCTCTGTGACCCCCTGAATACTTCAGTAACTTCTGCAACAAGGACCTTCTCCTACATGATAGTAATGAATGATCAGAATCAGGAATTAGGTTTGATATGTCACTCTCATCTAATCCACAGGCTCCATTCAGGTTCTGTGGTTTGGTCCTTTATTAGCAAAAGGGTCGTGTCCAGGGTTGTGCATAGCATTTAGTTCTCATGTCTTCTTAGTCTCCTTAAGTTTACAACTGTTGCTCAGTCTTCCCTTGACTTTTATGATCTTGATGCTTCTCACAGTTTACAGATGACTTACATCATAAAACTTCCCTCAGTTTGGGTTTGTCTGCTGATTCCTCATGTGTGCTGATTATTGCATCTTATCATGCAGTAGATAGTACGTTATATTACCAGTGCTTAATAAGTGATTACTTAATTAAGGTGGTGGCTGACATCAGGTTTTTCCACTGTAAACTTGTTCTTGTCTTTAAGGTAGTAAATATTTTGTAGGGAAACACTTTATGTAAATATCCCATTTCTCATTAAAATTTGATTCATTTGTTTTAGCATCCATTGATTTTTTTTCTTAATATATTTTATTGAAGTGTATCTGACAGTGTTTCAAGTGCACAGCAAGGTGATTCAGTTATACATACATAATTTTTGAAATTATTTTCCATTATAGCTCATTACAAGATATTTATTGACTGTAGTTCTCTGTGCTGTGGGCTTCCCTTGTGACCCCACTAGTAAACAATCCACCTGCAATGCGGGAGACCTGGGTTCAATCCCTGGGTTGGGAAGATCTTCTGGAGAAGGGAAAGGCTACTCAGTCCGGTATTTTGGCTTGGAGAATTCCATGAACTGTATAGTCCATGGGGTCGCAAAGAGTTGGGCATGACTGAGCGACTTTCACTTTGCTTCCCTGTGCTAGATGTAGTAAACCTTTGTTGTTTGTTGCATATCTGTTTCTTTTAAATTAGGAATATAGCATTCTGTTCATACTAAGTCAAAAAAGTAGAATCAAAATGTCAGACATTTTTCAGTTAGGCAAAAATTCATAAGTTTTAAAATATATATATATTATACATAACAAAAGCTTTTCTACTATGCTTGATAAAGGCTTGAGAAAGAACATAAAAAAAAAGGTGGAGAAACTGGAAAACACAAATAAATGAAATGGCAGCACTGAATATGAAATGGAAAAAGGAAAACAAAACTAGATAAAAGTGAAAGATCATCATATAGTCCAGTTGTTTTTAAACATGGCTGCTCATTAGAAACATACCTGGAGCTCTGGAGGAAAAAAGCGATACATGGTCATTTGTATTTTTCAAAAAATTCCAAGATAATTCTGACATACATCTGGATTTTAAAAAGTGATTATAGGTTTTTCTATTAAATCATAGTGGTACAGAGTTCTATTATTTTTCTGTTGATTGATCATGATACAGTGGTATTGAGTGAGTAATAGTTANGAACATAAAAAAAAAGGTGGAGAAACTGGAAAACACAAATAAATGAAATGGCAGCACTGAATATGAAATGGAAAAAGGAAAACAAAACTAGATAAAAGTGAAAGATCATCATATAGTCCAGTTGTTTTTAAACATGACTGCTCATTAGAAACATACCTGGAGCTCTGGAGAAAAAAAGCGATACATGGTCATTTGTATTTTTCAAAAAATTCCAAGATAATTCTGACATACATCTAGATTTTAAAAAGTGATTATAGGTTTTTCTATTAAATCATAGTGGTACAGAGTTCTATTGTTGATTGATCATGATACAGTGGTATTAAGTGAGTAATAGTTACATAATCACAATAGTAAAAGATGCTTTTCAGTTTTCACAATCAATAGCCAGATTAAAAAATGAAAGATAATTACAATTGAAGGGCATAATGAGAACATGAGTAACCTAACAGTATAAAATAATTACATAGGGTCTGGGGAGTAGTCAAGCAGAGTGATGTGGTAAGCGGAAATGCATACACGCACGTGTTTTCATCCTCTCAGCTAGTCTTTGTTTTTTGACTGGTGCATTTGATCCTATTACCATTTCTTAATTGTTTTGGGTTTATTTTCTGTAGGTCTTTTCCTTCTTTTGTGTTTCTTGCCTAGAGAAGTTCCTTTAGCATTTGTCGTAAAGTTGCTTTGATGGTGCTGAATTCTCTTAACTTTTGCTTATCTGTAAAGCTGTTGATTTCTCCATCAAATCTGATTGAGAGTCTTGCTGGGCAGANTTGTTTTCTGTAGGTCTTTTCCTTCTTTTGTGTTTCTTGCCTAGAGAAGTTCCTTTAGCATTTGTCGTAAAGCTGGTTTGGTGGTGCTGAATTCTCTTAATTTTTGCTTATCTGTAAAGCTGTTGATTTCTCCATCAAATCTGCTTGAGAGTCTTGCTGGGCAGAGTATTCTTGGTTGTAGGTTCTTCCCTTTCATCACTTGAAATATATGCTGCCATTCCCTTCTGGTTTGTAGCGCTTCTGTTGAGAAATCAGCTGATAGCCTGATGGAAGTTCCTTTGTTTGTTATTTTTCCCTTGTTGCTTTTAATATTCTGTCCTCCAGGTCATTTATCCTTCTTTTGCCTCATTCTGCTATTGATTCCTTCTAGTGTATTACTCATCTCTGTTTGTTTGTTTTTTATTTCTTCTAGGTCTTTGGCAGACATTTCTTGCATCTTCTCCATTGTTNTCCTCCAGGTCATTTATCCTTCTTTTGCCTCATTCTGCTATTGATTCCTTCTAGTGTATTACTCATCTCTGTTTGTTTGTTCTTTATTTCTTCTAGGTCTTTGGCAGACATTTCTTGCATCTTCTCCATTGTTTTCCTGAGATCCTGGAACATCTTCACTATCTTTATTCTGAATTCTTTTTCTGGCTATCTATCTCCTGCCAGAAAAACAACATTTAGTTGTTTTTCTAATGTTTTGTCTTCTCCCTTCATCTGGGACATAACTTTCCTCTTTTTCATCATGATTAACTTTCTGTAATGTGGTTTTTGTTCTAGCTGTGGGATCGTGGTTCTTCTTGCTTCTTCTGTCTGCCCTCTGATGGAGGAGGCTANGTGCTCAGCCTTCTTTATGGTCCAACTCTCACATCCGTACATGACTACAGGAAAAACCATAGCTTTGACTGGATGGACCTTTGTGGTAAAGTAATGTCTCTGCTTTTTAACATGATTAGTTTATCATAGCTTTTCTTCCAAGGAACAAGCGTCTTTTAATTTTGTGGCTGCAGTCACCAACCACAGTGATTTTGAAGCCCAAGAAAATAAAACCTGTCACTTGTTTCCATTGTTTGCCCATCTATTTGCCATGAAGGAACCGGATGCCATGATCTTAGTTTTTTGAATGTTGAGTTTTAAGCTTTTTCATGCTCCTCTTTCACCTTCATCAAGAGGCTCTTTAGTTCCTCTTCGCTTTCTTCCATAAGGGTGGTGTCATCTGCATGTCTGAGGTTATTGATATTTCTCCTAGCAATCTTGATTCCAGCTTGTGCTTCATCCAGCCTGGCATTTCACATGATATACTCTGTGTATAAGTTAAATAAGCAGGGTGACAATGTACAGCCTTGATGTGCTCCTTTCCCTATTGGGAAGCAGTCCATTGTTCCATGTCTGGATCTAACTTTTGCTTGTTGTCATGCATACAGGTTTTTCAGGAGACAGGGCAGGTGGTCTGATATTCCCATCTCTTTCAGAATTTTCCACAGTTTCTTGTGATCCACACAGTAAAAGGCTTTAGCATAGTCAATGAAGCAGAAGTAGATGTTTTTTTGGAATTCCCTTGCTTTTTCTATGATCTAGTAGGTGTTGGCAGTTTGATCTCTGGTTCCTCTGCCTTTTCTAAATCCAGGTTGTACATCTGAAAGTTCTTGGTTCATGTACTGCTGAAGCCTAGCCTGAAGGATTTTGAACTTTTGTTTGTTTGTTTTTTAATTGATGGATAATTGCTTTACTAAATTTTGTTGTTTTCTGTCAAACATAAACATGAATCAGCCATAGATATACATATATCCCCTCCCTCTTGAACCTCCTTCCCACTGCCCTTCCCATCCCACCCCTCTAGGTTGATACAGAGCCTGTTNTGAACTTTTGTTTGTTTGTTTGTTTTTTAATTGATGGATAATTGCTTTACTAAATTTTGTTTTTTTCTGTCAAACATAAACATGAATCAGCCATAGATATACATATATATCCCCTCCCTCTTGAACCTCCTTCCCACTGCCCTTCCCATCCCACCCCTCTAGGTTGATACAGAGCCCGTTTAAGTTCCCTGAGACATACAGCAAATTCCCATTGGCTATCTATTTTACATACGGTACAAGTTTCCATGTTACTTTCGCCATACATCTCACCCTCTCTCCTTCCCTCTCCCCATATCCATAAGTCTGTTCTCTATTTCTTCATTGCTGCCTTGCAGATAAATTCATCAGTATCATCTTTCTAGATTCCATATATATTTGTTAGTATGTGATATATATCTTTCTCTTTCTGACATACTTCACTCTGTATAATAGGCTCTAGGTTCATCCACCTCATTAGAACTGACTGAGATATGTTCCTTCCTTTTTATGACTGAGTAATAGTCCACTGTATATATGTACCCCAGCTTCTTTATCCATTCATCTGTTTATGGACATCTAGGTTGCTTCCATGTTCTAACTATTGTTAATAGCACTGCAGTGAACCTTGGGGTACATGTATCTCTTTCAGTTTTGGTTTCCTCAGGGTATATGCCTAGGAGTGGGATTGCTCAGTCATATGGTGGTTTTATTCCTAGTTTTTTTAAGGAACCTCTATACCGTATTCCACTGTGGCTATATATTCCCACCAGTAGTGCAAAAGTGTTCCCCTTTCTCCACACCCTCTCCAGCATTTATTGTTTGTAGACTTTTTGATGATGGCCATTCTGACAGGTGTGAGGTGATATCTCATTGTGGTTTCGATTTGCATTTCTCTAATGAGCGATGTTGAGCATCTTTTCATGTGTTTGTTAGCCATTTGGGATTTTGAGTATAATCTTGCTGGCATGTTTAATGAGTGCAGTTATATGATTATCTGAACATTCTTTGGCATTGCTTTTCTTTGGGATTGGNATGAAGATCATGGCAACCAGTCCCATCACCTCATGGAAAATAGATGGGGAAACAGTGGCAGACTTCATTTTTTTGGGCTCCAAAATCACTGCAGATGATGACTGCAGCCATGAAATTAAAAGACTCTTACTCCTTTTAAGAAAAGTTATGACCAACCTAGACAGCATGTTAAAAAGCAGAGACATTACTTTGCCAACAAAGGTCCGTCTAGTCAAGACAGTGGTTTTTCCAGTAGTCATATATGGATGTGAGAGTTGTATAATCATGATTTTGGTCATATCTGAATGGCCTAGTGATTTTCCCTACTTTCTTCAATTTGAGCCTGAATTTTTCAGTAACGAGCTGATGATCTGAGCCACAGTCAGCTCCTGGTGTTGTTTTTCCTGACTGTATAGAACTTTTCTATCTTCTCTGCAAAGAATATAATCAGTCTGATTTCGGTATTGACCATCTGGTGATGTCCATTTGTATAGTTGTCTCTTGTGTTGTTGGAAGAGGGTTTTTGCTATGACCATGTATCTCTTGGCAAAACTGTTAGCTTTTGCCCTGCCTCACTTTGTACTCCAAGGCCAAACTTTCCTGTTGCTCCAGATATCTCTTTACTTTCCACTTTTGCATTCCAGTCCCCTGTGATGAAAAAGACATCTTTTGTTTGTGAATGTATGTGTTCTAGAAGGTCTTATAGGTCTTCATAGAGTGGTTCAGCTTCTTCAGCATTAGTGGTTGGCATGTAGACTTGAATTAATGTGATATTGCATGGTTTGCCTTGGAAGAGATGACAGGCGTTTATAGTGATCTGGAAAAGACATTTGCCATGTAATTAAAAAAAAAGTTGACAAAAGAACCACTTGTAGGATACTATTTTTAAAAGGCAAATACATACATGTTGGAAAAATACTGGAAGTGACCATCTCTGAGTCTGTGTGTTGTTCTGTGTTTTTAGAGTTTTCTACATTGACAGTTTTATTTCTGTAATTATAAAAGAGGGGAAATGGTGTTGTTGTAGAGCTGGAGGAGCTGCCATTACGGAGGACTAGCAGATGGACTGATAATAAGCGCAGAGGCAGGCAGCTGCTCATTGCCCACGCAGGGACATCATGGTGTGCGTTCATCTGTTACAGATGCCCTGCTCTGTCACGATGACGAGCTGGAAGGGCGCCGGATCGCCTTCATTCTTTACCTGGTTCCTCCCTGGGATGCGAGCTTGGGGGGCACCCTGGACCTGTTCAGCGTTGACGGTAAGACAGAGGCGTGCACTTCAACACCAGCAGATACTTCCGAGCTCTTAGACACAATGTCTGTACTTGTCAGAGGAGATGGAAGCCATCCGTCACCCTAACAACCACAGGGGGATCAAATGCCTGACAGCCACCTCTCTGGGTTGTACTTGAAATAATCGGTCCTCCAGAGATAAACTGGGGTTGATTTAAGATGAGCAACAGTCAGACCCTGGTTCTGAATGCTGGCCATGGGAGTGTTGAGCACAGGTACAGCCTCCCTTGGTTATGAATCTCCAGGACCAGTCCATCTGCCAGGAGGTCAGGGTCCTTTTTTGTTTGTTTTTAATGACTGACACCAGAGCTTGACTCCAGAAATCGTTCCAGCTTTCATCAGTAATGCATGGTGGAGTAAGAATAGACGTCGCCTAGCAGAACTGTGTTAAGAGAAACAGATGGAAGGGGTAGCATTTGGGGATCTGAAGGGGACATCTAGCTACTCTTAGAAATTTGCGAATTGTCGAGGTGGAAACAAGGCAGCCTGGAAGTGGTTAATGATGATGAAGCTCGTTTATGGATGTGTTCTCTCCCGGCGCAGAACACTTTCAGCCGAAGCAGATTGTCAAGTCCCTTGTCCCTTCATGGAACACACTGGTTTTCTTTGAAGTGTCTCCAGTATCCTTTCACCAGGTAAAGACTGTAAGCCACAAATACATAGACTGCCAAGGAGCATGCTTTTCAGTCTCCCAGTGTCTAAATCTGGCCGCTTCCGGGTGGACTACCCGGCCAGGTGGTCTCCACACCTAGTGTGAAGGGTCCTGAAGTTCGTGAGCCGTGGCTGGTAACCTTCCCCCTCGTCTTTATGTTGATGTGCTGCTGGTCTTGTCCTCTCAGGTGTCTGAGGTCTTGTCTGAAGAAAAGTCACGTTTGTCCATCAGCGGCTGGTTTCATGGTCCTTCACTGACCAGGCCTCCCACCTACTTTGAGCCTCTCATAGCTCGGAGCCCTCACATCCCACAAGACGTAAGGATAAATTCTTGTTGCTGGGATTCTCATCTTAGAAGCTGTGGCCTATCATTTGCTTTTCTCTTTTTTATTTATTTCGCTGCACTGGGTCTTCATTGCAGCACGTGGGATCTAGTGCCCTGACCAGGAATTGAACCCAGGCCCCCTGAACTGGGAGTATGAAGTCTTATTTTACTGGTATGACATGGTGGCAGAACAAAAGCAGAGGGAATTATTAACTTAGCCTTCACATCTGCTGCTCCTTTCCAGCATGAAATTTTGTATGATTGGATCAACCCTACTTATCTTGACATGGAATACCAAGCTCAAATTCAAGAAGAATTTGAGGAAAGCTCTGAAATTCTCCTAAAAGAATTCCTTCAGGTAGGCCAGCGAATCCTGTCTGATAATACCATGTCTGGCACATAGCCTTGCTTCCTGGGTGGTGAACAGGCATCACTTAGCTTTTAGTTTTCGTTTTGTTCCTGGTTAGAATTTTATATCACCCTTTTCGAGTGGTAAAATGATACTAGCTAACACTGGTACCAGTTGCATGTTAGTAGGCTGAGTCTCTTGGGTGTTTATTCCCCAGTTCTCTACACTCTTAATCACACACACTGTCTCACTCATACACGTGTATACTGTGGGGGAGTGGTATGTAGTTCCCACCCTATTCATTTTGATGACTGGTGCTATTAAATAATAGGAAGATTACTAATTAACAAATTAGTAATACATGTTTTGAGAATGACGAGGTGGCAGCTTACAGTGGAAAGAGACCTAGGTTAGAAGTCAGAAGGCTGTATTCACATCTTGGCTCTGATTTTACTGACCTCAGCAAATATCTAAAGGTCTCAGCTTGTATTTCATCATCAGTTAAACTGGGATAATACCTGCCTTGCCTATCCTGAGGGCTGAATGAGATCATGCAGACAGGTGTAGTAATTCCCAGGTGACCCTGGGTCCCGTGGAATCACAGTCCCAAGAGTTGTCCCTCCATTAAAAAACAGGTTGAGACACACTACATCCTGCCTCTTGGAATTACATAGCAGATAATAGCATATTAAGGAATTTGAGAAGTATTATATTAAATGAACTTTTAAAATCCTATTTAATTCAACTTACCTAAACCATGCTTTAGGATCCTGTTTCACAACTGATAGGATTACTGTTTGTAGAGTACTCCTTGGGAAACTGCATTTAAACAAGTACTTATGAAAGCCTTTTATGGAGAATATTTAGATTAATTAGTTTTTTGTACTATGCTGAACTTTTTAAATTTAGAATGCTGATTAAATAAAGGGAATGAGCAGAGGCCTAAAGAATCTGTATTATTACATAGACATTTTCATTATAACAGTGTATCAGTTATAATGTATAGTGTATTAATTAGTTATAACCATATTAATGCAGTTTTTCTCCTCACATGAACTAAAGAATCTGCATTAGGATCCTTGTTTTATAAATGCAAGAATCCTAGAGGTCTAGCAGTTTTACATACAGGTACATAAAGTAATGGCCCAAATTGACACTCAGGTCTCTTGGCTAAAGCATGCCGACAATTTATCCAGCCTTTGCTCTGGCTTCACCCTGTCAGGACTGGGGGATCTGATGTGAAAGGGATGAAGAAGGTCACCTGGCCCTGTTGGGAATGGGCCAGAATGATTCTGCAGAGCTGCTGTAGCTGCAGCAACCAGTGTGGGATCTGGAAAGTTCTGCTAAATGCTGCTTCATTTTCTCATTCTCCAGCCTGAGAAATTTGCAGAGGTGTGTGAGGCTTTGGAGAGAGGACGTGTGGAATGGAGCAGCCGAGGTCCCCCTAACAAAAGGTAGAACTCACCGTTTAGGACCTTTGCGTCTGCATTTAGCATCTACCTGGTCTGTCTATGAGGCTCACCTCCAATTATAGGACATTTGCCCTAATGTTTTGTTCTCAGGCACATCCAGTAGGAGACCCTAACAGAATCTGTTTTTTTAAGTGTTATGTCTTTTATACATCAGATTTTTAAACATTTATTTATTGGCTTTGCTGGGTCTTTGTTGCTGCACTCGGGTTTTCTCTAGTGGTGGCGAGCAGGGGCTACTTTCTAGTTGTGGCATGATGGTGTCTCACTGCGGTGGTCTCTCTTGTTGCGGACACACGCTCTAGAGCATACAGGCTTCAGTAGTTGCTCCACAGCATGTGGGATCTTCCCAGACCAGGAATCGAACCAGTGTCCCCTGCACTGCAAGGTGGATTCTTAGACAGTGGACCACGAGGGAAGTCTAGAATCTCACTGTAACAAATTAGGATTGAGTAAGCTATGCCAAGGTTCAGGAAGAGAGGTACCAAGCTAATGACCAGCTCTCATCCCGTGAGTGATATTCTATCCATGTAATGTGTTGTACACCTTGATGAGCACCTTGCGTTGCTGCCCTACAGGTTTTACGAGAAGGCTGAGGAGAGCCAGCTTCCTGATATCCTGAGGGATTGCATGGTGCTGTTCCGCTCTGAGGCGATGTTCCTGCTGCTCTCCAACTTCACAGGCCTGAAGCTTCACTTCCTGGCACCTTCAGAAGATGAGCCTGAGGACAAAAAGGAGCAAGATGCAGCCTCTGCTGCTGAGAACACTGAAAAATGGACTAGTCACAGCTCTTCTGAGCCAGAGAACAGTCGGGCGGCCACCAGTGACAGTAGTCTACAGAGCGATGGACCGACAGACCCAGAGGAAGATGAAGCAAAGAAAGGTGAACTGCTATTATGTTCTGTCCTTATTTTACCATTAGGTATTCACAATTCAGTGGTTTATTCATTCAACAGGTATTTCTTAAGCACTTACTATGTGCTAGGCCCTGCTTCTGGACTTGGGAGAAGCAGACAGACAAGGTCTCAGCTCTCCCTGAGCCTGTATATTCTAGTAGGGGAGAGGCCAGAGATTAAATGATAAACAACAAGATGTCAAATAAGGATAGTTGTGGTGCAGGAAATCTGAGTAGGGTTACATGCGGAGGAATGGCCAGGGTTACCTCCTGGATGCAGGGCAGTCTGAGCGGTCATCCTAAGCTCAGGTCTGAATGACAAGACAGATCTGTGGGAAGAGCATTCTGGGCAGGAAGTACAGCCAGCTAACAGTTTTATTAGGCTAACAGTAGTACAAATGGTAGCGAGAAATACCATTGGTTTTGTCTAAACTTACTCTAAAACACAAGAACATAAAGGAGCGGAAGCAGAAGGTGAGTGGTTTCTTCCTGCTGAGAACCAGTATCACCCTAAGAAAAACTTGCTTGAACTTGGACAAATAGGTAGAAGGAAATTATTAAAAGCAAAGGAAATTTAATCATCTTTTAAACAGATGGAATGGACACATGACATTAAACCAGTAAAATGTACACCCCGTCTGTGGGGTCACACAGAGTTGGACATGACTGAATTGACTTAGCACTAAGAGTGAACTCTAATGTAAACTATGAACATCAGTTAATACTAGTCTCTCAGTACTGGTCAGTTGTAACCATCCCACCAAGACAGGATGTTAACAATAGAGGAAACTGATAGGGAGGGGCAGGGTTTGTGTATGACAGGGAGAGGGGAACTGTACTTTCTGGGAAATTTAATTTTTCTATAAACTGCTGTAAAAAATNCATCCCACCGAGACAGGATGTTAACAATAGAGGAAACTGATAGGGAGGGGCAGGGTTTGTGTATGACAGGGAGAGGGGAACTGTACTTTCTGGGAAATTTAATTTTTCTATAAACTGCTGTAAAAAATTCTACTTAAAAAACTGTTATTTTAAAAAATGGAGTTGGGGGCAACTAAAGTATATACTCCATCTGAAATTCATGGTAAAGAGAAATAAAGTCAACTTTTTTTCATTGTAAGGCTGATGTATTATATATAGTATTATAATAGAGCCACAGGTCAGCTGAAGGTTTATAGACATGGTTTCTCTTTAGTGCTGTACTGCTCCTAATTATCATTCTTTTGCAGTCTAGCAGTGGTATCAGGGTAATTTTTTTCTGACCTCCTGTTATGTTTTTCTTAGAATCAAGTGTTCCCACATGCCAGGGGGAACTGAGGCATTGGAAGACTGGTCACTACACTTTAATCCATGATAACAGCAAGACTGAATTTGCCCTGGACTTACTGCTCTATTGTGGCTGTGAAGGTAAGCGGGACAGTCGCTCTGGAGAGACCCTCTCTAACTGAACCGATTCAGAAGTTATCTGCCTTGGTTATGATCTCAGATCACAGGAGTTCTATGTTGGAAGGGTCTTAAGGGTCATGAGTTTCAGTCTTCCAGTTCAGAGTACTGTTTGTACCTGTGACCGAGGTATAGGAATTGGACCAAATAATAATTCCTAAGGAACGCCCCCCCCGCCCCGGGGCTTTTATGTCAGTGTCCTTCCAGGTATACTTTATATTTTAGTTTTCGGTTTTTACTCAGTGTTGGTTGAATGATAAATTCAGGCTCCTAAGTCAGAGTTGGGTACAACTCAGCTCCCAGATCCCCCAGTGTTAAGCAGCATGGAATCAATGATTCAAACAGATGATGTAACTCTTGCAGTGAGAGCTTTCTGAATGCTGTTTGTTTGCCCTTTTGTAAGGCTGGGAGCCAGAGTATGGTGGCTTTACCTCCTACATTGCCAAAGGAGAAGATGAAGAGGTAAGTTGCTTCTGATAGCAAACCATCCTTTTTAGTTCTTAAAAATGTTTTCATTCTTCAGAGACCCAGCTTTTATGACTTCCTGCCAGTGTCTTTAGCTGATGAATCCATGTTGTTCTGTCTGGCAGTGGTTCTAATTTCTAGTAGAAAGTACTCAGCATGCAGTAAAGATGCTAAATAATCCCTAGGCATTCTACCCAGTTAAGAAATTCCAAGTAAGTGAAGAGTCAGGTGGTACATTTTCATGAATTTTTGAAGGTAGGAAAACTTAGGTGCATTAGGTAAAACCTTTCTGGGTATGTACTGGAATGGGGCTTGCTGGAATGTGTCTTGACAGCCAGAGCAATAGCTCTAATAAGATCTTTTAAAAGATCCCTATCACCAGAGTTTGAGTATTTGAAATGGAAACATCTGTTTAAGAAAAGAGGTGAGAATCATCTGTGTTCTGATGTATCATTGTTATTTACCTGTTTCAGCTGCTAACAGTGAATCCAGAAAACAACTCTTTGGCACTGGTCTACAGAGATAGGGAAACTCTGAAATTTGTCAAGCACATTAACCACCGAAGCCTAGAACAAAAGAAAAGCTTCCCAAACAGAACAGGCTTCTGGGACTTTTCATTTGTCTATTACGAATGACAGAGCAGGGCAAAGCTGGAAAAAGACCTTTCCTGAGTACTGGCACAGCTGGAAGAGTTAAGACTCCGCATGAAGGAGAGCCACAGGGCGACCTGTGCAACAGCGGTCTTAGAAACTGTGTGTGACTGTCCTTTTAGTAGGGCTCATAATGACTGCCATCAGTTTAGGCCTCGAGCTGGGAGCTAGGTACTTACCTCTTGATTTTTTTTTTTTTAAGGGTTTTGTCTTTAACATTCAGTTCCTCATTTTCCATATTGGCTTCTTCAGCTATTAAAAATACACATGACATAAAAGTACCATTTTAACCATTTTGAAGTGTATAGTTCAGTGGCATTAAGTACGTTCACGTGGTCATGCAGCCTTCACCACCATCCATCTGCTGAACTTCCATCTTCCCCAACTGCACCTCTGTCCTGATTAAATAGTAACTCCCTGCCTTCCCCTCCCCCAGCCTGTGGAAGCCACCATTCTACTTTGTCTCTAGGTATCTACCAACTCATGTTCCTCATAAGACAAATAATATTTGTCTTTTTGTGACTGGCTTAATTTCACTTAGTGTAAAATCTTCAAGCTTCACCCATGTTTCCAGTGGTTGATTTTTAAAAAGTATGTGTGTGTGTATATATATATATATATATATATAGTCATAAATTTATGACTAGTTTCTGTCCTTCCCAATGTCATTGATTTAGAGGATTATAGAACTTCACACCCTTCTTTGATTCTGGGCTCCTTTAAGCTTCCTCCTACTGCCTATGGCTTTGTTTCACTGTGACTCTAGACTGTATAGATTTAAGACAATGTTTAGTATATTTCCTTGGAAAATAGCCTGGTCTGAAACCACGTGGCCCCAAGAGACTNTTCTGGGCCCCTTTAGCTTCCTCTTACTGCCTATGGCTTTGTTTCACTGTGACTCTAGACTGTATAGACTTAAGACAATGTTTAGTATATTCCCTTGGAAAATAGCCTGGTCTGAAACCACGTGGCCCCAAGAGACTCACGGTCAGTGAAAAGGAGGCTGCTTGTGCCCTGTGCAGTGGTGTCCAGGTGCCCATGACTGCTCCATGCTGGAGTCACGCCTCCAGTGTAACCAAATGATTCTAATCTCATACGTGACCTTCATTTCCCAAGTACTGTAGGGTCATCTGTCAAACTAGCCTTTCTTTTTAAGACCAGCTGTTAAAGGCCATATCAGACTGCCAAGCAGCCGTCCTCTTTGTTGTATTCTTTTTCCCCTGAACTGTTGAAGGGGATTGTGTGATACCTGCCACCTGTATGCATGGGTGTGCATGGATGGGTGCGCAGTGTCACTGCATCATTAATCCAGAGATGCTGTTTTCATTCCATTCCAGTGCTATCTGCTTGTTAACGTTTTCTTTTTTACATTTATTATGAGCTACTGCAGTAGCTTTTATTTTGGATTTTTCAAATTAATAGGAAAAGCATTGAGCTTTGTCCTTTTTATCTCCTAAAACTCTTGAGTACTAAAATTTGCATTTAAATGAACACAGTTTCACTTTCTTTAGGCTGATGGTTTCAAAATTTTGATCTTGCACCTCAATCGGTTAAAAAAAAAGTTTTAGCATGTATGTTTATTATATGGGGTATTTATAAATTTTACACACTTCCTATACTAATATTCAGTATTGGTTGTTATAAAACAGTAATTTTTAAAAGATGAACTAAAATAATACCTAGAACTGGTTCTTATATATTGTCTTTCCCACTGACACGGTGGGAACCGTTTTTCACACATACTGGTTTTAGGACCACAGTATTTTAACCATAGCATAGTGACACTCAGGTGGGATTACAACTTCTACTTTGTTGGTTTAAATTTCCAAGCTTGCCTTTTAAGTTCCTGCAGACTGAAGGACATCCTGTAATATTACTTTTGTTAACATAAAAATATGTTTATGTTAGTGGCATAAACCCAGGAATAGGGCTGAGCAGGTATGTGCCAAGTATGGAAAACAGTTTGAGACTCATTGTTCTAGGTAATATCTAAGAGCTCTGGAGCACTAAGTCTTAGCATCCTACACAAGCATTAAAATTGTATTTATTACATTCTCCTTAATCTTAGTGTGTTGGTGGCCTATCAACGCATTTTCCATACACTGCGGTATTCTGGTGTCCAAGGGGAGAGAATCCCTTAGAGCCAGACTGTGATATTGCTGTCAGTTACATCACCTACGGCACCTCTTAGGCTGCGAAGGATCGTGTAACTTGCAGGTCACTTCTCTGCACTGAAGGTACCCAGTGATGAAGAAGTTGTTTTTCCTTAGTATTTCATTCTTCATCTTAGTTTTTTTAGGGCCTGGAGCCACTGTGGACAACTGTTAAGCAGCAAAAGAGGAATTACAACATGGGCGTCTTTTAATACTTACTTCTTGCAGGTACAAGCTATGATGCTTACCTAAAAATGTCATCTCTTAATTCTTATCAGAAGATATTTTTCCCCCAAAGAGAATAGCTCTTTTTATCAGATTATCTCTAACACATGTTCATTGTGGAGAACACAACATATAAAAACATAAAGGTCACTGGAATCCCACCAGCCTCTGACAGCCACTGTGTCCTGTGTAATGTATCAGTTTGGCTAGACAGAACTACATTTCCCAGGATTCCAAAACCTTTCCAGTTAGAAAGTCTGTCACTAAATCGTGTCTGACCGTTAGTGATCCCATGGATTATAGCCCACCAGGCTCCTCTGTCCATGGGATTTTCCAGGTGAGAACACTGGAGTGGGTTCCCAGTTAGACTGAGCCACAAGTTCTTGTGCAAGACGGAGGGCCAGAATGAAGCAGCAGTCATTTTGTACCCCTCACACACTGCACTGAATAACTTCCCTGGTGGCTCACTTTCTCCACGTGAATCCACATCTGCGCCTGCAACTGCTCCACTTTCCATTGGCTCTTTCAACTTCTCTGATGCACAGTCTCCCCTACACCAAGGTNCCCTCACACACTGCACTGAATAACTTCCCTGGTGGCTCACTTTCTCCACGTGAATCCACATCTGCGCCTGCAACTGCTCCACTTTCCATTGGCTCTTTCAACTTCTCTGATGCACAGTCTCCCCTACACCAAGGTCAGGCAAGAACTGACATAGATTTTAATGTGTCCTGGTGGGCTCCAACTTGTTCTTCCCAACTCTACATCCTTTGCGACTGCCTGTCCTGTGCACTTCAGCTTCCAGCATCAGACTAGAAAACTTAGATAACTTTGCCACTCCCTACAGCTGTGTAAGGACAGACTGCCTTTATCATGTCAACCATTATGTAAATTACGGACATTTTCATAGTTATTTTGACAGCATATTAGTATTTCTGTTGAGAAGGAAAAGTATTTAAGGAAAACTCCTATAAATCTAATTTCAATCCCTCATTTAAAGATGTAGAAAAATGAAATGCAGACAAGAAACAGGCTAACACTTTGAACTTGGATTTTCTACAGCTTGTAGCTTCCCTCCCAAACTCCTCTGAATGTGGTATTTCTTTCCCAAAGAGTAGTGAAAAATAACAATGCTTGGGCTGCCTCTGCCAGACCAGCATTTCCTCAACAAATAAGTTTTGGCTGCAGTATCTCTTCACTGTCATTATATACTTACCACTATTACAACTGAGAAAATACAAACCCTATTAAAAGGGTTCTTGGTAGAGTGAGTGACACCAGAGGCAGGCCCTTCAGCCTGTGTGAACTGGACATTCCTACAAAAACAGATGATTCCTTCTCTGATATAAAATCAGTCCACACAGAATAGTTTTGAAAACTACTTGGAACTTGCCCATGTGGCTTCGTTTCAGGAATAGCAGATTTCTGTACCACACAGATGAAAAGATGACTCATGAGCTAGAGCATATAGTGTGGGCGGGGGCCAGATAGGGAAGAGACAAAAATGCAAAACACCACGCTGCCATGGTGTCTTACTGTGCATTGGTGTCAGAATGAGACTGGAGCTGACTTAGTTTTGTGATCACAGGACTGTGCACTGGCAGATTTGTAACTGCTAATTATAAGATGTGAAATGTTAATAATGCTGAAAATCATTCTGATACAGTACTGCTGCTGCTAAGTCGCTTCAGTCATGTCCGACTCTGTGCAACCCCATANTATTCAGCAATAAAATGGAATGAACTACTGGTAACTTACAACGTGAATGACCCTCAGCAGCATTATGGAACCTGAAAGAAGCCAGACTTAAAAGGTTGATTCCACTTATATGGATTCCATTTATATTGTCTGATTCCATTTATGTGACAGTTTGGGAAAGATAAAACTATAGGAAGAGAAACTTGATCATTGGCTGCCATGGACTGGAGGTTAGGAGAAGTACTTGATTTCAGCAGTAGCAACACAATTGTATAAATTTCCCCAAATTTACTGAAGTAACACGACTCTTCGCGACCCCATGGACTGTAGACTATCAGGCTCCTCTGTCCGTGGGATTTTCCAGGCAAGAGTGCTGGAGTGGATTGCCATTTCCTTCTCCAGGGGATCTTCCCAACCCAGGAATCGAACCTGGGTCTCCCACATTGCAGGCAGATGCTTTACCGTCTGAG
>SJYW01040599.1:0-37639 GCA_006410735.1 Raphicerus campestris | reverse complement strand
TCCTCTTCACTTTCTTCCATAAGGGTGGTGTCATCTGCATATCTGAGGTTACTGATATTTCTCCCAGCAATCTTGATTCCAGCTTGTGTTTCTTCCAGTCCAGCATTTCTCATGATGTACTCTGCATATAAGATAAATAAGCAGGGTGACAATATACAGCCTTGACGTACTCCTTTCCCTATTTGGAACCAGTCTGTTGTTCCATGTCCAGTTCTAACTGTTGCTTCCTGACCTGCATACAGATTTCTCAAGAGGCAGGTCAGGTGGTCTGGTATTCCCATCTCTTGAAGAATTTTCCACAGTTCATTGTGATCCACACAGTCAAAGGCTTTGGCATAGTCAATAAAGCAGAAAGGGATGTTTTTCTGCAACTCTCTTGCTTTTTCCATGATCCAGCTTAACGTGTTAAACAGGTAGAACAGGGACTGGCACATAGAGGTATATAAGACATATTAGCTCTATATACAAATTTCACCTTTATTATATATAAATATATAAAATACATTACACCTAAAATTTTTATTTGCCTGCGCTGTGTCTTAGCTGTGGCATCAAACTCTTAGCTGCAGCATGGGATCTAGTTCCCTGACCGGGGATCAAACATGGGCCCCCTGCATTGGGAGTGTGGAATCTTAGTCAGTGTTTCATCAGGGAAGTCCCCAGTTGTATCTAAAGTTTGAAAAATGCCAAGCAAGCCCAGTCTCCCACCATCCGCGCTTCTGGAATAGCCCTGTTTAAGGTCCCTTTGCCACATGAACTACTGAGATACTGCAGAGAGCCCTATCATCATCTTCATCTCTTCTTCCCAAAGGAGTCAGATAAATAAATCACTGACCCTTCAGAAACGAATGCATCACAAAACAACAGGGAAGGATAACCATCTAAAATGAGCTTGTATTCAAGAACACATGCATTATTGATAAAAGGCTGCTGCTAAGTCGCTTCAGCCGTGTCCAACTCTGTGCGACCCCATAGACTGCAGCCTACCAGGCTCCTCCATCTGTGAGATTGTCCAGGCAACAGTACTGGAGTGGGTTGCCATTGCCTTCTCCATGATAAAAAGCTAGCTACAGAAAATCTAACAGAGCAAGCATCTCAGTGACCACTATTTTTGTCTTTTCATAAACAGCCTTCTGGGCAAAATTTTGCAGTGAAAAACACACTAATTTAGGTTATAGCTTACTACCAGCTCCTACGCCTTGGCTGGAGAGTGCCATGCTCTTAATAACAACATCAGGTCAGCCTGAAGCTGGATGCTAAAGCTGGTAAAGCAATGAATAGCCTGTAATGACCAGAGTTTTGCACACGTTAACAGAAGCCTCAAACTCAGACTGAACTGAACTTGCTTCATTCTAACTTCTCCATGACCTTCAGCACTGCATTTCTGCAATATTTAGCAAATAAGAGGGTTAACTTGCTAACCAAGAAACAGGGTTACAAATCTGTATTTCTGTGGATTTTCTATTCTTTTGCTTTATCCAACATGAAAGTTTTGCCATGGAAAAGATGACTCTCCAACTCAACAAATGACCTACTGAAGAAAAAGTTAGTTGGCTAGTTGCATAAATTAAGTAATTTTGCACCTATGTTCACCTGGTGGATCTAAATTCCTTTTAATGTTTCTGTTGAGTGCAGACAACAATTGTTCCACTTATTTAATGAACTGTATAGTTTGCTTATCTTTTGTATGGCTTAGAACATACAAATTATGATTATGTAATAGATATTTCTTAAAATTTTGAAAGCATTTAACTAGACAGACTTCGAGGTTTAGAATCAGATGTGAAGGTTACTTTTGATAACTTAAGTCAAGCAGTTTTCTAATTCTTGAATCAATCATACTAATTTATATTCCCCCATTATAGGGTCCCCTTTTATGGGTTTTCAAGTTTCTTAAAAGCAATTACAGTCTTCCTCTGTAATTTTTAACACCTATACCAAAAACAAACCCAAGTGGAGAAGTAGGAACCAACATAACAGTTTTTTAGAATCTGTTCTTCACACAGCACCAAAGGAAGGTTGCAAGACACTGGCTGAAAGTGAAGAAAAATCACAGAAGCAAAGCTAGAACTAGACGATCTCCTTCAGGCAGCCAGCAATGACAGATGAAAGAGCTAGGGCAAACGGTATCCATGGAGATCTGGCAGCTCCTTCGGCAGTTTCCAACAAGACAATCCTGACTTGCCAAGAGACTGTACAAAGTTCTGAAGTTAAAAAAGGAAAGAAGCAAAAAAAAAAAAAATCCTAGTTTGAAGTTATAGCTTGGAAAACAATAACATAACTCTTCCCACTAATTCTAAGATTTTAGTCAAACTTGAAGATTTACTAGAAAAGAGCTACATACACAGTTCACTACTAGCTTACTAAAAATCCTTTTTCACTTGTCTGTGCCTATGATCAACGTGATTGATTCCCATCCCTTCAAGTAAGGGATTTAGACTTTCCCTGGAGATCTTCCCCCAAATATGGCTTATAAACCAAAAGGACACTCACTCACTCTGCAATGTGGATTACCAGAGCAGGAAGAAAAAATCCAGGAAGATGATGAAGTTAAATTTGAAAGCACAGCCAAGGAACTCAAGTGCATATTCTCATGTTACTGTTTGGAATCATACAGCCAATATATCTCAGATAGTTATTACTTTTAAATTATACTTGAACACTACTATTTAAACTTACCTTCCCATTGGACCAACCAGTTATCAGTTCATACACTCCATCAGAGTTAAGGTCAAAAGCATGAATACTCATGGCATGATTTTTGGACTGAAAAGGAATTTCAATAATTAGAAGTCTCTCAATAAGTATAAAATCGCTGAATATCAGAGGCTGTATCATACGAACTTTAATTCTCCAGTATCGGGCTGTTTTGTCATAAACTCCAACGGTGCCATTGGAAAGGGCATAACCAAATCGACTGCCATACATGGGGCNATAAGTATAAAATCGCTGAATATCAGAGGCTGTATCATACGAACTTTAATTCTCCAGTATCGGGCTGTTTTGTCATAAACTCCAACGGTGCCATTGGAAAGGGCATAACCAAATCGACTGCCATACATGGGGCAAAGAGAGGTGATGATCTGCAAAAAAATAATGAAAAAGATAAAGATCATTAAGGCTCAATTCAGTGCAAAGCGACTTTATAAAACTGCATACCTTGCTACAAGTGCGTTAAAATTAGGTTTAAATGCACTTCCAATCCATTAGTGGCGAATGGGTTCTTCTCTATGATCCATGTCCTCTACTTTATGAGAATTAAACTCACAAAGTTTACTGTTTTAGATCAAGCATATGTAGCAAATTTCAACAAATTATTTTTTAAAATAANCCCTGTCTGTTGTCCCTCTGGACCAGAAGCTTTCTGAAAATACGGACTCCAGCTTTATCTCTGAATCCCCAAGATCTAGTACAAAGAAGGTGTTCAGTAAGTCTGCTGAGATGTTGAATGACCGTATCTTTTCCGTCTCCGCGACGCCCACACTTCGCACAGCCCAGGGTACACAGTAAGCCCTTAATAGGTACTTAGTGAATAAATTACAGGAAGAGACATGAATGTAAATGGATAAAGATCAAAAGAGCAATATGAATCACTTAAGTTAGAGGTATCTATAATTTTTTTTTCCTGCCGTAGGGTTGTTTGCCTCTGAGAGGCAGTCTGAGATGGCAGGACGTTCCCAGCGAAGGGCAGAGGCTCTGGACTTGAATCTGGGCTCCTCCATTACCGCTAACCCTGACCAAGGCCTTCCCTGCAGGGGACTTCTCTTCTCTATGCTCCCTATCTGTAAAGAGACTGCAACATCATCCGAGTCTAAGAGCCTGAAGACAAGTTAACTGTTCGAAAGGGCCATTCCGCTTTGTTATTCAGGATTTCTGCGCAGAAAGGAGAGCTGGCTAGACTACCGACCCGTTGCCTGGCAACCCTGGCTGGGGGCGGGGTCTGAGAACGAGCGGCGGGATTGCCAGGACGCGGCCCGCTACGTCGCGGGGACTCCAGGGGCCCGAGCCCCGGGCGGGTGGGAACAGGTGGGAGCGGTTACCTTGCCCGCTTGGGTAGCGGCCGCCAGGCACGGGTGAGTCCCGTCGTAGCGCCCTATGGCCACCATGCGGGGGCTGATTTTGTGGCGCAGTTTCAGGGTGAACACGGGCTGCAGCATGTTGGCGGCGGTTCAAGAGAAGAGGGCTAATGGCCCGAGACCAGCGCTGCGGACCCGGCCTCAGTGAGGCGTTGAGAAGCGCGGAGACCGGACCGGACCGGTCTGGCTACATCAGGCCAGGCGGGAAACCGACGCGAACTTGACTTGGACCAGGCCGCAAGCTCTTTCTGCGGCTGCGCAGGCCCGCCCACCGAGTTCTGCAGCTGCGCGGTCGGGCCTCAAGCGCTATTGATGCTGAACTTGGGTCTCGAGGTTGGGGTTTCGCCGTTTTCCTGCTGTAACTTAACAGCATTGGGTTCAACTCAACTACGGGTCTACAGTGGCGGTGTTTAAGCCATCGCACCCCAGGGGCTTCTCATTCTAGCACCACACCAAGCTGCCCAACTGTTGCAGCCTACATATACTTCTATCTACCCCATTCCAAGGGCTTATTAAATAAATATACCTTGAATGTGTGTGTTAGTCGCTCAGGCGTGTCCAACTCCTTGCGACCCCATGGACTGTAGCCCGCCAAGTTCCTCTGTCCGTGAAATTCTCTAGGCAAGAAATACTGGAGTGGGTAGCCATTCGCTTCTCCAGGGGATCTTCCCCAGCCAGGGATCGAACCCGCGTCTCTTGCATTGCAGGCAGATTACCTTCTGAGCCACCAGGAAAGTCCAAGGGGGCGACTAGCGTCACCGACTCAATGAACGTGAGTTTGAGCAAACTCCGGGAGACAGTGAAGGACAGGCAAGCCTGGCTCACTGCAGTCCTTGGGGTCACAGAGTCGGACATGACTTAGTGACTGAACGACAAAAATGCCTTGATTCTCTACACTTCTTACTTTAGCTGTTGATGCCCACAGTAATTACTTAATATATCAATCCTCTGGGGAAAAATCATACTTTAAACTCTCATCTTTAAATAGTTCATTATCAATTTCTTAGCATTCATTCAGACATTTATTTTTTGAGACTTTACTATGTTTACAGGGGTGAGATGGTTGGATGGCATCACCAATTCAATGGACATGAGTTTGAGTAAACTCTGGGAGTTGGTGATGGACAGGAAGGCCTGGTATGCTGTAATCCATGGGGTCGCAAACAGTTGGACAAGTCTGAGCGACTGAACTGAACTGAACTATGTGTCAGGCCCTATTCTAGTAGTAGAGATATGGCAGTAAACATAAGACAAACCTCTGGTCTCCTGAAGCTGACATACAAGTCAGAGGAGACAAACACTAAATGAGAAATACATGTGGGAAGTCTTTTGGTGGTAAGTAGTAAGAAGAAGGAGAGATGGAAGTTTAGAGAAAGTGCAATTTTAAATAAGGTAGTAGGGAGACTTCCCTGGTGGCTTAGTGGTTAAGAATTTGCCTGCCAGTGCAGGGAACATGGGTTCTTTTCCTGGTTCAAGAAGATTCCACATGCCATGGGGCGACTAAGCCTGTGTGCCACAACTACTGAGCCTGCACACCTGGAGCCCATGCTCTGTAACAACAGACGCCATTGGAGTGAGAAGCCTGTGAGCTGCAACCAGGGAAAGTGAAAGTTGCTCAGTCATATCCCACTCTTTGCGATCTCATCGAATGTAGCCTGCCAGCCTCCCATGTCCATGGAATTCTCCAGGCCAGAGTACTGGAGTGGGTAGCTGTTCCCTTTTCCAGGGGTTCTTCCCAACCCAGGGATTGAACCCAGGCCTCCCTCATTGCACGTGGGTTCTATACTGTCTGAGCCACCAGGAAAGCAACAGAGAGTAGCAGAGAGTAACCCACAATCACTGCAACTAGAGAAAGCCCATGCACCACAACAAAGACCCAGCCAGCCAAAATAAATAATTTTTAAAAATACGGTGGTAGGGAAGAGACCTCATTGAGAAAGTGACATTCAGGCAAGAATCTGAAAGGGAATCAGTTTTGAGGAAGTGTGTTTCAGCAGAGGAAATTCAGGTGCAAAGACACTAAGGGATCGCTCTGGCTGACTTCTAAAAATAAACATTTAAGGCTGAGGGATGCGTGGGAACCAACAGAGGAGACTGAGAAGGAACCTAAGTGAGGAGAATGTTGCCAGGAGGAGGAAAATCACTGTGTCAGATGTTGAAGGTAGGTCTTGAAAGATGGGTTCTAGAATATTCTTGATATTTGCATTTTGCAATTATAGCTGTTCAAATGAGCATCTTTTTTCAAGCCTACGGGGGGTGTCTATGACTAGTTGCAATCTCTTTGGGAGATAATGTCTAAAGACTAAATTTGAGGGCCTTGATGGAATGTAGGGCTTTCCTCATAGCTCAGTTGGTAAAGAATCCGCCTGCAATGCAGGAGACCCCAATTCGATTCCTGGGTCAGGTAGATCCCCTGGAGAAGTGATAGGCTATCTACTCCAGTATTCTTGGGCTTCCCTGGTGTCTCAGCTGGTAAAGAATCCACCTGCAATGCAGGAGACCTGGGTTCAATCACTGGGTTGGGAGGATCCGCTGGAGAAGGGAACAGCTGCTCACTCCAGGATTCTGGCCTAGAGAATTCCATGGACTATCCATGGGGTCACAAAGAGACGGACATGACTGAGTGACTTTCACTTTCAAGCCCTGAGCCAATGGCCTAGTAAGGCTCCTCTGATAGGCTTTGCCTCTGACTTCTCCCAGTCCTTTCTGCCCCACTGTCTGTGCCATCACTGTCTAGACCCGAGTCCCATAGCACTTCCTCAACCAGCCCCATAATGGAAAATGCCCTGGGTTTGTCCTCCTGCCTTTTATAATCAGAACTTTGTGGGGTACCTCTCCCCTCAGATTTCCCTGGTGGCTCAGATGGTAATGCATCTGCCTACAATGCAGGAGACCTGAGTTCAATCCCTGGGTTGAGAAGATATCCTGGAGAAGGAAATGGCAACTCACTCCAGTACCCTTGCCTGGAAAGTCCCATGGATGGAGGAGCCTGGTAGACTACAGTCCATGGGATTACAGAGTCAGACACAACTGAGCGACTTCACTTTCTTTTCTTTCTTTTACTCCCCTCAACCCCTAGACTCTGTCTCCAGGAAGGCATCATCTCACTGAATCCACTTTGCTAATAGCTGAGCACAGGCTGACAGGCCATCTCTCCTAGAACAGCTTGAAAAGAATAAAGAGGTCATCTCACATTTACTGAGGGTCTCCATATGCTAGTCAGGGTTCAATAAATTAGGGACATTAGGGACACTGTGGCAATCCAGAAAGACATACTCTGTGCCCTTAAGGAAGTTACACCTAGAAGTATATTTGTTTGCCAATACACTACCATAACAAAATACTGCAAACTGGGTAGCTTCAACAACAAAAATTTGTGTGCTAGAGGCTAGAAGTCCAAGATGCCAAAACAGGTGATTTCTCCTGGAGCCTCTATCCTCGGCTTGCAAATGGCCACCCTCTTGCTGCCTCTTCCTACAGTACCTCTGTGCATTCACCCTTCTTTGTGTGCCCAAATTTCCTCTTCTTCTGAGGACAGCAGTCATATTGGATCGGGGTCTGCCCTAAGGACCTCATTTTAACGTAATCACCTCTTTAAAGGTCCCATCTCTAGATACAGTCACATTCTGCGGTATAGGGGTCAGGACTTCAACAAATGAATTGGAGGTGGGGACACAATTCAGTCTGTAACAAGAGGACAGGGAGCAATAGACATTAAACATGAAAGCAAGTATGATTGCTTTTTCTGGAGATAAAGCTGATACGCCAAGGCTCAGAAAAGGCTTTTCAGAGGAAATGGCATTTGAACCAAGAGCTCCATGACAAGACAGTGGCAGCCAAGAGAAGATGTGGGGGAAGGTCCTTCCAGACAGAGGGAACAGCTGGATCCAAGGCCCAGGGATGGACATGTTTGAAGATCAGAAACACAAGAAGGTGGCTGGAGCCTAGTGAGTGAGAAAGAGGCCAGGAGGGGCCACACCAGGAAGCTTGCCTGTTAGTCTTTAGCAGGCAGACAGCAGATATCCATGGCCTGCTGGCTATCCATGGAAGGGTGGTCTTAGACTCTGTCCACCCTGCTGAGCCTCACTCACTCTGTACTGCCTGGGTGGTCTGCAAGAGTCACTGTCACTTTTCACTGCAGGACAGTACCAACACCAGCAGCAGCATCACTGAACACTTAATAAGCACTTTCTAGGTGCCACTCCAAGTACTTTATATGGGCCTTCCCTGGTGGTCCAGTGGTTAAGAATCTGCCTGCCAATGCAGAAGACACAGATTCGATCCCTGGTCTGGGAACATTCCACATGCTGCAGGGCAACTAAGCCCATGGGCCACAACTACTGAGCCTGTGCTCCGCAACAAGAGAAGCCACCGCAGTGAGCAGCTGGCACACCACAACTAGAAAGTAGCCCTTCCTCCCCACAACTGGAGAAAACCCTCACTCAGCAAGAAAGACCCAGTGGAGCCAAAAATAAACAAATAAAGCTAATTTTAAAAATTAAGAAAAATAAATGATTAAAAAATACTTTATACGGATCATCTCTTAATCCTTCAATAACCCTGTGAGGCAGGTCCTACTTTTATCGCATTTGACAGATGACAAACCCTTAGCAGGGTCACCTCCTCCCTTCATAAGTCTTCACTGGCTCCTCATTTTTAGCCAAAGTAAGTTCGAGCTCTTTGAGCCATCACNGAGAGATGGAAGTTTAGAGAAAGTGCAATTTTAAATAAGGTAGTAGGGAGACTTCCCTGGTGGCTTAGTGGTTAAGAATTTGCCTGCCAATGCAGGGAACATGGGTTCTTTTCCTGGTTCAAGAAGATTCCACATGTCATGGGGCGACTAAGCCTGTGTGCCACAACTACTGAGCCTGCACACCTGGAGCCCATGCTCTGTAACAACAGATGCCATTGGAGTGAGAAGCCTGTGAGCTGCAACCAGGGAAAGTGAAAGTTGCTCAGTCATATCCCACTCTTTGCGATCTCATCGAATGTAGCCTGCCAGCCTCCCATGTCCATGGAATTCTCCAGGCCAGAGTACTGGAGTGGGTAGCTGTTCCCTTTTCCAGGGGTTCTTCCCAACCCAGGGATTGAACCCAGGTCTCCCTCATTGCACGTGGGTTCTATACTGTCTGAGCCACCAGGAAAGCAACAGAGAGTAGCAGAGAGTAACCCACAATCACTGCAACTAGAGAAAGCCCATGCACCACAACAAAGACCCAGCCAGCCAAAATAAATAATTTTTAAAAATACGGTGGTAGGGAAGAGACCTCATTGAGAAAGTGACATTCAGGCAAGAATCTGAAAGGGAATCAGTTTTGAGGAAGTGTGTTTCAGCAGAGGAAATTCAGGTGCAAAGACACTAAGGGATCGCTCTGGCTGACTTCTAAAAATAAACATTTAAGGCTGAGGGATGCGTGGGAACCAACAGAGGAAACTGAGAAGGAACCTAAGTGAAGAGAATGTTGCCAGGAGGAGGAAAATCACTGTGTCAGATGTTGAAGGTAGGTCTTGAAAGATGGGTTCTAGAATATTCTTGATATTTGCATTTTGCAATTATAGCTGTTCAAATGAGCATCTTCTTTCAAGCCTACGGGGGGTGTCCATGACTAGTTGTCTTTGGGAGATAATATCTAAAGACTAAATTTGAGGGCCTTGATGGAATGTAGGGCTTTCCTCATAGCTCAGTTGGTAAAGAATCCGCCTGCAATGCAGGAGACCCCAATTCGATTCCTGGGTCAGGTAGATCCCCTGGAGAAGTGATAGGCTATCTACTCCAGTATTCTTGGGCTTCCCTGGTGTCTCAGCTGGTAAAGAATCCACCTGCAATGCAGGAGACCTGGGTTCAATCACTGGGTTGGGAGGATCCGCTGGAGAAGGGAACAGCTGCTCACTCCAGGATTCTGGCCTAGAGAATTCCATGGACTATCCATGGGGTCACAAAGAAACGGACATGACTGAGTGACTTTCACTTTCAAGCCCTGAGCCAATGGCCTAGTAAGGCTTCTCTGATAGGCTTTGCCTCTGACTTCTCCCAGTCCTTTCTGCCCCACTGTCTGTGCCGTCACTGTCTAGACCCGAGTCCCATAGCACTTCCTCAACCAGCCCCATAATGGAAAATGCCCTGGGTTTGTCCTCCTGCCTTTTATAATCAGAACTTTGTGGGGTACCTCTCCCCTCAGATTTCCCTGGTGGCTCAGATGGTAATGCATCTGCCTACAATGCAGGAGACCTGAGTTCAATCCCTGGGTTGAGAAGATATCCTGGAGAAGGAAATGGCAACTCACTCCAGTACCCTTGCCTGGAAAGTCCCATGGATGGAGGAGCCTGGTAGACTACAGTCCATGGGATTACAGAGTCAGACACAACTGAGCGACTTCACTTTCTTTTCTTTCTTTTACTCCCCTCAACCCCTAGACTCTGTCTCCAGGAAGGCATCATCTCACTGAATCCACTTTGCTAATAGCTGAGCACAGGCTGACAGGCCATCTCTCCTAGAACAGCTTGAAAAGAATAAAGAGGTCATCTCACATTTACTGAGGGTCTCCATATGCTAGTCAGGGTTCAATAAATTAGGGACATTAGGGACACTGTGGCAATCCAGAAAGACATACTCTGTGCCCTTAAGGAAGTTACACCTAGAAGTATATTTGTTTGCCAATACACTACCATAACAAAATACTGCAAACTGGGTAGCTTCAACAACAAAAATTTGTGTGATCACAGTTCTAAAGGCTAGAAGTCCAAGATGCCAAAACAGGTGATTTCTCCTGGAGCCTCCCTCAGCTTGCAAATAGCCACCCTCTTGCTGCCTCTTCCTACAGTACCTCTGTGCATTCACCCTTCTTTGTGTGCCCAAATTTCCTCTTCTTCTGAGGACAGCAGTCATATTGGATCGGGGTCTGCCCTAAGGACCTCATTTTAACGTAATCACCTCTTTAAAGGTCCCATCTCTAGATACAGTCACATTCTGCGGTATAGGGGTCAGGACTTCAACAAATGAATTGGAGGTGGGGACACAATTCAGTCTGTAACAAGAGGACAGGGAGCAATAGACATTAAACATGAAAGCAAGTATGATTGCTTTTTCTGGAGATAAAGCTGATACGCCAAGGCTCAGAAAAGGCTTTTCAGAGGAAATGGCATTTGAACCAAGAGCTCCATGACAAGACAGTGGCAGCCAAGAGAAGATGTGGGGGAAGGTCCTTCCAGACAGAGGGAACAGCTGGATCCAAGGCCCAGGGATGGACATGTTTGAAGATCAGAAACACAAGAAGGTGGCTGGAGCCTAGTGAGTGAGAAAGAGGCCAGGAGGGGCCACACCAGGAAGCTTGCCTGTTGGTCTTTAGCAGGCAGACAGCAGATATCCATGGCCTGCTGGCTATCCATGGAAGGGTGGTCTTAGACTCTGTCCACCCTGCTGAGCCTCACTCACTCTGTACTGCCTGGGTGGTCTGCAAGAGTCACTGTCACTTTTCACTGCAGGACAGTACCAACACCAGCAGCAGCATCACTGAACACTTAATAAGCACTTTCTAGGTGCCACTCCAAGTACTTTATATGGGCCTTCCCTGGTGGTCCAGTGGTTAAGAATCTGCCTGCCAATGCAGAAGACACAGATTCGATCCCTGGTCTGGGAACATTCCACATGCTGCAGGGCAACTAAGCCCATGGGCCACAACTACTGAGCCTGTGCTCCGCAACAAGAGAAGCCACCGCAGTGAGCAGCTGGCACACCACAACTAGAAAGTAGCCCTTCCTCCCCACAACTGGAGAAAACCCTCACTCAGCAAGAAAGACCCAGTGGAGCCAAAAATAAACAAATAAAGCTAATTTTAAAAATTAAGAAAAATAAATGATTAAAAAATACTTTATACGGATCATCTCTTAATCCTCCAATAACCCTGTGAGGCAGGTCCTACTTTTATCGCATTTGACAGATGACAAACCCTTAGCAGGGTCACCTCCTCCCTTCATAAGTCTTCACTGGCTCCTCATTTTTAGCCAAAGTAAGTTCGAGCTCTTTGAGCCATCACACAAAGACCTTCAAGTTCTGAGCCCTGCTGGCCTCTGCAGCCTCCTCTTCTACTGCCTCTTGCCACAAGCTCACTCCCTCCTCACAGGCTTTCTTGGCCTCTCTGCCTTTGCTCACACCAGCCCTCTGCCTGAAGCATTCTCACCCTCTCCTCATAGGTTGCATGGCACCACTGCAGGGGGTCGCATCTGGTGGTCTCTCTCACAGCGGCTGTCACATTTGGGAGGTACCCGCCGTTCCTCTGTGCTTCCATCAGTCTCCCAATGATATCATCCACCATATTGGGGCTATTTGAGTCTTTGCATCATATCCCTACCCACTCCAGTATTCTTGTCAGGAAAATCCCGTGAACAGAGGAGCCTGGCGAGCCTGGCATCCATGGGGTTGCAGAGTTGGACACGATTTAGCAGCTAACCAGCAACAGCATCACAACCCTAATTAGAAACAGCATGGATCCACAGACGGGCAGAGAATCCTCATCTAAACCCTGATCAGGGCAGGAGACTTGGAAGCCTTCCAGCAAGGGCCAGGAGAGGCTGGCCCGCAGTCTTTCTCTACCTCTCATACCCCACTAGGAAGCACTGGCTTTTCAGAGAAGGCTTATCTTCACATTTCTGAGATCTGAGGCTCCTTCCCGGGGACCCAGGACTTGGAGGGGAGGGACTGGCTCTAGGTTGGCAGCAGTCCATAGCAGGGAAGCCCACAAGCCTTGACAGCCTGCAGACCTGGGTTCAAATTCCTCCTCAGTCAATCCATAGCTGAGACTGAGGCCCATCATTTAATCCTCCCACTCACATTTATTGAGGGCCTTCACTGTGTCAGGCTCTGGACACACTAACTGACTGGGTCCTCACAGCCACCCTCTGAGAGAGATTCTGTCACCATCCCGTTTTATAAGAGAGAAAACTGAGTGGTGGGAGCTCCCATAACCTAAGCCCAAGGCCACACAGCTGGTAAGTGGCAGAACCAGGGTGGCCAGCCCACGGGGTCTGAGCTCCAGAGTTTGAGCCAGGAGTCTCCTGCAGTCAATACCCCAAGTACTTGTGTCTCTTCTAGAAAAGAGAAAGATGAATAATAGTACTACTTCTGGAGAATATTGTTGTGGGAATTAGACCAACTAATATAAATAAAGTGTTTAAAGCAATGCCTGGCCCTTAATAAGAGATCCCATAAATGGTTATTATCATTGTTATTATAAGGTTATTATTATTACCTCTAGGTGAAAAGGCTGCTTTTGACCCGTTGCTCAGTTGCTCGGTCATTTCTGACTCCTTGTTACTCCATGGACTGCAGCATGCCAGGCTTCCCTGTCCTTCACCATCTCCTGGAGCTTGCTCAAACTCATGTCCATTGATTGATGATGCCATCCAACTATCTCATCCTCTGTCGCCCTCTTCTCCTCCTGCCCTCAATCTTTCCCAGCATCATTAAGGTTGCTATTGTAATATTCAGTTCAGTTGCTCAGTTGTGGCCGACTCTTTGTGACCCCATGGACTGCAGCACGCCAGGCTTCCCTGTCCATCACCAACTCACAGAGCTTGCTCAAACTCATGCCTGAGTCAGTGATGCCATCCAACTATATTGTAATATAGTTGGTATATTTTCTCTCTCTCTTTTTTTAAGAGTAATTGGCTTAATTCCCGATATCCTTTCAGCTCTGGGATCAGAAAACCAAACTCACTAATCAAAGGCTGGTGGTGAGACAGAGAATTTAGAACCTGAGTTACAGGGGCCTCTGGTCACATCTGCTACTGCCCTCACCTCGCCTATGCAAAGCACCCCCACTAGAGGGTGTGCAGGTGTAAAGAAAGGCTGTCACACAATAGGACTCAGGATTAAAGCCTTAGAGGGAACCGGGGTGGACGGCCCCCAGGACCCAAGGCCTCCACTGGTCCAGTCAACATCAGGGATGTAGACTGGGGCAAGGGTCAGCTGGAGATGGATTTCTGCCTTTTTCTTTACGCACTGTGATGTTTGCTGTGGTTATAGCAAGCTTGCTTTACTTTTGTGATAAAACATGTGTACACGACTTAAAAACAAAGGAGTATGAGGGTGAGGGCTCTCTGTGCCCTTTGGAGATCCACAGCCTCTCCCTACCAGTTGTCCCAGAGCCTGCCAGTAAAGGACCCTGACATTAAGACAGTTGCCATTAGCATCCCTCCACAACACCTGGAGGGCAGGGGCCGGGACACGGGGGCAGAGCGCAGCACACAGNGACTCGATGGACATGAGTCTGAGTGAACTCTGGGAGTTGGTGATGGACAGGGAGACCTGGCGTGCTGTGATTCATGGGGTCACAAAGAGTCGGACACGACTGAGCGACTAAACTGAACTGACCTGGGGCCTTCAAGAGGCAGCACCGGGCAGGGTAAATTCAGTCCTCAAACATCTGTTGTGGAGACCTCAATGTTTTGTTTTGTTTCTTTTTAAAAAAAATATTTTTAAACAAAATCTAGAATTGAGAGTTCTCTTCAAAAAACAAAGGTCTGGCAATACTGGCCAAGATTTCTTTTTCATATGTGCAAGGCTGGCTGGAGCTAAGCAGTGACTGCCTTTTTTTTTAATTAAAAAAATTTTAAATTAAAAACATTATTTTTTTGCCTCACCACTTGGNCTTCAAAAAACAAAGGTCTGGCAATACTGGCCAAGATTTCTTTTTCACATGTGCAAGGCTGGCTGGAGCTAAGCAGTGACTGCCTTTTTTTTTAATTAAAAAAATTTTAAATTAAAAACATTATTTTTTTGCCTCACCACTTGGCATATGGGATCTTAGTTCACCAACCAGGCACTGAACCAACACCCCCTGCAGTGAAGCCTGGAGTCTTAACCCCTGGATTGTCAGGGAAGTCATGAGACTGCCTCTTTTACACAGGTGTATGGGTCACCAATTTGCCAGTCTCCACTACTCCCTCTTGTCTTCCATTTGGCTCACTTCTTTCAACCACAAAACCTGCTGAACCCTGTATACATCTGAATCACAGTTCCTGAAGTATCTCCTCCTCTTTAGTCACAGCTGTTGTTTGCCCTGGACTTTTCTGTTTTTTTTGTTTTTGTTTTTTTTTTAATCAAGCTCTTCTAGCCACAGGGCCTTTGCACATGCTATTCTCTCTGCCTGGAACACATTTCCCTCCACAAGAGTCTGAACTGGGTTCCCCTTAATGTACCTGTAGTTATCTCTCATGTCACAAATCACAACTTACAATTATTCATGTGTGCGCTTATTTATTTGTCTCTGTCTCCCCTACTAAAATAGAGATCCAGCAGGGGCAAGGATTGCTTGGTGTTACAGATTGCAATATATGCAGTATGCAGCCCAGAACCTGGCCCATCTTAGGAACCTGATAAATTTTTGTGGTATGAATGAATGCTGGAATGCATGAGTGAGATTCTGTCAGGCTTGGGGGGTATCCATTCAGTGTCCATTCAGGGGCCAATCTTCCCTGTTTACCTGCGGGGTTAGTAAGAGGATATCATTTTCGCAGCCCCTCCAGGGGATTCACTCAAGCCCATGTTGAGCAGGCCCATATGTTCCCTCCTTGTTCCAGAAGCTCTGGGATGAGAGGTGAGTGAGAACACTTAGGGGCATTTGCATTCAAAACCTGGGTACATTTGTCAGGCAAGTAAATGATGACCAAAGGTATCAAAGGGATGATGAGATGACAGAGCTTCAGAATGAGGCTTCTTCTAGATGGGGAAAAGGAGACTTGAATTAAATCTATAAAATCCCAGAGTGGATGCAGGGGAAGGGATGATGGACACCCAACCTCAGCTATCAGAAGGAGAGCCTCCCCCTTTAAGTTTAAAAGAGTTTAAGGCAAAGAAAAGCCACACACACTCCCCAAGCTACTTTGCTGAGAAGGACGTTATGATGGTGGCAGAGCTGAGGCTGGGCTGAGGGACCTGTTACAAACGCGTGGTCAATGTTCAGCCAATTCTGGATGAAAGTGATAACATGTATGTCACTGCAGCATTCCTCTCCTGCGAGTGCCCACCAGATGCTGATCAAAGCAAAAGTGTTGTCAGGAATTCCCTGGTGGTCCAGTGGTTTGGACTCTGGGCTTTCATTGCCAAGGGCCCAGATATAGTTCCTGGTCGGGGAACTAAGATCGCTCAAGCCACATGGTGTGGCCCCCGCTGCCCCCCGCACCACCCCCCCCAAAAAAAGCAAGAGAGCTGGGCTAAATGAATTCAAATAACCGTTTATTTGATGCTTCTAGTATCTCCAAGCTGTACCTGACCTGTCTCTTATACACATCTAGATGTGTATAAGAGACAGACTGAACTGAACTGAACTGGGGCCTTCAAGAGGCAGCACCGGGCAGGGTAAATTCAGTCCTCAAACATCNCTGACTCACATTGAATAAGTGCATCTTCTAGGCTTGGCGGTCAGCCTCTCCTAGAGAGAGAAACACAGGGAGCAGACGGTGGCCATGAAGGAGGTTTGGCCTCTCATGCTGGATTAATGGAGTGAGGTCTCAGAAGAGGACAAAGGGATGAGGGGGGCAGGAACAGGACTCACCAGGATCTGGTCAATTATCTGCTCCTGAATTCCCAAATCCCAAGAGGAAGTGATCTTCATCCTTGGCCAAACTCCCCATCCCCTCAGCTTCTCCTGGTCTCCTGCTATAGTTCTTCCCTTTAGACCCCGGTAAAACCAGAAAGATGAGCTAAAGCGCAAATGTGGGATTTGCAGGTGAAAGCGAGGGGTGCTGGAGAAAGCTGCTTGTGAGAAGAGGTGACTGGGTTCTGCTCACCACAAGAAGGACTTTTCTGAAGACTAATGCTTGCAAAAAGGGGGGAGGCTTTCTCCAAAGGTAATGAGCTCCTGGTCACCAGAGGAGTACAAGTAAGGCCCCAGGAGCTATTTTCATGGCACTTGTAGATGGGATTTTAGTAGTAAGTACTGCCAGTGTTCTTCACTGGGTGATCTCCAATAGCCTTCAGAGAGAGGTATTCAGAATGCCTGCCACTGTATGCAAAGTTTTTTCCTGGATGAGCATCTTCCCCCACCCAGGAAAATGTTCATAACTTTCTTCAACTTCTAAAAAGTGATTATGACTAAAAAATTTTAATCACTAAGAACTGATGAGGTCCACCATTTCTCAAACCTGGCTGCCCAAATGAACATCTGAAGAGTTAAAAAAAAAAAAAAAGACCCTCCCCAGATCCCTTTCCAAGCCCATTGCATAAGAATCCCTAAATACGTGTGTTTTTTATTAATAAAAATTGTTTCTCTCTAATTCTGATACCCTCAACCAGAGACTGGTCTGAAATCTCTAGAAAATGGTGAGCAAAGGTCTTAGTGAATTTTAAGGGACTATGCTCTCTTGAAGCTTTAGAATTCTACACCAGAGGTCACAAAATAGGACCCAAATAGGCTGCTCTGGCCTATGGACATATTTGTTCATGAGGAGAGTATCCTGATATAATAAAGAAACAACTTTGATCACTGTTTAAAAACCAGAATATTCACACACATACACAACATCCAGTTTCCCATTTCTCCTAAACAATCAGAAGAGATAGCAAAATTTGACCCTCATTCCCAAATCCTAGTATTCGACTGGAGCTTAAACAACTAGCCACAGTCAGAGGAGACTCTTGAGAGTCCCTTGGACAGCAAGGAGATCAAACCAGTGAATCCTAAAGGAAATCAACTCTGCATATTCATTGGAAAGACTGATGCTGAAGCTCAAGCTCCAATACTTTGGCCACCTGATGTGAAGAACTGACTGACTCGTTGGAAAAGACCCTGATGCTGGGAAAGATTGAGGGCAGGAGGAGAAGGGGGCGACAGAGGATGAGATGGTTGGCTGGCATCACTGACTGAGTAGATATGAGTCTGATCAAACTCCAGGAGATAGTGAAGGACAGAGAAGCCTGTCATGCTGCAGTTCATGGGGTTGCAGATAGTCAGACACGACAGCAATTGACCAACCACCACCACCGAAGTCTATTACTATAATCAGTTTACTTTGCTCTTATGCATTAAGATCAAAGTCTTACCTTGACTTGCCCCTGAAGTCAAGATAGTTGGAGACCCCTGTTTGAGGTTTCCCCTTAAATTCACCAGCTTGGGAGATCCTCTGGTGACTCCCCAGTTGGGACAGGGGCCATCTGCTCTTGGCTAGGCTGGGACCTGAAGGACCTCAGGTCCAAACTTCCCCAGCCCCCTGCCTCCCACCCTGCTGACATCTAGAAGTTGTCCTGTCACTCCAGCACCAGGGCCAAGGACTTCAAAGCCAAACAAGATCCAAACTGAACTGGCACTAATCCTCTTCAGTCTCGACCTCTTTTCTTCTGCCAGGCAGAACCTTCTCATCTCTGTTGGCTTCCTATTAAAATTAATAAGCATTGCAGGCAGACATCAAAGGCAGAGTTGTGCCTTTAATAGTCCAGGCAGGCCCAGGCTGTGATCACAGCCCCTCCCCCTCTTCCAACTGAACTGGGGAAAGTGGTACAGCTGCAACTGCCAAAATCAGAACAATGGCCATCCCCATCTGTTGGATATGTGCACCTTGGAAAATTCCAGTCAAGCAGAACATCTTCACAGCAGTTTTCTTCAAAGTGCCCTGCAGAAACTGGCCAATTATTCTTAAGAGGCACCCTTAGAAGAGTGGGTGATTATTCCCATTTTATTGGCAGGGAAACTGAGGTCAAATGGCTTGCCCAAGACCAGACAGAGAAAGACGGGGACGGAGTCAAAGCAGTGGCAGCACACATCTATGTCCATCTGAGGCTCACTCAGATCTGTATCTGGCCCAGCCTTCTAGCATACCCAGGTGTTCCTGCCCAGCTGGGCTCTCGTGGCCATCCCTCCTGGTTCTCACGCTGGGTTTCCCAGACCCAAATTTCACAAGACACTAGTAGCCCCGCAGGTGTGGAGGGAGATGACAGGCTCTATCATCAACCCCTTTGCCATGCAGGAAATGACTGCAGTGGATAATTGCTCTCCTTTATACAACCTTCAAACTGTGGTCTTTGTTTTCTCTCCCTGACATTAATTGGAGAGGATCTGATTATTTTCAGAGAACTATGTATTTATCCTGGAGAAATCAACAAAGTTAATACCTAGGATACCATGGTTCTAAGTTGTTAGTGAAATCCCTGCTAGATGGGGGAGGGCTCTGTGGGTTGACCCTTGTTCCTCTCCCTGAAGGGCCTGTTCAAACAGAAGTCCCTAGACCTGAAGGGTTTTGAAACTGCAGAAAATGTTGGTCTGGAGAGCCTTCTGTTGGGAGAACATGCCGCTGGGGCGGCAAGGCCTGAGCTGCTGAATTCCCTCCCACACCTTTGGAGGGAAAGCACAGCTACAAGTGCCTGCAGACAATTAACAATTGTTGAAATTTCTCCAAAAAGTGACTTTGATTCCAAAGCTGTAGATACAAACTGCTTTGGGTGGGGTTAGCGGGTGAGTGTTGGCAGAGGGGACTTCCCCTCTAGAAATCTAAGAAACAGGGATCTTCTAAACAAGCTGTCTCAGGACTTTCCTGGCAGTCCAGTGGCTACCACTCCGAACTTCCAATGCAAGGGATGCAGTTCTATCCCTGGTCAGGGACTAAGATCTCACATGCCACATGGTATGGCCAAAGAAAATCTGTCTCTTTATGCACACCTAGAACAGAGCTGAGAGAGGCCCTAGTGGCCATCTAGCAATGACCACCCCCTCGTTGTTTCAGGTAGCCTGTGCCCCAGGGCTGGCAAGTGACCTTGTGAGTGAGCAATCCCAGTGAATGAGTTTAGAGACAGTCAGTTGCCCTGACTTCCTGGCTTCTTGCACTAAGAGAGAAAAACAGAAGAAACGAGAGAAAGGGTGAGATGTGAGAGGACAAACGGGCAGTGAGAGAAGAGGAGGAGAAGGGAGGAAGAGAAAGAAGAAAGGAAACCAGGAGCAGAGATGAGAGAAAGGAAAGCAGGAGAAACGGAGAGTGAGAGAAGAGGCAGCCTTGTTTATTTCACCACCTGACCATGCTGGCCTGTGGCGCTCACCAGCGGCTTCTTCCCTGGTGCCTCACCTTGCCAATTACACCATAAATCTTCTTTGCACCCTTGGGTGAGGCAGGAGGCACTGTGTGGGGCCCTCAGAAGTTGCCTACCCCAAGCAGGAGGTTCTGCAAATGGCCTCACTCCACAGATGCCTAAGAGACGCCAAAGGCCCTGGGAAGTTTCCCTCCTCAGTTCCTCATCTGGCCCAGCGGATCCGCACTGTGGATGAAATGGTGGCTAGGGCACTTCCCCTTTGGGATCTCAGACTCTCAATCTGTAAATGGGGTTGGGACTGAGACAAAGTCTGGCCCACACAATTGCCCTTACAGCTCTGGCATTCTAGAATGACCTTCATTCCAGGAATTCTTCTGCTTCCTCCTTTTCTCGAGAAGCATTACAGAGCAAACCCAAAATGCCTTGCTAGGAATCACTTTCAGCCGGAATGAAGGGTTTCTAAAATAAGAGGATAGAGTGCAGGAGCCTGATGTGAGCTTTGTCGAGGGGTCCCCAGCAGGCCTGCAGAAGACTTGAAGGCTGCAGAGACAGCTGTGTCAGCCACCTCTGCCCTCCCCCCAACCTGAGTCTATCCTTCCTGGGGATACATGAGGATGTTCATCTTCCTCATCCACATGAGCCTCCTGAATGGGGAAATTATTAAAAAATCAGAAATGTGGAAAGACACAGACTTGCCACGAGTTTGAGAAAATAATATGTAGACTGATCCCAAAGCAGGATGGCTCAGCACTCCTTACCGAGTGATTGTGGAACGCAGCATTGGAGGAAGAAGAGCGGACCACGTAGAGGAGACCTGAGGGGCCAAGAGTCTTGTGATAGTATGCTCAGCCTCATTAGAGAACTGCAAACCAGCAGCCAAGGAAATGCCATTTCACGTCTGTCAGACTGACCATAATGAAGTCTGGCAGCACCGAGTATTAACAAAGCCATGGAGAAGTGGACACCTGAGTACACTGGTCATGGGATTGTAAACCCCTGTGGTGAGCAATTTGGAAAGATCTAGTAAAGCAGAACAAGGCTGTCCCCTTCAATCCTGTAAGTCCCCTCCTAGGTACATCCCCTAGAGAAACCCTGGCACATTTCACATACAGGAACACGTATGCATGGATATTTACTGCAACCGTGTTTATAACAATGACAAAGCAGACATAAACATACAAAAGCCCATCAGTTGGACAAATTGTGAAGGAGTGCTGTAATGGAATAATATAAAGCAGCTAAAACCATAAATCTCAAAACGCTGAGCCAAAAAAGTAAAAAAAAAAAAAAAAATGTAAAAGGCTACATTGAGAATGATGTCATTTTATAGAAGGTTTATAAACCTGTAAAACAAGAGTATGTAATTTTTATAGATATGTACCTATGCAGTAAAAGCAGAAAAACATGCATGGNAAAGTAAAAAAAAAAAAAAAATTGTAAAAGGCTACATTGAGAATGATGTCATTTTATAGAAGGTTTATAAACCTGTAAAACAAGAGTATGTAATTTTTATAGATATGTACCTATGCAGTAAAAGCAGAAAAACATGCATGGGCATGATAAACACTTCATGAGATTTGGTCCCGGGTTTGGTGGGGGAGTAAGAATGAGATATGGAAAGTTTACACAGGCAGTTTCTACGCTGATTATTTTGTTCCTTTGAAAATTAAAGTGAACAGCACTTGTTAATATCTGATAACATTGGAAGGTTGTGTGTTTAATTTTCTGTTATCTGTTTTTGAAATCATTTCAAATTTTACGAATACTTTTAAAAAGAGAAAACAACACTATGGAGAACAGTATGGAGGTTCCTTAAAAAACTAAAAACAGAACTACCGTATGATCCAGGGATTCCACTCCCNTGTTTAATTTTCTGTTATCTGTTTTTGAAATCATTTCAAATTTTAAGAATACTTTTAAAAAGAGAAAACAACACTATGGAGAACAGTATGGAGGTTCCTTAAAAAACTAAAAACAGAACTACCGTATGATCCAGGGATTCCACTCCCGGGCATGTATCCAAAGAAAACCATAATTCAAGAAGACATATACAGCGCAGTGTTCACGACAGCACTCTATACTAGCCAAGATGTGGTAGCAATCTAAATGTCCATCAAAAGAGGAACAAAGACGTGGTATACATCATGATTGAATATTACTCAGTTATACAGAATGAAATAATGCCATCTGTAGTAATATGGATGGACCTAGAGATTATCATACTAAGTGAAATAAGTCAGAGAACAAATAAATATATGATCTATATGTGGAATCTAAAAAAATGATGATACTAATCAACTTATTTTTAAAACAGAAACAGACTCCCAGACTTTGAAAACAAACTTATGCTTACCAAAGGGGAAGTATTGGGTGCGGGGAGCGATAAATTAGGAGCTTGGGATTAACACATACAGACTGCTACATATATGGGCTTCTCTGGTGGCTCAGCAGTAGGGAACCCATCAGCCAATGAAGGAGATGTAAGAGATGCAAGTTCGATCCCTGGGTCAAGAAGATCCTCTGCACCCCTGGAGGAGGGCATGGCAACCCACTCCAGTGTTCTTGCCTTGGAGAATCCCCACGGACAGAGGAGCCTTGGCTGGCTACAGGCCATAGGATTGCACAGAGTTGGACATGACTGAAGCACTACTATACATAAAATGCATAATCAATAAGGACCTACTATTAAGCACAGGGAACTCTACTCGATATTCTGTAATAACCTATATGAGAAAAGAATCTGATACAGAGTGGATATATGTAAAACTGAATCAGTTTGCTGTACACGTGCAACTAACACAACATTGTTAATCAACTCTAATACAAAAATTTTGAAGTGCTATTTAGATTCACATGTAGTGGATTTATTATTGTTATTTTAAAGAATAAAGAAATGTTTTGAAAAAGAAGAAAACAAGAAGGCACATTGGGCCTGAGATCTAACTGGGATTCCAGGGGCATATTTAGAAGATCCCANACAAAAATTTTGAAGTGCTATTTAGATTCACATGTAGTGGATTTATTATTGTTATTTTAAAGAATAAAGAAATGTTTTGAAAAAGAAGAAAACAAGAAGGCACATTGGGCCTGAGATCTAACTGGGATTCCAGGGGCATATTTAGAAGATCCCACTGTTCCCTGGGGCAAGGCTATTAACCTGGAAGGCACGGCTCATGTCACCAGTGATCCAACTGGTTCTAGCTATAACAACTGCCTCCCCCAGTCCCCAGATAAAATCATTATAAGAGAGATGGCGTGGGGGGGAGGGGGATGTATAAGATAAAATGAATTTTAAAAAGAAGAGCTTCCCTGTTTAAACAGGGGAGGGGGAGACAGGGAAGGGACCTAGAATCCCATCTGCCCCAGCCCCAGGCAGACACTTCCATGAAGCCCTAGGGTTCTGGGCCTCCCATGCAAACACCTCGAATCCAGCTCCAGCGTTCCATGAGGGACCCAGAAGTCACCTAGATGGGGAGAAATGAAGGGCTGAGACCAGGATGAGGCAAGGGAGGCACCTCGGGGGCAACATTTAGGGAAGTACTCACTCCCGGGGTCATTCCTGTGCCACCCTCCACTGGTGCGTCCTCAAAGAAACCCTGCTTGCCTTCTCCCTTTCTGGCAGCTACCAACACGCTTGCTGCCCCTCTTGGAAAGCAAGTTCGTGAGGACCAGGCCCTGCGTCTGGCTCAGTGACTCCATCCAGAGGGTCAACCCAAAGCTGAGCACATAGTAGGCCCTGAATATGTTTGCTGAATAACTGATTGAGGGAAGGAAGGGAGGGAGGGAGGATGGAGAAGATAAAATAAGGAAGGGTGGACAGAGGAGAGCCTCCTGCGCCCTCTCAAAAGGCCAGCCAACCTGGACCAGCCACTGTGCTGCTGGGGGCCGTGAGTGTGAGTACTGCTTGGCTTTGGCTTTACTCATCCTCCCTTGGGGCCGTGTGCAAAAGCAGATGGTTTCACTTGCCCAGTGGGTACTGAATTACAGCTGTGGGGCTGGAGTCCTATGTAATTAACCAGCAGCCGCCAGCCCTGGAGAGTCTGTGACGCCAGCCCAGGGCGCAGGTGGTTGGGCACCCAGCAAGCTAGCTCCTAATTAGCGGTGGCCTGCTTTTTTACAGTCCACAGTGCTGGGACCCGCCTCCTCCCAGGCTGGTTTCCTCATGGGCTGTGGGGTTCTATACTGAGGTTCCATGAGTGCAAATAGGGGCCTGAAAAGCAGAATAGTGTGTGAGTGTGAGAGTGTGTGTGTGTGTGTGTGTGTGTGTTGGTTGTGGGGACAGCATTTTTCAGAACTATCCTGAGAGAAGACAGCCCCAGCCACCCTTGTCTGTACAGCTTGCTCCAGGTCTCTGTCCATCTCTCTCCCTTTCTCTCACATGTAACACACATTGTTACCTTAGGTGATCGAACAAATCTTTGGAAAAATCATAAAGGAAACGAGAAGAACCTTCGAGTTTGTAAAAATCTACAGCAGAACCTCTTCTGCTGCTAAGATCTTTAAAAATGCCCTCAGCACAGTCTTCAGAGCTTGGATCACACAGAGGAAGGCATCTCGTGACCCCAGCAGGGGAGGGGTAATCAGCACTTAGGGGTAGGGGC
The DNA here is from genome assembly GCA_006410735.1 of Raphicerus campestris. Taxonomy (NCBI): domain Eukaryota; kingdom Metazoa; phylum Chordata; class Mammalia; order Artiodactyla; family Bovidae; genus Raphicerus; species Raphicerus campestris. The sequence goes on along the minus strand of SJYW01040599.1, from coordinate 12,950 downwards.
TGCTCAGCTAGCCTCCCACCCCAAAGCCCAACCTGCCAGGGTGTGGGGCTCTGTGCGGGGGTTTACCCCTCTGCACCATGCTTCTCCATCTTCTGTAACAAAGATGCTAGCCCCTTACATTCTCCATGGCTTCCTACTTCTCCTTTGATCTGTCTACCCTAGAATCTCCTGTCCTGCTCTATCTCCCTCCTAAAGATGCCAGCCTCACGTTTGGAAAGGTGACAGGCCTTGCCAAAGCACTGAGGCTGAACTCCAGGTATATCTGACTCTGATTTGAGCTACCTATCAATAGATTACTCCACTGTAAATGTGAAATCTTTTTTAAACAATTATTTCTTTTAAAAATTTGTTTTTAAATCTGACTGCTCTGGGTCTTAGTTGTAGCATGTGGGATCTACTTCCCTGACCAGGAATCAAACCTAGGCCGTCTGCATTGGGAGCATGGACCCTCAGCCACTGGACCACCAGGGAAGTCCCATAAGCATGAAATCTTAACAATACCTACCACTCTTCAAGCACATGGTGCATTAAATGCTTTATCTTCATTTTCTCGTAATCCTCACCACAGTTCCATTAGTAGATCCAGTTATCTCCATTTTATAGTGGAGGTTCCCAGAGATAAGCGAACTTGCCTGAGGTTGTATGGCAAGCAGATGGAGAAGCCAGAGTTGAAACCATGGGTGAAGGTCAGGGGCCCATTATGCTCTCTCTTGCTAAAGTGTGACAAACTAATGAGACGTGAAGTCAGTGTGAGGACCACTAGACCAGGGCTTACTTTCTGGATGTTAATGAATGGTGACGTTGGGAGGCAGAGACATGCAAATTATACCTCAGGGAAGTATCATTGCACATCACACTTATCAGATAGGCAAACATTTCAAAGTCTGAATATAGGAAGTACTAAAGGAGGAGGTAGGGAGATGGTGAGTCTCAGAAATTGTTAGAGTGCAAATGAACATCTTTGAAGAGCAGTTGCCCCTTATAACCTAGCCATCCTCCTTCTAGGGATGAGTGAGGCTTGTACATGATGAGTGGAGATGTTCCTTGCAGCATCTTTAGTTTTTTCAATGTTTTAGCCCATATTGTGCAGCATGCAGAATCTTAGTTCCCTAACTGGAGATTAAATCTGTGCCCCCTGCAATGAGACTGCAGATTATTAACCACTAGACCACCAGGGAAGTCACATAGCAGCACTTTTTTTTTTAAAGAAATATTTTATTTTTATTTATTTTGGCTCTACCATGTGACTTGTGGGATCTTAGTTCCCCGACTAGGTATCAAACCCAGGCCTTGAACAGGGAAAGTGCAGAGTCCTAACCACTGGACAACCAGGGAATTCCCTGGCAGCATTCTCATAATAAAGAAAATGTGGTAGAAAGGGCCCAAGTCAGATTCGAGAAAGCCAGTCAAGAAACGAGTGCTGAATCTTCATAGGAGGTGATGGAGGCAGACAAGACACTGCTCTGGTTGGAGGTGAGGCAGGCAGCAAGAGCTCACTGGGGAGTTAGAGATGCTATCTGATGGCTACGTGGAGATGTCAAGCAGCAGCCGGAAATACAAGCCTGCAGTTCAAAAGAGAGGCCTGGGCTGGGAATGTGAGCGGGGAGTTACCAGCAAGAGGTGGTATTTGAAGCCACAATCCTGTTAATTTTTTATGTCTTACAAATAAAAGAGCTGAAGCAAATACAACAATGTTGACATCTGTTAATTCTGGGTGGTAGACAGAAGGATGTTTGTAGTACTATTCTTTGTACTTTTTAGTGTGCTTGAACTTCTATATTAAAATTAATTAATAAAGAGTATAGAAAACCACAAGGTTCCAAACTGCTGAACAGTTCTGTCACACATGCCTCAGACCTCGAGAGTGGGTGCTGGTAGTGAGTTAGGGAGCCGTGTTCAAATCGCCCCCCCCACCAGCCTAAGCTAGGTGACCAAGGTTGACCCCGTCACTCCAGGCCTCTGTTTTCCCATTGGGGTAAGAAGCTGGCCCGTGACTTCTCAGGGTTCTCCCAGCGCTGACCATGTCGATTCAAGCTGGTGGCCTCTGGGGTCCCTGCCTGCTTTTTGTCCATCCACATCTTATGTCTAGTCCTATAGAGGAAGCCAGAAATACTCGATAAGACAGCCTCGTAGGGGGAAGGTCAACTCGGACTCCAAACAGATACAAACTGCTGGCAGGGAAGTCAGAAAAAAAAGATAATGCCCCGTGGTCCCCATGGTCCCCATGCCCTGAGATCCCAAAGGAATTAGGCTGAGCTTAAAAGCTGGGAATACAGAGACTAGAACTCTCCACAATATTTACTGCTGATGAATGCACCCCTAAGAGCCTGAAATGAATGGGTGAGCAGCTGAACCAGTTGTAATAGACACAGATAAGAATAATAGTAATAGTGAAATAATGATAATACTTGTGTCAGATTCTGAATTAAGGGCTGAATACACATTTCCTCATTTCAGTCTCGCAATGAGAGTGCCCTGGGGTTATGATTTTCATTAGCTACACTTTTGCCGGTGAGGGAACTGGAGCTCAGAGAGGTTAAGCAACTTGCTCCAGATCAGGCAGCAGGACTGCCCTGGTGGCACAGTGGATAAGAATTTGCAGGCCAATGCAGGGGGATACCAGTTCGATCCCAGGTCTGGGAAGACCCCACATGCCAAGGAGCATACAAAACCTGTGTACTACAACTACTGAGCCTGTGCTCCACAAAAAGAGAAGCAACCACAATGAGCGGCTGGCACACCGCAACAAAGGGTAGTCCTCACTCACAGCAACTAGCAAAAGCCTGCACGAAGCAACCAAGACCCAGCCCAGCCAAAAAATTAAATAAGTAAACACGAATTATTTTTTTAAAAATCATACAGCAAAGAAAGAGAACCAGGATCAGGGCCCAGGGAGCATGACTCCAGATCACAAGCTCTGGCCCGCTCTCAGTGAGCGACGAGGCCCTTTAAGTCTATTCAACAAGAGCCAGAAGAAGCAGCCCAAGTGTAACTCTATGAATTGAGTCATTTACTCAACATCAGCTCATAAATATTGTCAAACACCCACTGCACGGGCAGCATGCGGTGTGCCTGGCCATGTCTAAGCACAGCATCTGTTCGTGAGAAGCCTGTGGTCTGGACAGAGGTCAGTCTATAAACCAACATAATAAAACCTGTAGGTAGTTCCAGGCTGCCCCTGGGGAGATGCCCATGTCCAGAGGGGCCCTGTATGGGAAAGCGTGGTGACCTGAGAGGGGTGTGCAGTTACAGCGCAGCATCTTCATTGACCCTTAGTACCAAGGCCCACTCTCTACTCCTCCAGTCCATGAGTCCCAGAACTTCTGGCAGAAACTGCTGGGTGCAGGACAGAGCAGGTGTCTAGCTAGGACTTCTCAAGTGGTGTTAGTGGTAAAGAACCCACCTGGGAATGCAGGAGATGTAAGAGAGGCAAGTTCAATCCCTGGGTGGGGAAGATCCCCTGGAGGAGGAAGCGGCAACCCACTCCAGTATCCTTGCCTGGAGCATCCCATGGACAGAGGAGCCTGGTGGGTTATGATCCATGGGGTCCCAAAGAGTCAGGCATGATGAGTGTCTGAACACACACAGCTTTGACTTTCATGGAAGGGGGAGAAGATGATGACCCGGTCATTTTAGGCTAACAGGTGGTATGTTAGCTTCTTCTGTGGAAAAATCCATTATCTTGTTCTGAGAAAACAGCTTTCCCATCCGTATGAAGAGGCCAACAGTGGAGGAGGAGATATTTAGGGCTCAGTTGTGGCCACAGGAGGGCTACTTGGGCAGGCCTGCTTCTTTGGAGTTCTTACTTCAGGATCCCTGGGGGGTGGGGGAGGAGGCCCTGTAATGGGATTCAGGAGACCCACAAATCCTTGGAACTTGTGAGGGAAAATGTATGTGTGCATTTTTAGGGGGCTGAGATTTGTGCTGATTTGTGAAATTTGTGGTGACTAGGGGGCTTCCCAGGTGGCACTGGTGGTAAAGAACCCACCTGCCAGTGCAGGAGATGTGAGATGAGGGCTCGATCCCTGAGTTGGTAAGATCCCCTGGAGGAGGGCATGGCTACCCACTCCAGTATTCTTGCCTGGAGAATCCCATGGACAGAGGAGCCTGGTGCGCTATGGTCCATAGGATCGCAAAGATGGGACACGTCTGAAGCAACTGAACACGCATGCAGGTTCTGGCTAGAACTTTCACCAGACTTTCAAAGGGCCTCTGGAATCCCCTCAAAAGGCTAAAAATCACATCTCTGAAATTATACAGGCATCCCTCAGTATCCCGGTGGGTGCCAAATCCACGGATGGTGAAATCCTGGGGATCTGTGGGAGAGGGTGAGTTACATTCCGCCTTCAGCAGCCTCAGGTTCCACCGCTGCGGGAATGGAGAGGAGTTGTATCTATTTTCTAAGCGCAGATTTAAGTTATGCCCTCTAGTCATGCCAGGGGTGGTATGTGTGTTCTTGCTTTCCTGTTGCCCTGCAGAGATCAGGAACTGAGACCCAGAAGATGGCCCAAAGGGCAGAGGGGCCCCTGGATGTGTGTCCCTAGGGCCTAGGGGTCTCCATGTAACAGGATCTCAACAGCCTAGGCGCAGTCACAGGCACTCTCCTGCCCGAGGATACACATGGTTGTTTCAATCCACACAGCCTAGAAACTGGGAAACAGTGTCATGCTTGGTGATTGGATTGTGATACTATCATTTAGTTGGGGCCTTAAGCAACACTGCAGTGTCAGTCATCCAAGGAAGAAGCAACTCCCGGCTCAAGAGTAAGCAGAGAGGAGAGGTGGCTTAGATGGGGGGAAGGAAAGTCCTTTCCTTTTTCTGGGTTCACTTAGTTGGACCAGACCCGCTAAGGCATTCGGATCTGCTACAGGGGACACCCAAGAGTTGGGGGGGCAGGGGGAGAAGCTGGGCCTGTGAAGAGATGGGCAGGGACTGGGCAGGAAATGCAAGCATGAGGANATTTATCACAATTTGTTGTATACAGAAAACCTGTGCTTAGAGAAAAATTTATGGCATTAAATGGAAAATAAGAAAGAAAAAACTCAACAAGCTCTATATTGGCATGCATGCTAAGTCACTTTAGTTGTGTTTGACATTTTGTGACCCTATGGGCTTCTCTGGTGGCTCAGATGGCAAAGAATCCACTTGCAATGCAGGAGACCTGGGTTCAATCTCTGGATTAGGAAGATCCCCTGGAGGAGGGCATGGCAACCCACTTCAGTATTTTTGCCTGGAGAATTCCTATGGATGGAGGAGTCTGGCGAGCTACAGTCTATGGAGTCTCATAGAGTCAGAAACAGCTGAGTTACTAAGCACATCACGTGGACCTTAGCCTGCGAGGATCCTCTGTCCATAGGATTCTCCAGGCAAGTATACTGGAATGGATTGCCAGGCCCTTCTCTAGGAGATCTTTCCCATCCAGGTGATCGAACCTGCATCTCTTAGTCTCCTGCATTGGTAGGCCAGTGCTTTACCACTTGCACCACCAAATTACTTTTATCCAATATATGCAAAGAACTCTTAAAACTCAACAATAAGAAAAGATAATTTAAAAATTGGCAAAAGATATGAACAAATGTATCACCAAAGAAGATAAACCAGTAGCAAATAAGCAAGTGAAACAATGCCACGCATTATTTTTCATTAGGGAACTGAAAATTAAAGCAACAATTAAATTTCTTCACACCTATGAGAATGCCTAATATACAGTAAATATCAAGTGTTGACAAGGATGCAGGTAAGTGGGACTCTCATATATTGCTGGTGGTTATAGAAATGGTATAAATACTCTGGAAAATTGTTTTTAGGGTTCCTATGATAAGCAAGTTTACCAAAAGACCTAGCATTAGTACTCCAAGATATTTACCCAACTAATTTGAGAACTTGTCCACGGAAAACTCTTCATGCAGCTCTTTGTATCAATAGAACACCTATTTACAGTCACTCCAAACTGAAAACCTTCAGTGGATGAATAAACCAAAAAAACATACAAATGCAGAAGGTGACTGTAGCCATAAAATGAAAAGACACTTGCTCCTTAGAAGAAAAGCTATGACAAACCTACACAGCATTTTAAAAAGCAGAGATGTCACTTTGCTGACAAAGGTCTGTGTAGTCAAAGCTATGTTTTTTTCAGTAGTCATGTATTGAAGTGAGACTTGGTCCATAAAGAAGGCTGAGTGCCAAAGAATTAATGCTTTAGAATTGTGGTGCTGGAGAATGCTCTAGAGAGTCCCTTGGACAGCAAGGAGATCTACCAGTCAATCCTAAAGGAAATCAACCATGAATATTCTTTGGAAGGACTGATGCTGAAGCTGAAGCTCCTATACTTTGGCCACGTGATGTGAAGAGTCAACTCATTGGAAAAGAACCTGATGCTGAGAAAGGTTGAAAGCAAAAGAAAAAGGAGGCAGCAGAGGATGAGATGGTTAGATAGCATCACTGACTCAATGGACATGAATTTGAGCAATCTCAGGGAGATAGTGGAGGACAGAAGAGTCTGGCATGCTACAGTCTGTGGGGTTACAAAGAGTCAGACACAACTTAGCAACTGAACAACAATACCCAATAATAAAAAGAACTATTGATAAACGTGGGTGAATCTCAAAGGCATGATGATGAATGAATAAAGTCAGTTATAAAATGCTGCATGTTGCATAATTCTGTGTGTATAACATTCTTGAGAGGACAAGCTGCAGCAATGGAGACAATACAGAATATATCAGTGGTTGCCATATGTCTGAACATATTAGGATTTGGGAAGGGTGTGGCTATAAAACAGCAACAAGTGGGAGTTCTTGTGGCTATGTATCTTAATTGTGATGGTGGTTACAGTAATCCAAACTTACAGGACTGTATATCCAAAAGATCCATTTTACTGTATTTAATAAGTCAAATAAATGACTAAAGTGATATATATTTAGTAATTCACATATATTTATGGTATATATATAATTCCCTGGTATAGTACACCTCGGAGAAGGCAATGAAAATCCATGGATGGAGGAGCCTGGTAGGCTGCAGTCCATGGGATCTCTAAAAGTCGGACACGACTGAGCGACTGCACTTTCACTTTTCACTTTCATGCATTGGAGAAGGAAACGGCAACCCACTCACTCCAGTATTCTTGCCTGGAGAATCCCAGGGACTGAGGAGTCTGGTGGGCTGCCATCTATGGAGTCGCACAGACTTAGCAGCAGCAGCATAGTATACCTCCCTGGTGTAGGAAATGGCAACCCACTCCAGTACTATTGCCTGTAAAATTCTATGGGCAGAGGAACCTGATGGGCTACAGTCCATGGAGTCTGCTGCAACTGAGCATATATATAACGTTTAAAAGCAAGCAAGAAATTATAAACTATGAGTGAAAGGATTGTTAAGAAATGAATGAGAACGGTACTTCTTGTCCTTCAGTTGCTGAGTCGAGTTTGATTCTGCGACCCCATGGACTGCTGCATGGCAGGTTTCCCTGTCCTTCACTGTCTCCTGGGGTTTGCTCAAACTCACCTCCATTGAGTCGCTGATGTTATCCAAACATCTCATCCTCTGTCAGCCCCTGCTCCTGCCTTCAATCTTTCGCAGCATCAGGGTCTTTTCCAGTGAGTCAGCTCTTTGCATCAGGTGGCCAAAATATTGAAGCTTCAGTTTCAGCCTCAGTCCTTCCAAGGCATATTCAGGATTCCTTGCGATTGACTGGTTTGATCTCCTTGCAATCCAAAGGACTCTCAAGAGTCTTCTCCAACACCACGGTTCCAAAGCAATTCTTTGGCCTTCTTTATGATCCAACTCTCACATCTTGAACGCGAATACTGGAAAAACCAGGACCTTTGTCGTCAAAGTAATGTCTCTAGTACTAGTAACCTTTAACATATGGTATTATTTGGAAGAAACGGGCGTAGCTACATTGAGAGGGTGACACGAAAGTGGGCAGTAAGCTGTGGTCCCGCCTTGGCATCAGAGAAAGGAACAGTTCCAAGTCGTGGTGTGAAAATACTTTTAAGAGGAAGGTAAGAAAGGGAGAAAAGTCAGAATATCGGTTTAAGAGGCTAAGGGAGCAACTTCAGATGAAATGTGATGCACTGGCCCCAAAGCAGGGCTTGGCAGAAGAGCCGAGACAGGATGGATGGGAGAAAGTTTGAGATCCTGAGAAAGAAAGTGTGAGCAGAAAGCAAGAAAAGATAGAGGTGGGCGCAAACAGTGCGAGGCAGGCAGACGGGCAAAGGCAGGTTATTTCAGCAGTGGCTTTTGCAGTTTCTGAGGCAGGTACCACGGGGCACCTGGAAGAGCGAGCGGAGGCACCTGGGAAGGCGGACGCCGGAACACCCGCGAGAGGTGTCCGGTGCTCTCCCCGGCGACCGGGTCTAGCCACGGATGGCGGCTGCGAGCACGCGCCCTCGGAGCCGGCTGGCGGGGCGAGGACGGGAGCGCGCGCTGGGCGGAGGTGGGGCGCGCGCACGTCCACGCGGGGCGAAGGAAAGGCGCGGCAGAGGCCGGTGACGTCAGGAGGCGCGCGCGGCCGCGGGCGGAGCGGAGAGGCGGGCGCAGCGCGCGACCGCGGGCGGAGCGGAGGGGCGCGAGGGGCGGAGCAGAGCGCGGGAGGAGGCAGGGGAGGAGAGGCCCCCGGACAGCGAGCGGCAGCTGGGGAGGGGGCCGCGGAGCCGGAGCGCGAGAAACAGCTGATTCGGTTTTCCTTAAAGCCAGAGAAAATGGAAGTCGGGTAACAGCTACTGCGGCGCTGCGGGCTGACTGAGCGGAGCGGCGCGGCAGGTGAGACGGCGCTGGCCGCGGTGCTGCCGGCGGCGGTGGGGCAGGGGCCGCGGGCCCGGCAGGTGCGCTATCCGTCCCAGTGCTGCGTTGGGTGCCTCCGCAGCTTCGTGACGGAGCAGGTGGGCGCAGAGGCCGGGCGGCCCCGGGTCTGGGGCGCGGGGGTCGCGGGCACAGCGCGGGACTCGCCGGCGCGTCTGCATTGCGGGCTAGGCTCTGGACCCCGCGGGTCCCTCGGCCACCGGCCCTGGCCCGACGCGGCGCGCGTCTCCGGGCAGGGTGCGGCGCTCCCGCTGGGTCGCGGACGGTGTCTCCTTCGGGCCCCGGAGCAGTCTGCACTGGAACGTGATGACGGGCTCGGGGACACCGGCTCCGCTGTCCGCTGGGCTCACTGGGGTCCCGGGGCGCCGGCGGACTCCCGAGCACGGCACGGCAGCGTCGCGTGAGGCCGCCGGCCGGGTGCCCGGGCCGTGGCTGCGTGGGCCACCGCGGCCAGTGCGCCGCTTGCTCGTTGCTCTGGGTCTGGCTGGACAGTGGGCAAACGGCTAATGCAATTTGGCTGTGAACCTGGAGGCCTTCCCTGGTATCTTTTCACTGGAGGGGGTAAAATCGCATTTGCTGTGCTTTAAGTGCTCCTTTAAATTCGGGAGATGTCAGTGATGTCATCATTAACAAAAACTTTCCTTCATTGGACACAACCGCCCAAGTGCACCCTCCTCCAGTGCAGCTATTGCAGCCCTTTGAGAATCTTTGCTACAAAATAGATTTGTCTTTGCTCTGTGAACTCACCAACCTTACACAGGTGAAAACGGTTTTTATTTTTATCTCTTGGCTTGAGAATGAGTAGATTCAAGAGAGGCTGAAGGGAAACTTGTTAGATCCTCACAGATCCGGGAATCACTCCATCCATATCACAAGCATCCAGGGGAAAGTCACGCATGACACTTCCATGGCTATTGCCTGGCTTTATCTTTATAACTGAAAGTGAGCCATGAGATGAGAAAAATTAAAAGACATTATATTTGAAATGGCAGATGATGTGTTCAGAAAAGGTAGACAGTGTGGCCTAGATCTTCATAGGCCCTGATTGCTTCAGGAAAATCTGCAGGTCTTCTAGCTCTCCATCACCACCTCCTCCAGGACTCCCCACCATGACGGGCTTGGGAGCAGTCTGCTCTGGAAAAAGGGGTGACAGCTTCTCTGGGGCCCTCCCTGCTTGTCCTGTAGCAGCTGAGTGACCCACCAGCCTCCAAGGCTAGTTTAACACCTGAAGAGAGTTGAGAGAGTGCAGAGGCTGGGACTTAACCTGCATGGCACACAAAGTTCTGGGGAAATTTCTCCCCATAAATGGGAGCAGTGTGCCAGCATTATTGTGTGTGTAAGTGTTCCATTAGTATGGACTGTGATGGGAACAGAAGTAAGCAAGTTCCCAAGACAGTCTGCACTTCTACTGAAGCCTATCATATTGAAAGGCTATTCAATGAGGGACAAAAATATTGACATTTCTGTATTTAATAATTAATGACTTCCTAATTGGTGCAAAGAAGGATACCTTAAATTATTAGTGTGATCATATTGGGTCTGTAAGGAATTTAATACCACAGACCATGCAAAAATTTGAGTCTGGTCAGGAGGGCAAGCTTTCAAAAACCCTGGACTGGTGGGAAGAAAACTGGAAGTAGAGCTTCACCTTAGGCTTTGGCATTCAGGGTGGCAGTGGATGGAAACCATTGCATTATGGAGTCTTGCCTCTTGTAGGTCTCAGCCTGGGTCCTGTGTGGAGGCCCCTAGCCCTAGTAAAGACTAGCTTTTCCCTTTTCCGCGGGAAAGCTGAATTGTCTGTTCTCCCTTGTGGAGAAGGAGAGTGGCATGTCCGTCTGAAGCAGCCACGTGTGTGTGGCCTGTCACATCCTAACGGTGCCAGATTTATTCACAGTGGCAAGGCTGCCTGAGACAGGAAGCCTTATAGCAGAATTGACTTTAAATATACATCTTTTCAGCAACTTTGCCCCTGCTGCATGTGGTTATTTTAGAAATCGACCTTCTAAGTTATTGCTGAGATTTTTTTCTGTAATTGAAGTAGCCTCAAGTGTGTGAAAATTCGCTTTTAAGTCTCTGAGCTATGAGCTCTTTAGAAACTGAGTCTGTGAAACCACTCTGGCCACATATCCTTTTTTTCCCCACCTGTAGACCTGTGAAAGAATTCCTTGTAATTTCTTTTAAAATTTAACTCACTGTAAGTCCTTTTGATAATACAAAGCAAGTGTTTTCACTAAATGTTGAGATATTAGCCACTGGTTTCCTAACACATTTCAAAATCCCTTACTTTAAAGCCTTTTCATGCCCCTTTCATGCTTAGAGTATTACATCCAATTCTAAAAAGCCAAGATTGCCTTGGCTTTTCTTGTTTCCTTTGTATGTTAAGGTCATTTAATTCTTGTCTTAGGCCCCAAAGATAAAGGCTGAGTCAGCTCCTGAGGGGCCACCAGGGGGCGTGCTAAATGCATCTTGGCAGGCCTCTACCTGAGCCACCTTGAAAAGTGTGGAGGATCCCCAAACTAGGTGTGTGTACTTGTGAGCCCCACATCTCTGTGTGCCTATCGCCCAATGGTTGGACACCGAAGGAAGGATACGCTTTAAATAGCCAGAGGTTGCGGCTTCTAGAACGGGCCTCCCTCCATGGGGCAGCTTTCATGGCTCCATGTCTTTGGAGAGTGCTGGTTGGTTCCAGTCAGAAGACTCAGTGCCTCCTCAGATAGCAGAAGGGAGAGTGCTGGCTTGGAGAGGAGCGACTTGGCCTCCCAGAAATCCCCGCCTACATCTTGGTCCTGGAGAGGGCATGATGGTGCCAACCAGGACAGCCAGGGGACATGTCTTCCATCCCCCAACAATATTTTGTCTTGGGTTTGACAACTATTGACTTAAACCCCAGGACTCTGTGTCAGTAGCACCACTCAGGGGGTTTATTTGCTGGCCTTGCCAACATTATTGGCTCAGGGTTTTTCAGATGAAGAAAAGCAAATGTTTAATCCCTGTATGTGTTTTTACCTGAAGAAAATGCAAACGGGAGAAAAGAGGTAATTGTGCTTTTCACTTCAGTGTGCTTAATCTGATTTTAAGTGTGTGCCATGTTATTCATCAGAGAGTTCCTGGTGGGTCTGGAGAGCTGAGCTCCTGCCAGGAGGGTCATCTTGCCAAGCTGGGAGGGTTGTGTCTCAAGGCTTGGATGACCATCACCGTTTCTAGTTATGGTGACTTCCTCAGGTTCCTTGTAGAGCCCAGATGCTGAAGAGAGAGATAATACCTTGAAGGGAATAGATCTTTACTGGACACCTATCCAAATGCTATGACTGGGTAATTCTTTATACTTCTTATTCTGTCAAAATGCTTGTAGAATTGAACTGTTGATTTTACAGAGGTAAAAGGAAAAAGTCTTCCAGCTTTGTGCTTGTCTTGGAGCACTTTAAATGGCTACAGGGGAAATGCCACTCAATTAAAGACAGGTGGCACCTGATCCTTTTGGAAGCTGTCCATCCCTGAGGATGACCACAGGATATTCTACTCGAGGGAATCCTGAGATCCACAGGCTTTTAAAAGGAAGCAAAACATGCCAGTTCCTTTTTATGGTATATCTAATTTGAAAATATTTTACCCTTGGAAACTTGGAAGCAAAGTTTCATTTGCCCTTGATAGACTGCTGCATCCCCTGAGCAGTCTGTGTGTCCGACCAAGAAGAAGATAACTTTAACACAGATGTGACAGAGCCAGTCAGGGAGAAGCTGCCCTCTCGTTTTGGGGATGAAGCTCCTTGCCATTCATAGTAACAGAATGAGTACATGGGTTGAAAACAAGTCATTAAAATTCTGCAAATGAGAGGTTGATGCTGCCATTTTTACCTACCCGTGTTGTGGAGGTGTGTTTAGCTGGCTGGTTTACACATGGTATTTCTTTTGGAGCAGGGGATGTGTGGGCTGTGGTCAAGGCAGGGATTGGGAGAGAGTAGACCTTACTCTTCCTTCTGCATTAGCCACAACCTGCCACCTTGAATGAGGCATGGCCCTGTCATGCTCTGCTGCTGCTGCTGCTGCTAAGTCGCTTCAGTCATGTTCGACTTTGTGCGACCCCATAGACGGCAGACCACTAAGCTCCTCTGTCCCTGGGGTTCTCCAGGCAAGAATACTGGAGTG
>SJYW01040591.1:0-12212 GCA_006410735.1 Raphicerus campestris | reverse complement strand
CCCGCTCCGGCGCTCATCCCTACCTGCTGGGTCTGCTGCCTCTGGATGGCTCTCACTTTGGGGACCGGGCTCTCTCTGGAGGAAGAGGACTGCTGTCGGGACCGGCTCCCGTTCTGCAGGGGCTCGGCCACCAGGGCCGCCGACGCCACCGACATGCTCCCGGTGCTCCGCAGGGAGGCGCTGTGCGGCAGGGACGGCGGGGCTTTGGCTCGGGCGCCCAGCCCCGCCGGGTCCATCTTCCGGAGCTGGGTCTGCCCCGTGCTGTTCTGCCGCGGCAGGGCGAGAGGTATGTGTCTGTCGGGCATGGTGTGGCGCCTGGAGAAGTCCTCACTCTGCGTGCTCCGTTTGGTGAAGTCCTCCATGCTGCTGTTGCTGGGTCCGCTGAGTTTGAAGTCTTCACTGTTGCTTTGGCTCCTGGAACTGGCAGTGCTTAGGTTCTCCAAACTGGAGTCCACAGAGGCCTTTGGCATTGCGGGAATGGGGTTACTGAGGTGATAGACAGGGTTCTGGAAGGACAGGGGCTGGAGGCTGCCTGGCTGGTTCAAGGCTGGGTGCAGGGGCCTTCGCACTTGGGGTGCACTCTGGGGGGTGCTCTGGGTCTCCCGCAGTTGCTTGATGCTGGCCACCTGAGTTATGGAGAGCTGGCTTCCGGTCAAGCGCATGGGCACGTCGAGCATCACAGACGGATGCTCCGCTTGGGCGGCGTGTGACTCCTGAAGGTCCATGAGGGAGATGCTGCGGCCATTGGGGAGGCTACTTTCCTTTTCATCCTTTTCCGAGTAAGTCATGCTCTGGGAGGAGGCTTGCTGGACCAGCAGTAATGTCTTCCCTCTGAAGTAACTGTCTGTGTTGTCCTGGCTTGGGGATTTTAGTTTGTGCAAATCACTGTGAAAAAGGAAAGGACCCTTCATTACTCCTGAGGCGAATTTAACAGTTAAGATTTTCTCAACTCAGGCATATAAACTCCTCAGAAAGCTCACAGGCCCGGTGAGCCTTCCTTACTAGTTTCTAAGCCCAGATTTCATCATCACAATACTCAGAATAAGATCCAACATTTTCAGTTCTTCTCCAAAGGTGGGGGATAACACTGTGTAGACCACCTCCATCCCCGTCTTAGATTTTTACTAGAATTCCAATCATTTCCTAGTTAGGTTTTAAACTACATGAGGTATTCCAATTCATAGTTAATTGGTTCTGTCTAACCCTTACAGAAGCCCTCAGGGTACAACCAAAGGATCCCTACCACAGGCACAGGTCTTGCCAACACAGAAAACAAAGTCTAAGCATTAACATTGTATCCACCTGTCCAGCTGACACAGCCATTTCTAAATTGATTTCAACTGAGGTTCTCAGATCTCTGAGTGCTACAATACATGAAAATAGCAATGTCATAGAGCCCTTAAGTCTTCTGTTTTTTTTAAAGTCACTCAGTCTTGTCTGACACTATAGCCTGCCAGGCTTCTCTGTCCATGGGATTCTCCAGGCAAGAACACTGGAGTGGGTAGCCATTCTCTTCTCCAAGGGATCTTCCTGACCCAGGGATCGAACCTGGGGCTTCTGCACTGCAGGCAGATTCTTTACCATCTGAGCCACCAGGGAAGCCCAGGCTTTTTTATTTAAATAAGTTTCTTTGAATATAACTCTACAATATCATTTTAGGAGAAAAGTCCTAGATTATGTGTATTATTATGACAAACAATTGGATTTATCTCAGAAGATTCCTTCCAATTGCTCGTGACTAAAGCTGTACATTCAATAACGAAGTTCAATAGATTTCCCCACAAATCTCTAAACATCATCTCCCTCTGAGGTAAGCAGTTCCAGTTCTTTCCTAAGTTCATACCTGTCAGTAGGGTCTTCAAATATTTTCTGCAGCCCAGAGGAGAGGCTTCCACTGACATTTGGACTGGAGTTATGCTCAGTGAAGCGTCTCAGTTGCTGTTGTATTGGTGTAGGATTAGTCAGAGATTTGGTAATATCAGCAAGAACACGAGGGAGAGGTCCCAATTTTGCCACAGTCGCCTGTAGGAAGGAATTTTCACCCTAATTGGATAATAAGCATTGCGATATCCACCACAGATTGTTTTTGGGACAACGATGCCATTGATGGAGGGGTGGAGGTTGGAGGGAAGGGGAGGTGTTTGCGTATGGGAGTGGCAGGTTGATAATGCATTGTTATGGAGCAGCAGAACCATGGCGTCGAGATGAATGGAGGAGGCGAAACAAGATGCAGCAGACATTGAGGAAAGAAAGGAAACAGAAATTAGGATTACGCAAATAAAAATTAAAAGACATGCTCAAAACAACCAAACTACTGCCATTCCAACTAAAACAGGCATGCAAAGCAAACTAAATCTTTGGGAGGCTGGTAGATCAAGGTAGGGGAAGGGAGGGGAAGACCCAAACACCTTCTAACCAAAAAGGAATTTAGGACTAGAGGGCTGGCTAGTGTGATGAAACTTCCAAAGACAAGGGATCAGGTGAGGAAAGAAATGCATGCCAGCATACAAGAAGGTGAGGCATTCAGGGGTCCAGAGCACTGCAGGCCACACAGTTGATAACTGTCATCCGCTAGTCATTTAACCTTGGGAATGCTGACCTACTGCCAAACTGAATTTGCATCAGCAAGACAATGTTTTTGTTTAAACAGCAAAATCAGGTAAACTCTATGAGATAGGTCTAGAGGTACTGCTGGTTCCCAAGACCAAACAGATTAATTAAAAAGGAGAAAGTGTGTTTACACAGTAAAGCCTGTTAAAAAGACTTTGCCCCTGAATAAGCCAGGTTGATTTCACAAGATATTATAACTGTATCTGCAGCCCACTGATGGTGTTATTCAATGAATAATAAACTTTTACAACTTGCTTTATCCATCTCAATCATTTTTTCCTTTGGGGAACTCANGAGGGGAAGACCCAAACACCTTCTAACCAAAAAGGAATTTAGGACTAGAGGGCTGGCTAGTGTGATGAAACTTCCAAAGACAAGGGATCAGGTGAGGAAAGAAATGCATGCCAGCATACAAGAAGGTGAGGCATTCAGGGGTCCAGAGCACTGCAGGCCACACAGTTGATAACTGTCATCCGCTAGTCATTTAACCTTGGGAATGCTGACCTACTGCCAAACTGAATTTGCATCAGCAAGACAATGTTTTTGTTTAAACAGCAAAATCAGGTAAACTCTATGAGATAGGTCTAGAGGTACTGCTGGTTCCCAAGACCAAACAGATTAATTAAAAAGGAGAAAGTGTGTTTACACAGTAAAGCCTGTTAAAAAGACTTTGCCCCTGAATAAGCCAGGTTGATTTCACAAGATGATATAACTGTATCTGCAGCCCACTGATGGTGTTATTCAGTGAATAATAACCTTTTACAACTTGCTTTATCCATCTCAATCATTTTTTCCTTTGGGGAATTCTCACTCTCATGGGGTCTTATGGGAATCCTTAACTATCAGGCAGTTTTAGATGGCTGCCTCTGGGTTTTCCTTGTCTCCTCCAGTCAGTAGACTCTTCAGATGACAAAGGCCATCTGAAGAATGTCTTTACTTGTTTGATTCTCTTGAGCCGATATTCTTATTCAAGGAATTTACCCTTAGCATAGCTGCAACTTAAAATCTAATGGGTCCATGAGAATAAGAAACAGTATTACTTTATAAATGTGTTAGTACCAGTGGACACCCTCCCATTTATATTTCCTTAGGAAAGTGGTCTTTTTAAATAGGGTTTACTCCCTTCTTCCCCATCTTATTGGTGTCTCATTTTTAAAGATAATAGGAAATGGAGGAAAACAAATTATTATAGAAAAATAATTTAAATAATTTTGTTTTCTGAAGTTATTCTAACATACCACCACAGATACTTATAAAGTACCTGTGGCAAATAAAAACATCAATGAATAATTATTGTGATAAACCTAGCCAAAATATGTTAGACTGTTTTCCATAAATTCTATTCTTCTTTGCAAAATTCCAGAAGGAAGAAAATGATTGACAGGTATACATTTAGTTATTAATATGATATATAATTTTTAGCTTATAGTCAGAAAATAAAGGATTAAAATGATCATTTTCTATATTAATTCACATCTGCAGAGGAAAAAAGTAAGGATTTTCAGATCCCATATAACTCTATAGACATCAGTAATTATATTAAACCCTCTGACTTGCATGAAAAAATAAATCTCATTGTAAGTTACTTAAACACGATAGTCTCAGTATTTTTTTAAGTCCACACTTTTGTTAGGAATGACTATATGAGGTTGTGTCTCATTCTACACTCCATGAATAATGCACCACACATCAATATTCAATATTAGTTTCTAGGAAAATACACACACATATTTATAGAAATATATACCCCATTAATCAAGGTAACTACTTTAAAATAAATGTTAATAATTTCATGGCTTTCTACATTTTCCTGGTTGGTTAGGGCACATATTTTACTCAGAAATAATAACAATTTCCTCCCAGATGTCTAGGTCAAAAGGTTGCTTTCAACTAGCAGAAAGCACGAACGTGATCACTCCGTAGACACTCTCCAGAATTCATGTGGTTTAGGGTGCTCTGCCTCCCATCTTCCATTGCCCTTCCAGCCTACTTTACCTTATCAAGTTGGGAAACTACTTCCCACAGTAAGGAATGCAAAACTGAAAGCTCTCGGCCCAGATCAATGTAACCATCAAAGCCTGGGGTGTTTGAGATGGTGTCTGGATTAGAGATCTCCAAAAGAAAGCGCTTCATTCCACCCCATTCATGTTCTAAAAAATCATTCATGAATGCCATGTATTCTTCTTTGTTACCAAATCTGAAGTAGAGGGAGAGAAAATGAGAAAGAATATATTCAGGAAAAGAGATATGATTATTTTGAATTGACTTTAGCTATACTTTTTTTTTTAGGGAGGTGACTAATGTGTTTTATTATCTGTAAGTGATAAGTATTAAAACATACTTTCTTAATATTACATTAATACTCAAAAACTTTGAATAGCTTTCTATTCTCTATAGGGTAAAGACAAAGTGCTTTTCCCTTGGTATTTAAAGCCAGTATAAACATTCATTATCAGTATAAACCTCAGTATCACTAGCTTCTTCAAAGTCTCCCAAATATAGTCTTTTCTTCTTCAAACCTTTGCTTATGCTATTTATTTCTACTAGAGAATTTCCTCTCTTCTTTGTCTGTCTAGGTTCTAGCTATCTTCTGGGCCCAGCTTAAATCCAAAGAACATGTTCTAAAATAATCTAGCAACAATTTTTATAAGAATTAGATCAAATATGGGTAAACGTAGATTCCTCTGTTGGCATATATGTAGTGCACACAAAGTTAAGCTCGTCAGAGCCACAGGCTAGAAAACAACGTGTTTCACTCAAGTTCTAATTTCTTCCTTCAATATACTGCTACCAGAAACATACTTAAGCTTCAGTATTGAGAACATGTGGGATCAATTCTGCCAGTGTGAACTGCTTCTCAGTGATTTCTTAAAGTTATTTCCTATAAACTATAAAAATTACACAAACTTAAGAAAAATTTGCAAACACTGAAAAGTGTAAAGAAAAAGGGATGGTTGTACCAACTCTACCACCCAAACATATCTGCTGTTTACCGTTCAGCACACTTCTCCAGCTGCCTTCTCCTAACTTCTTTTTGAAAAAGTTTAAAACTGCAGAAAATTTCAAAGAATATACACTGTATACCCATATGCCATTTACCTACATTAACCCACCATTCACATTTTGCCAAGTCTGTTTCCACCTTCTCTCTTTTTTTGATTGAACCATTTTAAACTAAGTTGCAGACATAACCCCTAACTAAGTTCATTAGTGCCTACTTCTCTAGAATAATGAATAACTCTTACACATACCAAGGCCATTACCACACTGAAACTTTTAAGAAGACGTTATTTATAAATCATCTCATATAGAGTTCCTATTTCACCAGTTGTTTCCAAAATGATTTTAATAATTTTTTTTTCCAATTCAGATCCAAACACTGNATCATTTTAGGAGAAAAGTCCTAGATTATGTGTATTATTATGACAAACAATTGGATTTATCTCAGAAGATTCCTTCCAATTGCTCGTGACTAAAGCTGTACATTCAATAACGAAGTTCAATAGATTTCCCCACAAATCTCTAAACATCATCTCCCTCTGAGGTAAGCAGTTCCAGTTCTTTCCTAAGTTCATACCTGTCAGTAGGGTCTTCAAATATTTTCTGCAGCCCAGAGGAGAGGCTTCCACTGACATTTGGACTGGAGTTATGCTCAGTGAAGCGTCTCAGTTGCTGTTGTATTGGTGTAGGATTAGTCAGAGATTTGGTAATATCAGCAAGAACACGAGGGAGAGGTCCCAATTTTGCCACAGTCGCCTGTAGGAAGGAATTTTCACCCTAATTGGATAATAAGCATTGCGATATCCACCACAGATTGTTTTTGGGACAACGATGCCATTGATGGAGGGGTGGAGGTTGGAGGGAAGGGGAGGTGTTTGCGTATGGGAGTGGCAGGTTGATAATGCATTGTTATGGAGCAGCAGAACCATGGCGTCGAGATGAATGGAGGAGGCGAAACAAGATGCAGCAGACATTGAGGAAAGAAAGGAAACAGAAATTAGGATTACGCAAATAAAAATTAAAAGACATGCTCAAAACAACCAAACTACTGCCATTCCAACTAAAACAGGCATGCAAAGCAAACTAAATCTTTGGGAGGCTGGTAGATCAAGGTAGGGGAAGGGAGGGGAAGACCCAAACACCTTCTAACCAAAAAGGAATTTAGGACTAGAGGGCTGGCTAGTGTGATGAAACTTCCAAAGACAAGGGATCAGGTGAGGAAAGAAATGCATGCCAGCATACAAGAAGGTGAGGCATTCAGGGGTCCAGAGCACTGCAGGCCACACAGTTGATAACTGTCATCCGCTAGTCATTTAACCTTGGGAATGCTGACCTACTGCCAAACTGAATTTGCATCAGCAAGACAATGTTTTTGTTTAAACAGCAAAATCAGGTAAACTCTATGAGATAGGTCTAGAGGTACTGCTGGTTCCCAAGACCAAACAGATTAATTAAAAAGGAGAAAGTGTGTTTACACAGTAAAGCCTGTTAAAAAGACTTTGCCCCTGAATAAGCCAGGTTGATTTCACAAGATGATATAACTGTATCTGCAGCCCACTGATGGTGTTATTCAGTGAATAATAACCTTTTACAACTTGCTTTATCCATCTCAATCATTTTTTCCTTTGGGGAATTCTCACTCTCATGGGGTCTTATGGGAATCCTTAACTATCAGGCAGTTTTAGATGGCTGCCTCTGGGTTTTCCTTGTCTCCTCCAGTCAGTAGACTCTTCAGATGACAAAGGCCATCTGAAGAATGTCTTTACTTGTTTGATTCTCTTGAGCCGATATTCTTATTCAAGGAATTTACCCTTAGCATAGCTGCAACTTAAAATCTAATGGGTCCATGAGAATAAGAAACAGTATTACTTTATAAATGTGTTAGTACCAGTGGACACCCTCCCATTTATATTTCCTTAGGAAAGTGGTCTTTTTAAATAGGGTTTACTCCCTTCTTCCCCATCTTATTGGTGTCTCATTTTTAAAGATAATAGGAAATGGAGGAAAACAAATTATTACAGAAAAATAATTTAAATAATGTTGTTTTCTGAAGTTATTCTAACATACCACCACAGATACTTATAAAGTACCTGTGGCAAATAAAAACATCAATGAATAATTATTGTGATAAACCTAGCCAAAATATGTTAGACTGTTTTCCATAAATTCTATTCTTCTTTGCAAAATTCCAGAAGGAAGAAAATGATTGACAGGTATACATTTAGTTATTAATATGATATATAATTTTTAGCTTATAGTCAGAAAATAAAGGATTAAAATGATCATTTTCTATATTAATTCACATCTGCAGAGGAAAAAAGTAAGGATTTTCAGATCCCATATAACTCTATAGACATCAGTAATTATATTAAACCCTCTGACTTGCATGAAAAAATAAATCTCATTGTAAGTTACTTAAACACGATAGTCTCAGTATTTTTTTAAGTCCACACTTTTGTTAGGAATGACTATATGAGGTTGTGTCTCATTCTACACTCCATGAATAATGCACCACACATCAATATTCAATATTAGTTTCTAGGAAAATACACACACATATTTATAGAAATATATACCCCATTAATCAAGGTAACTACTTTAAAATAAATGTTAATAATTTCATGGCTTTCTACATTTTCCTGGTTGGTTAGGGCACATATTTTACTCAGAAATAATAACAATTTCCTCCCAGATGTCTAGGTCAAAAGGTTGCTTTCAACTAGCAGAAAGCACGAACGTGATCACTCCGTAGACACTCTCCAGAATTCATGTGGTTTAGGGTGCTCTGCCTCCCATCTTCCATTGCCCTTCCAGCCTACTTTACCTTATCAAGTTGGGAAACTACTTCCCACAGTAAGGAATGCAAAACTGAAAGCTCTCGGCCCAGATCAATGTAACCATCAAAGCCTGGGGTGTTTGAGATGGTGTCTGGATTAGAGATCTCCAAAAGAAAGCGCTTCATTCCACCCCATTCATGTTCTAAAAAATCATTCATGAATGCCATGTATTCTTCTTTGTTACCAAATCTGAAGTAGAGGGAGAGAAAATGAGAAAGAATATATTCAGGAAAAGAGATATGATTATTTTGAATTGACTTTAGCTATACTTTTTTTTTTAGGGAGGTGACTAATGTGTTTTATTATCTGTAAGTGATAAGTATTAAAACATACTTTCTTAATATTACATTAATACTCAAAAACTTTGAATAGCTTTCTATTCTCTATAGGGTAAAGACAAAGTGCTTTTCCCTTGGTATTTAAAGCCAGTATAAACATTCATTATCAGTATAAACCTCAGTATCACTAGCTTCTTCAAAGTCTCCCAGATATAGTCTTCTTTTCTTCCCCAAACCTTTGCTTATGCTATTTATTTCTACTAGAGAATTTCCTCTCTTCTTTGTCTGTCTAGGTTCTAGCTATCTTCTGGGCCCAGCTTAAATCCAAAGAACATGTTCTAAAATAATCTAGCAACAATTTTTATAAGAATTAGATCAAATATGGGTAAACGTAGATTCCTCTGTTGGCATATATGTAGTACACACAAAGTTAAGCTCGTGCACTTTCAAAGAGCCACAGGCTAGAAAACAACGTGTTTCACTCAAGTTCTAATTTCTTCTTTCAATATACTGCTACCAGAAACATACTTAAGCTTCAGTATTGAGAACATGTGGGATCAATTCTGCCAGTGTGAACTGCTTCTCAGTGATTTCTTAAAGTTATTTCCTATAAACTATAAAAATTACACAAACTTAAGAAAAATTTGCAAACACTGAAAAGTGTAAAGAAAAAGGGATGGTTGTACCAACTCTACCACCCAAACATATCTGCTGTTTACTGTTCAGCACACTTCTCCAGCTGCCTTCTCCTAACTTCTTTTTGAAAAAGTTTAAAACTGCAGAAAATTTCAAAGAATATACACTGTATACCCATATGCCATTTACCTACATTAACCCACCATTCACATTTTGCCAAGTCTGTTTCCACCTTCTCTCTTTTTTTGATTGAACCATTTTAAACTAAGTTGCAGACATAACCCCTAACTAAGTTCATTAGTGCCTACTTCTCTAGAATAATGAATAACTCTTACACATACCAAGGCCATTACCACACTGAAACTTTTAAGAAGACGTTATTTATAAATCATCTCATATAGAGTTCCTATTTCACCAGTTGTTTCCAAAATGATTTTAATAATTTTTTTTTTCCAATTCAGATCCAAACACTGCCCTGTCTCTTTTATCCAGAATAGTCCCCACTTCATCTTTTTAATTTTTCAAGATATTGACTTTTATGAAGGGGTCAAGCCAATTCCTTCCCAACTTTCTTATATTTAGGTTTTTGCAATATCATATTGGGGGATAAAAGCATATACACCATTTGGTGTCCTATCTCTTTTTTGGCTATCTCTTTTTTTAAATAGCACTTTTCATTTAATTATATCTATCATTTTCCATACTATTCATAAACACATTTTGTAATAGCTGCATATATTCCATTGGATGCATGGATTACTTAACTATTCCTCTACAAAGTGAATATTCAAAGTGATGTCAGTCTTTTTGTTGTTTTTAATAACATCACGATGAAAATCATGTTAACATGAGTGATGAGAAGCTCCATGCTCATCTAAAGGTTAAGCCTCATGTACTTTTAAGTGATGATTTTAGAAAGTGATTACGGTAGCTCCGCCTACTTGGCAAAGTTGGCCAGGTTCTGGATGACCTTGGCAATGAGAGTCAGAGTCCGAGATGTGCGGTCATCAGGATACTCTTGCATGAGGTTGAAGAGACTGGGAGACATGATGGCCGGGCACAGAAAACGGAGAAACAGCGAGGCGCTGATGAGCCGCTCGCTGATGTCCTGCTTGCCGCGGTTCAGGCACTGCTGCTTCCAGGATGCAAACACTTCTTTCAGCTCGCGAGGAAAAACACTGGGGAAGAAAGAAAGGCCAAAGGTAAAAGTTCTAGAACCCAAAAAGGCCTGGGTGGATACCACTGTGTCCCCACAGAGTCAGACTATGAGGAGGGAATAATAGGGAGAACTCTGTTGATTCACAGCTGAGAGGTGATGGACAAATCATAGACACCAGATGGAGACCAGAAACCTGGTGCTGTAAATCTCAGGAACTAGTGTAAACCAGGTTTTGCAAAGTGGGAAGANGAACTCTGTTGATTCACAGCTGAGAGGTGATGGACAAATCATAGACACCAGATGGAGACCAGAAACCTGGTGCTGTAAATCTCAGCAACTAGTGTAAACTAGGTTTTGCAAAGTGGGAAGACGGCATGCAGCTCCTGACTAACCCATTTCGTTTACTCTAGCTCAGTGTAATCTCTCTACAGACTGCTCATCACAAGTCTTCTAAAATCTCATCGACTGCTGGTGAGAATAGTGATCAGAATGCATTTGTTTGACACTAGCAAATATGTTTAAAAGTTCTTAAAGTACTTTTGGTATTCGAGGATGTGGTGTTAATATTCTGGGGAAAGATTACATTTATGTAGGTAGTTCAGGGGGACTTCTTACAATGCATGTTTAGATTTTAGACAAAACTGTTTTAGGGAAACTTTCAATTTCTCTTCCTTTGGTTGGGAAATCACAGTTAACACTGTGATAACTTTCATATGGAAAAAAGTCAAGTTCCATAAGCAGTAACACTTCAGTAATGAAGCACTGACAGCAGCTCACCAGTAAGAGTTGATGATCTTGCAGAAAGCCAGCTCACAGCACATTTTCAGGTTGCTCTGATGGTCCAGAAGTTCACTGGATGAACATTTGCTGGGATCCACTTCACAGTTTTCATCTGACTCATACAAAGCTTTGATGAACTCTCCTATTTGAAGAAGAGAAGATGATGGGTTAGATAACTATAAATAACGTCTTCCTGAGTAGAACAAAAGAATTTAGGATTTCTGTACTAAAATGTGTAACAGGAACTCTTTCTGGTGCCTGACACGGAGGGCGCAAGACTGGTCACGAAAGGTTATTGCTTTGGAATCTAAGATTTCGCATGTCAGGTCATATTTATTTTCCTTATCCTGGAAGTGGAAAAACAGCACTCATTAACATTGTCATCATGATATTTATAAAAAGAATAATGAAACTACTTTAAAAAATGCTACAACTTTATATCTTTTATCTGAAACCACAAATATAATTAATTAGCAGGAACTCATTAAAGGCCTCTCTACCTTATGAATAATGTTGTTACTATTTTAGAAGAATAGATACCCCAGGTCTGAATAGATAGCCCCCCTGTGCTTTTAAGGGCTAATACTGGTGCCAAACTGAGTGCCAAACTCAGATTCAAGTAAGGGTTTCTAGGGCCACCTCTCCTAATGGAGACAGTAATTCAACAGAGCACACAGCACAGCATCTCTTTATATAATTTGGATGTTTTTCCAAATAAATTTAGTTTAGATGCCCTGTTCATACATCTTACCCTTTGGAGAGATATGCCTAGTATTTCCTGAAAGAGCACATCTTTACCTAATCTGTTCATCCTCCTTTATGAACCATACCTTGTATCTGTTCTGTTCTGTGCTTCATGCTGTTTTGTGCTTACTTGTTCACACACTCGTCTCATCTTCAGGATGAGTACCA
>SJYW01040588.1:59518-115892 GCA_006410735.1 Raphicerus campestris | reverse complement strand
CCGACGCCTGAGGCTTCTCTGGACTCACCTGGTGTGAGTGCCACCTCTTGGGATGCGAGGGACGAGCGGGGAACCCTTTGCTGATGGAGTAGGCAAACGGCCCCTGATCTCGAGCTGAGCATGGGAAAATGGAGCTGTTCTTGAGTCACAGCGGGACCCTCGGTGGTCCTCTCTACTGGGGATGTGTGGGGCGGGGAACTTCTTGGGTCAGAGCAAAGGTGTGAAAGAACATTTTGAAGTCCAAGATTGAACGGGTGATTTCTCCCAGGACGCCGCAGCGGACAAGAGCCTCTCTCCGTCTGCAAGGGTGAAGCTTCTGGTTTTTCTCGAGTTGCGGCACAGTCCTCTCGAGTTACAATGGGTATCACAGGGATCCGCCCATTGGGCCTCAGCATAGGCCAGTCTCCGTGGGAGGAGCGAGGCACATATGGGGATTCCTTTCCAGTTGCGCCGAATCCTCAGTCCCCTTCTGGTGCTGAGGCAGCAGCCTGAGATTGCTTCGCCCGTGCTGACAGTTGTATTGGGCTTCCCCTGGAGACCGCAGAAANTGCGCCGAATCCTCAGTCCCCTTCTGGTGCTGAGGCAGCAGCCTGAGATTGCTTCGCCCGTGCTGACAGTTGTATTGGGCTTCCCCTGGAGACCGCAGAAAGGAGTCAGGCCTCGTCTCGACTGGAGACGTGCATGGTCGCTTTCCTTCCCGACTGCAGTAACATTGTCCGGGTCCCTGTCGAGCGGATACAGGGATCTATGGCTTGTGCTTGAGGTACCCTAGGGCTGTCACACGTGCCAGTGTGCTGGAGTCGAGCATGAGGTTACAGTCGAGGCAGTGCCCGGCAGTCAGTTTCATCTGAATTGGATGAGGCATTTGGGGCTCTTGGGGAATTGTGTCCCAACCTTGAGACTCCTCCCGACTTTCCAGGTGCGAAAACCTCCTCTTGGGATGTGAGAGAAACACCGCGAAACATTTCCTGATGGAGTAGGGAAAGAGCCCGTCATCTGGAGCTCAGCAGGGGACAACGGGGCTCCTCTTGAATCTTGGCGGGAACCTTGGGGTTCCTCTTGAGTGGGGAAGGGTGGGGCGGGGAACTTCTTGAGTCACAGCAAGAGTGTGAAGGAGCCTTTCGAGGTCCACGAGGGACGGGGTGAATTCCCCTGAAATGCCGTTGTGGACAAGGGCCACACCATGCCTGCAGGGGAGAAGCTTCTAGTTTTTCTCGAGTTGCGGCGGGGTCCTCTCAGGTTATGACGGGAACCCCAGGGATCCGCCCCTGTATCCTCAGGAGAGGCCATTCTCAGTTCGAGTTGCAAGGCGCCTCTGGGGATTCCTCCCCAGTCATTGCCAGGTCCTGAGTCCTAGTCTGGTGCTGAGGTCAGAGCCTGAGATTTCCGTGCTCTTGCTTTCATAGGTCTTGAGGTTACTCTGGAGCCCCCACAGGGGAGCAGGCCTCTTCTCGCCTGGAGACGTGCACAGCCTCTTTCTTCCCCAACTGCTGGGGCAGTGTCCAGCTCCCTGTAAAGTGGACACAGGAATCTATGGCTTGCCATCGAGGTACTCCAGGGCTGTCTCACTTGACAGTGTGTTGGGAGTCGAGTCTTGGAGTGACAGGCGAGACAGTGCAGGAGAGTCATGTTCATCTGGAGTGGATGAGGCATTTGGGGACCTTAGAAAGTGGTGGTCCGACACCTGAGGCTCCTCCCGTCTCTGCTGATGTGAGGCCACCTCTTGGGATGGGAGGGGAGCACCGGAAAACCTTTCCCGATGGAGTAGGGAAGTGTCCTCTCATCTGGAGTTCAGTTGGGGAAAACGGGGCTCCTCTTGAGTCACGGCGGGACCGTTAGTGTTCCTCTCGAGTGGGAACGGTTGGGGTGAGGAACTTCCTAGGTCACAACAAGGGTTTGAATGGGCCTTTCGAGGTCCAAGAGGGAAGGGGTGATTTCCACCGAGATGCTGCAGTGGACAAGGGACTCACCCTCCCCCCAGGGGAGAAGCTTCTGGTTTTCCTCGAGTTTACGGCGGGGTCCTCTCGAGTTACGACGGGAGCCCCAAGGACCAGCCGCTGTGGCCTCAGGAGAGGCCATTCTCCATAGGAGGTGCAAGGCACCTGCGGGGATTCCACCTGAGACGACCCCGTTTCCTCTGTGCTCATGTGGTGCTGAGGCTGGAGCCTGTGCTTGCCTCACTCATGCTGACATAGGACCTGGGTTTCCCCTGGAGCCCCTGTAGGGGAGTCAGGCCTCGTTTCGCCTGGGGACGTGCACAGCCGCTTTCCTCCCCAACGGCAGCAACGGTGTGTGGGTCCCTGTCTAGTGGATAGAGGAATCAGTTGGTTGCACTCGAGGTACCCTAGGACTGCCACACATGCCATTATGCCAGAGCCGAGCTCGGGGTTACATTCGAGGCAGTGCAGGGCAGTCAGGTTCATCTGATTGGACGAGGCATTTGGGGGTCTTGGGGAATTGTGGGAAACCTGTGAAACTCCTCCCAACTTTCCAGGTGTGAGCACCTTCTCTTCGGATGGTAGGGGAACACTGGGAAACATTTCCCAATGGAGCAGGGAAAGGGCCCCTCATCTGGAGCCCAGCAGGGAAAAACAGGGCTCCTCTTGAGTCTTGGCGGGAACCTTGGGTTTCCTCTCTTGAGTGGGGACTGGTTGGTCGGGGAACTTTTTAGGTCAAAGCAAGGGTGTGAAAGAGCCTTTCGAGGTCCACGAGGGATGGAGTGAATTCCCCGAAGATGCTGTTACAGACAAGTGCCACACCACGCCTGCAGGGGAGAAGCTTCCGATTTTTCTCCAGTTGCGGCGGGGTCCTCTCGAGATACGAAGGAGAACCCAGGGATCCTCCCCTGTATCCTCAGGAGAGGCCATTCTCAGTGCGAGTTGTGAGGCGCCGCTGGGGATTCCTCCCCAGTCATTGCCGGGTCCTCAGTCCTGGTCTAGTGCTGAGGTCGAGCCTGAGATTTCCTCGCTCATGCTTTCATAGGTCTTTAGGTTACTCTGGAGCCCCCACAGGGGAGTCAGGCCTCTTCTTGCCTGGAGACTTGCACTGCCTCTTTCTTCCCCAGCTGCAGCGACAGTGTCCGGCTCCCCGTAAAGCGAACACAGGGATCTGTGTCTTGCCAACGAGGTACTCCAGGGTTGTCTCACGTGCCAGTGTGTTGGGAGTAGACCTTCGGAGTGACAGCCGAGACAGTACAGGACAGTCATGTTCATTTGGATTGGACGAGGCATTTGGGGACTTTGGGAAGTGGTGGTCGGACACGTAAGGCTCCTCCCGACTCTCCTGATGCGAGGCCACCTCTTGGAATGCAAGGGGAGTGCCAGAAAACCTTTCCAGATGGAGCAGGGAAAGAGCCCCTCATCTGGAGTTCAGCAGGGGAAAACGGGGTCCTCTTGAGTCGCAACGGTACCCTTAGTGTTCCTCTCGAGTGGGGAAGGTGGGGATGGGGAACTTCCTAGATCACAACAATGGTTTGAAGGAGTCTTTCGAGGTCCAAGAGGGAAGGGCTGTTTTCTCCCGAGAAGCTGCAGTGGACAAGGGTCTCAATGTGCCTGCAGGGGAGAAGCTTCTGGTTTCTCTTGAGGTGTGGTGGGGTCCTCTAGAGTTATGACAGGGACCCCAGGGAACCACCCCTGTGGCCTCAGGAGAGGGCAGTCTCCATGCGAGTTGCGAGGCACCTATGGGGATTACTCCCGAGACCTTGCAGGGTTCTCAGTACTCGTCTGGTGCTGAGGCCGAAGCCTGTGATTGCCTTGCCCATGCTGACATAGGTCTTGGGGTTCCGTTGGAGCCCCCATAAGGGACTCAGGCCTCTTCTTGGCTGGGGACGTGCACAGCCACTTTCCTCCCCAACAGCAGCAACAGTGTCCGGATCCCTGTCGAGCAGATACAGGGATCAGTGGCTTGACCTCGAGGTACCCCAGGGCTATCGCACATTCCAGTGTGCCTGAGTCGAGCCTCGGGGTAATAGTCGAGGCAGTGCAGCACAGTCACATTCATCTGGAGTGGACTAGGCATTTGGGGGTCTTGCTGAAATGTTACCCGACGCCTGAGGCCTCTCTGGACACGCCTGGTGTGAGTGCCTCCTCTTGGGATGTGAGGGGAGAGCCGGGAACCCTTTCACGATGGAGCAGGGAAAGGGCCCCTCATCTGGAGCTGAGCATGGGAAAGTGGAGCTCCTCTTGAGTTGCAGCAGGAACGTCGGCGGTCCTGTCGAATGGGGACGTGTGTGGCGGGGAACTTCTTGGGTCACAGCAAGGGTGTGAAAGAGCATTTCAAGGTCCAAGATGGAACGGTTAATTTCCCCCAGGACGCCTCAGTGGACAAGGGCCTCACTCTGCCTGCAAGGGAGAAGCCTCTGGTTTTTCTGGAGTTGCGGCGGGGTCCTCTCGAGTTACAATGTGGATCCCAGAGACCCGCTCCTGTGGCCTCAGGAGAGGCCAGTCTCCTTGACAGTTGCCACTGGGTATTCCTCCTCAGTCGTCTCTGGGTCCCCAGGCCTCGTCTGGTGCTGAGGCCGCAGCCTGAACTTGGCTCGTCATGGTGACCTAAGTCTTGGGGTTCCCCTGGAGCTCCCACAGGGGAGTCAGGCCTCTTCTCGCCTGGAGTCGTGCACGGCCGGTTCCTCCCCATCTGCAGCAGAAGTGTCCAGCACCCCTTCGAGCAGAAACAGGGATATGTGGTTTGCCCTCTAGGTACCACAGGACTCTCACACTTGCCAGTGTGTTGGAGTCGAGTCTCAGGGTGACAGTCGAGGACGTGCAGGGCAGTGACATTCATCAGGAATTGATGAGTCATTTGGGGGTCTTTGGAATGATGGACCGACCCCTGAGACTCGTCCTGTCTCTCCTCATTCGAGCACCACTTCTTGGGATGCCAGGGGAGAGCCGTGAAAACTTTCCCGATGGAGCAGGGAAAGGGCCCATCATCTGGAGCTCAGCAGCGGAAACGGGGCTCCTGTTGAGTCTTGGCGGGACACTCGGGGTTCCTCTCGAGTGGGGATGCATGGGACGGAGAAATTCTTTGTTCATAAAAAGGGTGTGAAGGAGCCTTTCAAGGTCTAGGAGGGAAGGGGTGATTTCCCCCGAGATGCCCCCGTGGACAAGGGCCTCACTCCACCTGCAGGGGAGAGGTTTCTGGTTTTTCTCAAGTCCCGGTGGAGTCCTCTCAAGTTACGACGGGACCCCAGAAACTCTCCCTTGTGGCCACAGGAGAGGACAGTCTCCAAGCGATGTGAGAGGCGCCTATGGGGATTCATCCCCGGTTGTCGCCGGATCCTCAGTTCTGGTCTGCTGCTGAAGCTGGAGCCTGAGCTTGCCTCGCCCATACAGACAGAGTTCTTGGTTTTCCACTGGAGCCCCCACAGGAGAGTCAGGCCTCGTCTCGCCTGAAGACGTGCACAGCCGCTTTCCTCCCCAACTGCAGCAACAGTGTCCGGGTCCCTGTGGAGCGGATACAGGAATCTGTGGCTTGCCCTCGAGGTACCCCGGGGCTGTCGCACATGCCAGTGTGCCGGAGTCGAGCCTTGGGGTGACAGTTCAGGCAGTGCAGCGCAGTCAGTTTCATCTGGAGTGGCCGAGGCATTTGGGGGTCTTGGGGAATGGTGGCCCAAACTGTGAGACTCCTCCCGACTATCCAGGTGTGAGCACCTCCTCTTGGAATGCGAGGGGAACACTACAAAACCTTTCCCGATGAAACAGAAAAAGGTCCCCTCATCTGGAGCTCAACAGGGAAAAACGGTGCTCCTCTTGAGTCTTGGCGGGACCCTCAGGGTTCAACTCCAGTGGGGACAGGTGGGGCGGGAACTTCTTCGGTCACAGCAAGGGAGTCAAGGAGCCTTTCGTGGTCCAGGAGGGAAGGGTTGAATTTCATTGAGATGCTGACGAACACAAGGGTAACACACCGCATACAGGGGAGAAGCTTCTGATTTTTCTCGAGTTGGGGCAGGGTCCTCTCGAGTTATGACAGGGACCCCAGGCACCCGCCCTTGTATCCTCAGGAGAGGCCAGTCTCAGTGCAAATGGCGAGGCGCCTCTGGGGATTCCTCCCCAGTCGTCGCCGGGTCCTCAATCCTTGTCTGGTGCTGAGGTCGGAACCTGAGATTTCTTCGCTCATGCTTTCATAGGTCTTGAGGTTACTCTGGAGCCCCCACAGGGGAGTCAGGCCTCTTCTCGCCTGGAGACTTGCATGGCCTCTTTC
The DNA here is from genome assembly GCA_006410735.1 of Raphicerus campestris. Lineage (NCBI taxonomy): Eukaryota > Metazoa > Chordata > Mammalia > Artiodactyla > Bovidae > Raphicerus > Raphicerus campestris. The sequence continues at coordinate 109,694 of SJYW01040588.1, read as the reverse complement.
TTCCCCAACTGCAGCAGCAGTGAGCAGCTCCCCGTCAAGCGGACACAGGGACCTGTGGCTTGCCCTCGAGGTAAACCAGGGCTGTCACATGTGCCAGTGTGTCGGGAGTCGAGCCTCGGACTGACAGTCGAGACAGTGCAGGGCAGTCAGGTTCATATGGAGTGGACGAGGCATTTGGGGACCTTGGGCAGTGGTGTTCGGACACCTGAAGCTCCTCCCGACTTTGCTTATGGAGGCCACCTCTTAGGATGCGAGGAGAACATCGCAAAACCTTACCCGATGGAGCAGGTTAAGGGCCTCTCATCTGGAGCTTGGCAGTGGAAAATGGGGCTCCTATTGAGTTGTGTCAGGACCCTCAGGGTTCCTCTCGAGTGGAAACGGATCTAGCAGGGAACTTCCTAGGTCAAACAATGGTATGAAGGAGCCTTTCCAGGTACAAGAGGGAAGGGATGATTTCCCCTGAGATGCTGCAGCAGACAAGGGACTAACCCTCCCTGCAGGGGAGAAGATTCTGGTTTTTCTCGAGTTGCGGCGGGGTCCTCTCGAGTTAGGACGGGGACCTCAGGGACCCGCCCCTGTATCCTCATGAGAGGCCATTCTCAGTGCGACTTGCGAGGCACCTCTTGGGATTCCTCTCCAGTCATCGCCTGGTCCTCAGTGCTCGACTGATGCTGAGGCCAGAGCCTGTGCTTGCCTCACCCATGCTGATATAGGAATTGGGGTTCCCCTGGAGCCCCCATAGGGGAGTCAGGCCTCGTCTCGCCTGGAGACGTGCACAGTCACTTTCCTCCCCATGTGCAGCAACAGTGTCCGTGTCCCTGTCGAGTGGATAGTGGGATCAGTGGCTTGCCCTCGAGCTACCCCAGGGCTATCACACGTGCCAGTGTGATGGAGTCTAGCCTCGGGGTGACATTCGAGGCAGTGCAGGGCACTCAGGTTCATCTGGAGTGGACCAGGCATTCGGGGGTCTTGGAGAAAGGTGACCCATTGCCTGAGGCTCCTCTGGACACACCTGGTGTGACGGCCTCCTCTTCGGATGCGAGGGGAGAGCCGGGAACCCTTTCCCGATGGAGCATGGAAAGGGCCCCTCATCTGTAGCTCAGCATGGAAAAATGGAGCTCCTCTTGTGTCACGGTGGGACCCTCGGGGTTCCTCTCGAGTGGGGATGGGTGGGGCGGGGAACTTCTTGGGTAACCGCAAGGGTGTGAAGGAGCATTTCGAGGTCCAAGAGGGAACGGGTGTTTTCCTCCAGGACGCCGCAGCGGAAAACGGCCTCACTCCGCCTGCAAGGGAGAAGCTTATGGTTTTTCTCCAGTTGTGTTGGGGTCCTCTTGAGTTACAACAGGGACCACATGGATCCGCCCCTGTGCACCAGGATAGGCCAGTCTCAGTGCAAGGGTCGAGGCACATCTGGGGATTTCTCCCCAGTGGCGCCAAGTCCTCAGTCCCTTTCTGTTGCTGAGGCTGGAGCCTGAAATTGCCTCAACCGTGTTGACATTAGTCTTGGGCTTCCCCTGGAGTCCTCACATGGGAGTCAGGCCTCGTCTCGACTGGAGACGTGCAAGGCCACTTACCTCCCCAACTGCAGCAACAGTGTCCAGGTCCCTGTCGAGCGGATACAGGGATCTATGGCTTGCCCTCGTGGTACCCTAGGGCTGTCACACTTGCCAGCGTGCCAGAGTCGAGCCTCGGGGTTACAGTCGAGGCAGTGCAGGGCAGTCAGGTTCATCTGCAGTGGACGAGGCATTTGAGCGTCTTGGGGAATGGTGGTGCAACCTGTGAGACTCCTCCCGACTCTTGCGAATACCTCCTCTTGGGATGGGAGGGGAACGCTGTGAAGCCTTTCCAGAAAGAACAGGGAAAGGGCCCCTCATCTGGAGATGAGCAGGGGAAAATGGAGCACCTCTTGAGTCGCTGTGGGACCCTCAGCGTTCCTCTCAAGTGAGGACGGGTGGGGCGGGAACTTCTTGGGTCACAGCAAGGGTGTGAAGGAGCCTTTCGAGGTCCAAGATGGAAGGGGTGGTTTCCCCCGTGATGCTGCAGCAGACAAGGCACTCACCCTCCCTGCAGGGGAGAAGCTTCTGGTCTTTCTTGAGTTGCAAAGGGGTCCTCTCGAGTTACGATGGAGACCCCAGGGACCCGCTGCTGTGGCCTCAGGAGAACCCAGACTCCATGCAATTTGACAGGCACCTCTGGGGATTTCTCCACAGACGTCGCCGGGTCCTCAGTCCTCGTCTGGTGCTGAGGCCAGATCCTGTGCTTGCCTCGCCCATGCTGTCGTAGGCCTTGGAGGTCCCCTGGAGCCGCAGGAGCAGAGTCAGGCCTCATCTTGCCTGGAGACGTGCACAGCCACTTTCCTCCCCAACTGCAGCAGCAGTGTCCGTGTCTCTGTCAAGAGGATACAGGGATCTGTGGCTTGCCCTCCTGGTATCCGAGGGCTGTCGCACGTGCCAGTGTGCCGGAGTCGAGCCTCGGGGTTACAGTCGAGGCAGTGCAGGGCAGTCAGGTTCATCTGAAGTGGATGAGGCAATTGGCGTTCTTGGGGAATGGTGGCGCAACCTGTGAGACTCCTGCCGACTCTCCAGGTGCGAACACCTCCTCTTGGGATGGGAGGGGAAAGCTGTGAAGCCTTTCCAGAAGGAACAGGGAAAGGGCCCCTCATCTGGAGCTCAGCAGGGGAGAATGGGTCTCCTCTTGCTTGTTGGTAGGACCCTTGGGGTTCCTCTCCAGTGGGGACGTATGGGCCTGGGAAATTCTAGGGTCTCAGCAAGGATGTGAAGGAGCCTTTCCAGGTCCAAGAGGAATGGGCTGAATTCCCCCGTGACGCTACAGCGGACAAGGGCCTCACACCGCCTGCAGGGGAGAAGCTTCTGTTTTTTTCTTGAGTTGCCCCGGGGTCATCTCGAGTAGTAACTGGGACCCCAGGGACTCGCCTCTGTGCCCTGTGGAGAGGCCAGTCTCTGTGCAGGTTGCGAGGCTCCTCTGGGGTTTCCTCCACAGCCGTCGCCGTGTTCTCCGTCCTGGTCTAGTGCTGAGGCCGGAGCCTGAGATTTCCTCGCCTTGCTGACGTAGATCTTGACTGCAGACCCGTCAGTGGAGTCAGGACTCGTCTTGCCCATAGACATGTAGGGTCGCTTTTCTTCAGGGTGCAGAAGCCTTGTCAGGCTATCCTTCGAGCAGACAAACGGATCTGTGGCTTGCACTGGNTGCAGACCCGTCAGTGGAGTCAGGACTCGTCTTGCCCATAGACATGTAGGGTCGCTTTTCTTCAGGGTGCAGAAGCCTTGTCAGGCTATCCTTCGAGCAGACAAACGGATCTGTGCCTTGCACTGGAGGTACCCCAGGGCTATCACACAAGCCAGGGTGTCTGCAGTTGAGCCTCGGGGAGGAAGTCGAGGCAGTGCAGGGCAGTCAGGTTCATCTGGAGAGAACGAGGCATTTGGGGGTCTTGGGGAATAGTACCTCAAGCAGTGAGACTCCTCCCGACTCTCCAGGTGGGAGCAACTTCTCTTGACAATGAGGGGAACACCGTGAAACCTTTCCCGATGGAGCAGGGAAAGGACCCCTCATCTTGCGCGCAGCAGGGGAAAACAGGGCTCCTCTTGAATCTTGGTGGGACCCATGGGGTTCCTGTATAGTGGGGACGGGTAGAGTGGGGAACTTCTTGGGTCACAGCAAGGGTGGGAAGGGGCCTTTCGTGGTCCAAGAGGGAAGGGGTGAAGTCCCCGAGATGCCACATCAGACAAGGGCCTCTCCCCTCCTGCAGGGAAGGGTCTGGTTTTTTTCAAGTTGCGGAGGGGTCCTCTCAATTTACCACAGTGCCCCAGGAACCCACCCCTGTGTCCCCAGGAGAGGTCAGTCTCCGTGTGAGGTGCCAAGCACATCTGGGGATTCTTCCCCAGTGGCGCCAAGTCCTCAGTCCCATTCTGGTGCTGAGGCCAGAGCCTGAGCTTTCCTCACCCTTGCCTACATAGGTCTTGGGGTTCCCCTGCAGCCCACTCAGGGAAGTCAGACCTCGTCTTGCCCATAGACGTGCAGGGCCTCTTTACTCCAGCTTGCAGCAGCCGTGTCTGGCTCTCTGTCGAATAGACAAAGGGATCCGTGGCTTGCCCTCGAGGTACCCCAGGGCAATCACACGTGCCAGTGTGTCAGCAGTTGAGTCTCTGGGATGCCGTCAAGGCAGTGCAGGGCAGTCAGGTTCATCTGGAGTGGACAAGGCATTTGGGGTTCTTGGGAAAATGTGACCAGATACCTGAGGCTCCTCTGGACTCGCCTGGTGTGAGGGCCTCCTCTTGGGATGGGAGGGGAGAGCCGGGAACCCTTTCCCAATGGAGGAGGGAAAGGCCCGTCATCTGGAGATGAGCATGTGAAAATGGAGCTGCTCTTGAGTCACGGCGGGACCCTCGGAGGTCCTCTCGAGTTGGCACGTGTTTGGTAGGGAACTTCTTGTGTCACAGGAATGGTGTGAAGGAGCATTTCGAGGTCCAAGAGGGATCGGGTGATTTCCCCGGGATGCCGCAGTGGACTAGAGCCTCACTCCGCCTGCAGGAGAAGGTTCTGGGTTTTCTCGAGTTGCGGTGGGGTCCTCTCATGTTACGACCGGGACCCCAGGGACCCACCTCTGTGGCCTCAGGAGAGGCCAGTCTCTGTACGAGTTGCCACTGTGTATTCCTCCCCAGTCGTCCCTGGGTCCCAAGGCCTCGTCGGTTGCTGAGGCCACAGCCTGAGCTTGCCTCGCCCATGCTGACCTAGGTCTTGGGGTTCCCCTGGAGCTCCCACAGGGGAGTCAGGCCTGGTCTCGCCTGGAGTTGTACACGGCTGCTTTCCTCCCCATCTGTAGCAGAAGTGTCCAACATCCCTTCGAGCAGACACGGGACACGTCGCTGCGAATAATGGCCACACCACCCCTGAAGGGGAGAAGCTTATGTTTTTTCTCGACTTGCAGTAGGGTCCTCTCGAGTTATGACGGGGAGCCCAGGGACCAGAACCTGTATTCTCAGGAGAGGCCAGTCTCAGTGCGATTTGCAAGGCATCTCTGGGGATTCCGCCCCAGTCATCGCCGGGTCCTCAGTCCTCGTCTGGTGCTGAGGTCGGAGCCTGAGATTTCCTCGCTCATTGTTCCATAGGCTTTGAAGTTACTCTGGAGCCTCCACAGGGGTGTCAGGCCTCGTCTCGCCTGGACACTTGCATGGCCTCTTTCTTCCCCGACTGCAGCAACAGTGTCAGGGTCCCTTTCAAGCGGATACAGGAATCTATTGCTTGCCCTCGAGGTACACCAGGCCTGTCACACATGCAAGTGTGCTGGAGTCGAGCCTCGGGATGACAATCGAGACAGTGCAGGTCAGTCAGTTTCATCTGGAGTGGACGAGGCATTTGGGGGTCTTGGACAATGGAGGCCCAATCTGTGAGACTCCTCCCGACTTTCCAGTTGTGAGCACCTCCTCTTGGGATGGAAGAGGAACATCGCCAAACCTTTCCTGATCGAGCAGGGAAAGGGCCCCTCATCTGGAGCTCAGCAGAGGAAAACAGAGCTCCGCTTGAGTCTTGGCAGGACCCTCGAGGTTCCTCTCGAGTGGGAACGGGTGGGGCGGGGAACTTCTTGGGTCACAGCATGGGTTTCAAGGAGCCTTTCGAGATCTATGAGGGACGAAGTAAATTCTTCTGAGATGCCGCCACTCAAAAGGGACACACTACGCCTGTAGTGGAAGAGCTTCTGGATTTTCTCGAGTGGCGGTGGGGTCCTCTGGAGTTACGACAGGGACCCCAGGGACCCGCCCCTGTATCCTCAGGGGAGGCCATTCTCAGTGCGAGTTGCGAGGCGCCTCTGGGGATTCTTCCCCTGTCGTTGCTGGGTCGTCAGTCCTCGTCTGGTGCTGAGGTCAGAGCCTGAGCTTTCCTGGCTCATGCTTTCATATGTCTTGAGGTTACTCTGCAGCCCCCACAGGGGAGTCAGGCCTCGTCTCGCATGGAGACTTGCACAGCCTATTTCTTCCCCAAATGCAGCGGTGGTGTTCGGCTCCCCGTCAAGCAGACACAGGGACCTGTGGCTTGCCATTGAGGTAAACCAGGGCTGTCTCATATGCCAGTGTGTCAGGAGTCGAGCCTCGGGGTAAAAGTCGAGACAGTGCAGGCAGTCAGGTTCATATGGAGTGGACGAGGCATTTGAGGATTTGGGGGAGTGGTGGTCAGACACCTTAGACTCCTCCCGACTCTCCTGATGGGACGCCACCTCTTGGGATGCAGGGGAGCTCCGGAAAACCTTTCCCGATGGAGCAGGGAAAGGGCCCCTCATCTGGAGCTCAGCAGGGGAAAACGGTGATCCTCTTGAGTCGTGGCAAGATCTNCCTCTTGGGATGCAGGGGAGCTCCGGAAAACCTTTCCCGATGGAGCAGGGAAAGGGCCCCTCATCTGGAGCTCAGCAGGGGAAAACGGTGATCCTCTTGAGTCGTGGCGAGATCTTCGGGGTTCTTCTCGAGTGGGGACGGATCCAGCAGGGAACTTCCTAGGCCACAACAAGGGTATGATGGAGCGTTTTGAGGTCCAAGAGGGAAGGGGTGATTTCCCCCGAGATGGTGCAGCGGACAAGAGACTCACCCTCCCTGAAGGGGAGAAGCTTCTGGTTTTTCTCGAGTTGCGGCGGGGTCCTCTCGAGTTATGACGGGGACCTCAGGGACCCACCCCTCTATCCTCAGGAGAGGCCATTCTCAGTGCGACTTGCGAGGCACCTCTTGGGATTCCTCTCCAGTCATCGCCTGGTCCTCAGTCCTCAACTGGTGCTGAAGCCGGAGCCTGTGCTTGCCTCGTCCATGGTGACATATGACTTGACATTCGCCTGGAATCCCCATAGGGGAGTCAGACTTCGTCTCGCCTGGAGACGTGCACAGCCTGAGTCTCCTCTGGACACGCCTGGTGTGAGGGCCTATTCTGGGGTTTCCTCCACAGTCGTGCAGGGTTCTCAGTCCTCCTCTAGTGCTGAGGCCAAAGCCTGAGCTTTCCTCACCGTACTGACGTAGGTCTTGGGGTTTCCATTGAACCCCCTTAGGGGAGTCAGGCCTCGTCTAGCCCATAGACGTGCAGGGCCACTTTTCTCCAGGGTGCAGAAGCCTTGTACGGCTCTCCCTCGAGTGGACAAAGGGATCTGTGGCTTGCACTCAAGGTACCCCAGGGCTATCACACAAGCCAGGGTGTCTGCAGTTGAGCCTCGGGGAGGAAGTCGAGGCAGTGCAGGGCAGTCAGGTTCATCTGGAGTGGACGAGGCATTTGGGGTTCTTGGGGGAAAGGCGAACAGAGGCCTGAGGCTCCTGTGGACTTGCTTGGTGTGAGGGTCTCCTCTTGGGATGCGAGGGGAGAGCCAGGAACCCTTTCCCGATGGAGCAGGGAAAGGGCCCCTCATCTTGAGCTGAACAGGGGAAAATGGACCTCCTGTTGATTTGCGGTGGGACCCTCAAAAGTCCTCTCGAGTGGAGACATGTTGGGCAGGGAACTTTTTGGGTCACAACAAGGGTGTGAAAGAGGATTTCCAGGTCCAAGAGGGAATGGGTGATTTCCCCCAGGATGCCGCAGCGGACAAGGGCCTCACTCGCCTGCAAGGGTGAAGCTTCTGGATTTTCTCGAGTTGCGGCAGGGTCCTCTCGAGTTACTACAGGGACCACAGGGATCCTCCCCTGTGTCCACAGGATAGGCCAGTCTCCGTGCAAGGGGCGAGGCCCATCTGGGGATTCCTCCCCAGTGGCGCCGGGTTCTCAATCCCCATCTGGTGCTGAGGCTGCAACCTGAGATTGCCTAGTCCGTGCTGACATTTGTATTGGGCTTCCCCTGGAAACCGCACAGGGGAGTCAGGGCTCGTCTCGACTGGAGACGTGCATGGCCGCTTTCCTTCCCAACTGCAGCAACAGTGTCCGGGTCCCTTTTCAGCGGATACAGGGATGTATGTCTTGCGCTCGAGGTACCCTAGGGCTGTCACACGTGCCAGTGTGCCAGAGTCGAGACTCAGGGTGACAGTCTAGGCAGTGCAGAGCAGTCAGGTTCATCTGAAGTGGACAAGGCATTTGGGTGTCTTGGGGAATGGTGGCCCAACCTGGGAGACTCCTCCCCACTTTCCAGTTGCGAGCACCTCCTCTTGGGACGTGAGGGGAACACCGCAAAAACTTTCCCGAATGTGCAGGGAAAGGGTCCCTCATCTGGAGCTCAGCAGGGGAAAATGGGACTCCTCTTGATTCTTGGCGGGACCCTTGGTGTTCCTCTCAAGTGGGGACGGGTGGGGTGGCGAACTTCTTGGGTCACAGCAAGGGTGTGAAGAAGCCTTATGAGGTCCACGATGGACGGGGTGAATTCCCTTGAGATGCCGTTACGGACAAGAGCCATACCACGCCTGCAGGGGAGAAGCTTCCGGTTTTCCTCCACTTGCGGCTGGGTCCTCTTGAGTTACGACCGGGACCCCAGGGACCCTTACTGCATCTGCAGGAGAGGCCATTCTCAGTGTGAGTTGCGAGGCGCCTCTGGGGATTCCTACCCAGTCATCGCCGGGTCCTCAGTCCTCATCTGGTGCTGAGATCGGCGGAGCCTGAGATTTCCTTGCTCATGCTTTCATAGGTATTGAGGTTACTCTTGAACCCCCACAGGGGAGTCAGGCCTCTTCTCGCCTGGAGACTTGCACGGTCTCTTTCTTCCCCAACTGCAGCTTCAGTGTCCGGCTCCTCTTAAAGGAGACACAGAGATCTGTGTCTTGCCATCCAGGTACTCCAGGACTGTCTCACGTGCCAGTGTGTCGGGAGTCGAGCTTCGGGGTGATAGTCGAAACAGTGCAGGGCAGTCATGTTCATCTGTAGTGGACGAGGCATTTGGGGATCTTGGGGAGTGGTGGTTAGACACCTGAGACTCCTCCTGATGCGAGGCCACCTCTTGGTATGTGATGGGAGTGCCAGAAAACCTTTCCCGATGAAGGAGGTAAAGGGGCCCTCATCTGGAGCTCAGCATTGGAAAACGGGGCTCTTCTTGAGTCGCAGCGGGACCCTCGGGGATCCTCTCTAGTGAGGACTGTTGGGGCGGATAACTTCCTTGGTCATGACAAGGATATGAAGGAGCCGTTCGAAGTCCAAAAGGTAAGGGGTGATTTCCCCCGAGATACTGCAGTGGACCAGGGACTCACCCTCACTGCAGGGGAGAAGCTTCTGGATTTTCTTGAGTTTCGGCAGAGTCCTCTAGAGTTAGGACGGGGACCCCAGGGACCCGCCCCTGTGGCCTCAGGAGAGGCCAGTCTCCATGTGAGTTGTGGGGCACTTGTGGGGATTCCTCCTGAGACGTCTCCCGGTCCTCAGTCCTTATCTGGTGCTGAGGCAGGAGCCTGTGCTTGCCTCGCCCATGCTGACATAGGTCTTGGGGTTCCCCTGGAGCCCCCATTGGGGAGTCAGGCCTCCTGTCGCCTGGGGACGTGAACAGCCGCTTTCCTCCCCAATTGCAGCAACAGTGTCTGGGTCTTTGTCAAGAGAATACAGGGATCAGTGGCTTGACCTCGAGGTACCCTAGGGCTGTCACACGTGCCAGTGTGCCAGCGTCGAGCCTTGGGGTGAGAGTCGAGGCAGTGCAGGACCTTCACTATCATCTGGAGTGGACTAGGCATTTGGAGGTCTTGCAGAAATGTGACCCGACGCCATAGGCTTCTCTGGACTCACCTGATGTCAGTGCCTCCTCTTGGGATGCAAGGGGAGAGCCGGGAAAACTTTCCCGATTGAGCAGGGAACAGGCCCCTCATCTGAAGCTGAGCATGGGAAAATGGAGCTCCTGTTGATTTGCGGTGGGACCCTCGGCAGTCCTCTCGAGTGGGGACGTGTTGGGCAGGGACCTTTTTGGGTCAGAGCAAGGGTGTGAAAGAGGATTTCCAGGTCCAAGATGGAACGGGTGATTTCTCCCGGGATGCCGCAGGGGAAAAGGGCCTCACTCGCCTGCAAGGGTGAAGCTTGTGGTTTTTCTCGAGTTGCGGCAGGGTCCTCTCGCGTTACTACAGAGACCACAGGAATCCTCCTCCCCTGTGTCCACAGGACAGGCCAGTCTCCATGCAAGGGGCGAGGCCCATCTGGGGATTCCTCCCCAGTGGCGCCGGGTCCTCACTTCCCATCTGGTGCTGAGGTTGCAACCTGAGATTGCCTAGTCCGTGCTGACATTTGTATTGGGCTTCCCCTGGAAACCGCAGAGGGGAGTCAGGCCTTGTCTCACCTGTGGACGTGCACAGACGCTTTCCTCCCCAACTGAAGCAAGTGTCCAGATCCCTGTCGAGCGGATACAGGGATCAGTGGCTTGACCTCGAGGTACCCCAGGGCTATCACATGTGCCAGTGTGCCGGAGTCGAGCCTCGGGGTGACAGTGGAGGCTGTGCAGGACGGTCGGATTCATCTGGATTGGACTAGGCATTTGGAGGTCTTGGGGAATGGTGGCCCAACCTGTGAGACTCCTCTCGACTTTGCAAGGGCAGGCACCTCCTCTTGGGATGTGAGAGGAACACCACGAAACCTTTCTTGACAGAACAGGGAAAGGGCCAATCATTGGGAGCCCAGCAGGGGAAAACGGGACTCCTCTTGAGTCTTGGAGAGCCCGTTGGGATTCCTCTCGAATGGGGACTGGTGGGGCGGGGAACTTCTTGGGTCACAGCAAGGGTGTGAAGGAGCCTTTGGAGGTCCACGAGGGACAGGATGAATTCCCCTGAGATGCCGTTACGGACAAGGGCCACACCACACCTGCAGGGGAGAAGCTTCCGGTTATTCTTGAGTTGTGGCAGGGTCCTCTCGATTTACCATGAGGACCCCAGAGACCGGCCCCTGTATCCTCAGGAGAGGCCAGTCTCAGTGCGAGTTGTGACGCGTCTCTGGGGATTCATCCCCAGTCATCGCTGGGTCCTCAGTCCTCGTCCGATGCTGGGGTCGAATCTGAGATTTCCTCGCTCATGCTTTCAAAGGTCTTGAGGTTAATCTGGAGCCCCCACAAGGGAGTGTGGACTCTTCTCGCCTGGAGACTTTCACGGCCTTTCTTCTCCAACTGCAGCGGGAGTGTCTGGCTCCCAGTAAAGCGGATACAGGGATCTGTGGCTTGCCTTCGAGGTACTCCAGGGCTGTCTCACGTGCCAGTGTGTTGGGAGTCGAGCCTTGGGTGACAGTCGAGACAGTGCAGGGCAGTCATGTTCATCTGGAGTCGACGAGGAATTTGGGGGTCTTGGGGAGTGGTGGTCAGACACATGAGGTTCCTCCCGACTCTGCTGATGGTAGGCCACCTCTGGGGATGCAAGGGGAGCGCCGGAAAACGTTTCCAGATGGAGCAGGGAAAGGGCCCCCCATCTGGAGCTCAGCAGGGCAAAACGGGGGTCCTCTTGTGTTGCAGAGGGACCCTCGGGGTTCCTCTCGAGTGGGGACTGTTGGGGCGGGCAACTTCCTAGGTCACAACAAGGGTATGAAGGAGCCTTTCGAGGTCCAATAGGGAAGGGGTGATTTCCCCCGAGATGCTGCAGTGGACAAGTGACTCACCCTCCCTGCAGGGGAGAAACTTCTGGATTTTCTCGAGTTGCGGAGGGTCCTCTCGAGTTACGATGGGGACACCAGGGACTCGCTGCTGTGGCCTCAGGAGAGGCCAGTGTCCATGGGAATTGCAAGTCACCTGTGGGGATACCTCCCGCGTCTTCGCCACGTCCTCAGTCCTTGGCTGGTGCTGAGGCCGGCGCCTGTGCTTGCCTCGCCCATGCTGACATAGGTCTTGGGGTTCCCCTGGAACCCCCACAGGGGAGTCACACCTCGTTCTGCCTGGGGACGTGAACAGCCGGTTTCCACCCCAACTGCAGCAACAGTGTCTGGGTCCATACCGTGTGGATACAGGGATCAGGTTCTTGATCTCGAGGTACCCCAGAGCTATCACACATCCCAGTGTGTCTGCAGTCAAGTCTCGGGGAGGCAGTCAAGGCTGTGCAGGGCAGTCAGGTTCATCTGGAGTGGACGAGGCATTTGGGGTTCTTGGGGAAAGGTGACCAGACCCCTGAGGCTCCTCTGGACTCGCCTTTTGTGAGGGCCTCCTCTTGGGATTCGAGGGGAGATTTGAGAACCCTTTGCCGATGGAGCAAGGAAAGGGCCCCTCATCTGGAACTGAGCATGGGAAATGGATCTCCTCTTGAGTCACGGTGGGATCCTCAGCCCTCCTCTCGAGTGGGGATGGGTGAGGCGGGGAACTTCTTGGGTCTCAGTAAGGGTATGAATGAGCATTTCGAGGTGGAAATGGTTGATTTCCCCCGGGATGCTGCAGTGGACAAGGGCCTCACCCTGCCTGCAAGGGAGAAGCTCCTGGTTTTCCCGAGTTGTGTGTGGGTCCTCTCGATTGACGACGTGGACCACAGGGACCCGCCTCTGTGGTCTGAGGAGGGGTCAGACTCCGTGCGCTTTGCCACTGGCTATTTCTCCCCGGTCATCGCCGGGTCCCCAGGACTCGTCCGGTACTGAGGCCACAGCCTGAGCTTTCCTCGCCCATACTGACGTATGCCTTGGGGTTCCCCTGGAGCTCCCACAGGGGAGTCAGGCTCATCTCGCCTGGACACGTGAACTACCGCTTTCCTCCCCAACTGCAGCAGAAGTGTCCAGCACCCCTGCAAGCAGACACAGGGATCTGTGGCTTGCCCTCGAGGTACCCCAGGGCTGCCACACGTGCCAGTGTGCCGGGAGTTGAGTCTCGGAGTGACAGTCGAGACAGTGCAGGGCAGTGAGGTTCATCAGGAGTGGACGAGGCATTTGGGGATCTTAGGGAGTGGTGGTCGAACACCTGAGGCTCCTCCCGACTCTACTGATGCGAGGCCACTTCTTGGGGTGGGAGGGGAGCGCAGAAAACCTTTTTCGATGGAGCAGGGAAAGGGCCCCCCATCTGGAGCTCAGCAGGGGAAAACGGGGCTCCTCTTGAGTCACGGCGGGATCCTCGGGATTCCTCTCGAGTGGGGACGGTTGGGTCGGGGAACTTTCTAGGTCACAACAAGGGTATGAAGCAGCCTTTAGAGGTCCAAGAGAGAAGGGTTGATTTCCCCCGAGATATTGCAGCGGGCAAGGGACTCAACCTCCCTGCAGGGGAGAAGCTTCCGTTTTTTCCTGTGTTGCGGCAGGGTCCTCTCGAGTTATGACAGCGACCCCAGGAATCGGCTGCTGAGGCCTCAGGAGAGGCCAGTCTCCATGCGACTTGAGAGGCACCTGTGGGGATTCCTCCCGAGACGTCGCTGGGTCCTCAGGCCTCGTTTGTTGCTGAGGCCGGAGCCTGTGCTTGCCACGCCCATGCTGACATAGGTCTTGGGGTTCCCCTGGAGCCATATAGGGGAGTCAGGCCTCGTCTCGCCTGGGGACTTGCACAGCCGCTTTCCTCCCCAACTGCCGCAACAGTGTCTGGGTCCCTGTTGAGCGGATACAGTGATCAGTGGCTTGACCTCGAGGTACGTTAGGGCTATTTCAAGTGCCAGTGTGCCGAAGTCGAGCCTCGGAGTGACAGTAGAGGCAGTGCAGGACAGTCAGATTCATCTGGAGTGGACTAGGCATTTGGAGGTCTTGCTGAAATGTTACCCGACACCTGAGGCTTCTCTGGACTCGCCTGGTGTGAGTGTATCCTATTAGGCTGCGAGCAGAGAGCCGGGAACCCTTTCCTGATGGAGCAGGGAAAGGGCCCCTCATCTGGAGCTGAGCATGGGAAAATGGAGCTCCTCTTGAGTAGCGTTGGGACCCTCGGCTGTCCTCTCGAGTGGGGAATGTGTGGCAGGAAACTTCTTGGGTAACAGCAAGGGTGTGAATGAGCATTTCAAGGTCCAATAGGGAACGGGTGATTTAGCCTGGGATGCCACAGCAGACAAGGGCGTCCCTCTGCCTGCAAGCGTGAAGCTTCTGGTTTTTCTTGAGTTGCGGCGGGGTCCCTCGAGTTACGATGGGGACCACAGGGATCCGCCCCTGTGGCCCTAGGATAGGCCTGTCTCAGTGCGAGGGGCGAGGCACATCTGAGGATTCCTCCCCAGAGGCGCCAAGTCCTCAATCCCCTTCTGGGGCTGAGGCTACAGCCTGAGATTGCCTCGCCTGTGCTGCAATTTTTATTCGGATTCCCCTGGAGCCCTCAGAGGGCAGTCAGGCCTAGTCTCGACTGGAGACGTGCGTGGCCACTTCCTTCCCAACTGCAGTAACAGTGTCTGTGTCCCTGTTGAGAGGATACAGGGATCTATGGCTTGCGCTCGATGTACCCTAGGGCTGTCACACTTGATAGTGTGCCAGAGTCGAGCCATGGGGTTACAGTCGAGGCAGTGCAGGGCAGTCAGTTTCATCTGAAGTGGACAAGGCATTTGGGGGTCTTGGGGAATCGTGGCCCGACCTGTGAGACTCCTCCCGACTTTCCAGGTTCAACACCTCTTGGATGCAAGGGGAACACCGCGAAACCTCTACCGATGGAGCAGGGAAAGGGCCCCTCATCTGGAACTCAGCAGGGGAAAACAGGGCTCCTCTTGTGTCTTGGTGGGACCCTTGGGATTCCTCTCGAGTGGGGACGGGTTGGGCGGGGAAACTCCTTGGTCACAACAAGGGTGTGAATGAGCCTTTGGAGGTCCATGTGGGACGGGGTGAATTCCCCTGAGATGCCATTGTGGACAAGTGCCACAGCACGCCCCCAGGGGAGAAGCTTCCGGTTTTTTTCTAGTTGTGGTGGGGTCCTCTCCAGTTATGACGGAGACCCCAGGGACCCGCCCCTGTATCCTCTGGAGAGGCCATTCTCAGTGCCAGTTGCAAGACACCTCTGGGGATTCCTCCCAGGTCATCACCGGGTCCACAGTCCTCGTATGGTGCTGAGGCCGGAGCCTGTGCTTGCCTCGCCCATGGTGACATAGGTCTTGGCGTTCCCCTGGAGCCCCCATAGGGGAGTCAGGCCTCGTCTTGCCTGGAGACGTGCAGAGCCGCTTTCCTCCCCATGTGCAGCAACAGTGTCCGGGTCCCTGTTGACCGGATACAGGGATCAGTGTCTTGCCCTCGAGGTACCCCAGGACTATCACACATGCCAGTGTGCCGGACTCTAGCCTCGGGGTGACAGTCGAGGCAGTGCAGGGCACTCAGGTTCATCTGGAGTGGATCAGGCATTTGGGGGTCTTGGGGAAATGTGACCTGATGCCTGAGGCTCCTCTGGACATGCCTGGTGTGAGGGCCTCCTCTTGGGATGCAAGGGGAGAGCCGAGAACCCTTTCCCGATGGAGCAATGAAAGGGCCCCCTATCTGGAGCTGAGCATGGGAAAATGGAGCTACTCGTGACTCACAGCGGGACCCTCGGAGTTTCTCTAGTTGGGACGGGTGGAGCGGGGAACTTCTTGGGTCACAGCACGGGTGTGAAGGAGCATTTTGAGGTCCAAGAGGGAACGGGTGTTTTCCTCCGGGACGCCGCAGAGGACAGGGGCCTCACTCCGCCTACAAGGGAGAAGCTTATGGTTTTTCTTCACTTGTGGCAGGGTCCTCTCGAGTTACGACGGGGACCACAGGGATCCGCCCCTGTGGCGCCAGGATAGGCCAGTCTCAGTGCAAGGGGCGAGGCACATCTGGGGATTCCTCCCCAGTGGGGCCAAGTCCTCAGTCCCCTTCTGGTGCTGAGGCTGGAACCTGAAATTGCCTCGCCCATGTTGACATTAATCTTGAGCTTCCCCTGGAGTCCTCACAGGGGAGTCAGGCCTCATCTCGACTGGAGACGTCCACGGTCGCTTTCCTCCCCAACTGCAGTAACAGTGTCCGGGTCCCTGTCGAGTGGATACAGTGATATATGGCTTGCGCTCATGGTACCCCAGGGCTGTTACATGTGCCAGTGTGCCGGAGTCGATCCTCGGGGTTACAGTCGAGGCTGTGCAGGGCAGTCAGGTTCATCTGAAGTGGACGAGGCATTTGGGGGTCTTGGGGAATGGTGGTGCAATCTGTGAGATTCCTCCAGACTTTCCAGGTGCGAGCACCTCCTCTTGGGATGCAAGGGGAACATAGTGTGACCTTTCCCGACGGAGCAGTGAAAGGGCCCCTCATCTGGAGCTCAGCAGGGAAACATGGGGCACCTCTTGATTCTTGCCAGGACCCTTGGGGTTCCTCTCCAGTGGGGAAGTATAGGCCTGGGAAATTCTTGGGTCTCAGCAAGGGTGTGAAGGAGCCTTTCCAGGTCAAGAGGGACGGGCTGAATTACCCCTGAGGCCGACATGGACAAGGGCCTCACACCGTCTGCAGGGGAGAAGCTTCTGTTTTTTCTTGAGTTGCCCTGGGGTCATCTCGAGTTGTAACTTGGAACCCAGGGACTCGGCTCTGTGCCCTGTGGAGAGGCCAGTCTCTGTCCTTGTTGTGAGGCTCCTCTGGGGATTCCTCCACAGTCGTCTCCGGGTTCTCAGTCCTTGTCTAGTGCTGAGGCCGGAGTCTGAGCTTTCCTCGCTGTGCTGACGTAGGTCTTGGGGTTCCCCTGGAGCCCCCTCAGGGGAGTCAGGACTCATCTCGCCCATAGACCTGCAGGGCCGCTTTACTCCAGGGTGCAGCAGCCCTGTCTGGCTCTCCGAGCAGACAAAAGAATCTGTGGCTTGCACTGGAGGTACCCCAGGACTATCACACTTGCCAGGGTGTCTGCAGTTGAGGCTCGGGGAGGAAGTCGAGACAGTCCACGGCAGTCAGGATCATCTGGAGTGGACGAGGCATTTGGGGTTCTTGGGGAAAGGTGCCCAGAGGCCTGAGGCTCCTGTGGACTCGCTTGGTGTGAGGGCCTCCTCTTGGCATGCGAGGGGAGAGCCAGGAACCCTTTCCCGATGGAGCAGCGAAAGGGCCCCTCATCTGGAGATGAGCAGGGGAAAATGGAGCTCCTCTTGAGTCACGGTGGGACCCTCGGCAGTCCTCCCAAGTGGGGACGGGTGGGGCGGGAATTTCTTGGGTCACAGCAAGGGTGTGAAGGAGGCTTTCCAGATCCAAGATGGAAGGGGTGATTTCCACCGTGATGCTGCAGCAGACAAGGCACTCACCCTCCCTGCAAGGAAGAAGCTTCTGGTTTTTCTCGAGTTGCGGCGGGGTCCTCTCGAGTTACGACAGAGACCTCAGGGACCCGCTGCTGTGGCCTCAGGAGAACCAAGACTCCATGCGATTTGATAGGCAGCTCTGGGGATTCCTACCCAGATGGCGCCGGGAACTCAGTCCTCGTCTGGTGTTGAGGCCAGAGCCTGTGCTTGCCTTGCCCATGCTAACATAGGTCTTGGAGTTCCCCTGGAGCCCCCCAGGAGAGTCATGCCACGTCTCGCCTGGAGACGTGCACAACCGCTTTCCTTCCCAACTGCAGCAACAGTGTCCAGGTTCCTGTCGAGCAGATACAGGGATCAGTGGCTTGTCCTCGAGGTACCCCAGGGCTATCGCAAGGGCCAGTGTGCCAGAGTCGAGACTTGGGTTGACAGTCGAGGCAGTGCAGTGCAGTCAGGTTCATCTGAAGTGGACGAGGCATTTGGGGGTCTTGGGGAATGGTGGCCCAAGCAGTGGGAATCCTCCCGACTCTCCAGGTGGAAGCACCTCCTCTTGACATGCCAGGGGAACACCGGGAAACTTTTCCCGACGGAGCAGGGAAAGGGCCCCTCATCTTGAGCTCAGCAGGGGAAAACGGGTCTCCTCTTGAGTCTTGGCCGGAGTCTCGGGGTTCCTCTAGAGTGGGGACGGGTGGGGCGGGGAACTTCTTGGGTCACAGCAAGGGTGTGAAGGGGTCTTTCATGGTCCAAGAGGGAAGGGGTGAAGTCCCTGAGATGCCACATCTGACAAGGCCCTCTCCCCACCTTCAGGGAAGTTTCTGGTTTTTTTTCGAGTTGTGGAGGGTTCCTCTCAAGTTACGACAGTGACCCTGGGACCCAGCCCTGTGGCCCCAGGAGAGGCCAGTCTCCGTGTGAGCGGCCAGGCACCTCTGGGGTTTCTTCCCCAGTGGGGCCAAGTCCTCAGTCCCATTCTGGTACTGAGGCCTGAGCCTGAGCTTTCCTCACCCGTGCATCCGTAAGTCTTGGGGTTCCCCTAGAGCCCCTTCAGGGGAGTTAGACCTCGTCTCGCCCATAAACGTGCAGGGCCACTTTACTCCAGGGTGCAGCAGCCTTGTCCGGCTCTCTGTCGAATGGACAAAGGGATCTGTGGCTTGCCCTCGAGGTACCCCAGGGCAATCACACGTGCCAGTGTGTCAGCAGTCGAGTCTCACGGAGGCATTTGAGGCAGTGCAGGGCAGTCAGATTCATCTGGAGTGCACGAAGCATTTGGGGTTCTTGGGGAAAGGTGACCAGACACCTGAGGTTCCTCTGAACTCGCCTGGTGTGAGGGCCTCCTCTTGGGATGCGACGGGAGAGCCGGGAACCCTTTCACGATGGAGCAGGGAAAGGCCCGTCATCTGGAGCTGAGCATGTGAAAATGGAGCTCCTCTTGAGTCGCGGCGGGACCCTCAGTGGTCCTCTCGAGTTGGGACGTGTTTGGCGGGGAACTTCTTGGATCACAGCAATGTTATGAAGGAGCATTTCGACGTCCAAGAGGGAATGGGTGATTTCCCCCAGAATGTCACAGTGGACAAGAGCCTCACTCTGCCTGCAAGGGAGAAGCTTCTGGTTTTTCTCCAGTTGTGGCGGGGTCCTCTCGTGTTACGACCGGGACCCCAGCGACCCACCTCTGTGGCCTCAGGAGAGGCCAGTCTCCGTACGAGTTGCCACTGGGTATTCCTCACCAGTCGTTGCCAGGTCCCCAGGCCTCGTCTGTTGCTGAGGCCACAGCCTGAGCTTGCCTCGCCCATGCTGACCTAGGTCTTGGGGTTCCCCTGGAGCTCCCACAGGGGAGTCAGGCCTCGTCTCCCCCAGAGACGTCCACGGCCGCTTTCCTCCCCATCTGCAGCAGAAGTGTCCAGCACGCATTCGAGCAGACGCAGGGATACGCCGCCGAGGATAAGGGCCACACCAGGCCTGAAGGGGTGAAGCTTCCAGTTTTTCTCGAGTTGTGGCGGGGTCCTCTCGAGTTAGGATGGGGACTCCGGTGACCCGTCCCTGTATTCTCAGGAGAGGCCAGTCTCAGTGTGAGTTGCCAGGCGACTCTGGGGATTCCTCCCCAGTCGTCACTGGGTCCTCAGTCCTTGTCTGGTGCTGAGGTCGGAGCCTGAGATTTCCTCATTCATGGTTCCATAGGCCTTGAGGTTACTCTGGAGCCAACAGAGGTGAGTCAGGCCTCGACTTGACTGGAGAGGTGCTCGGCCGCTTTCCTTCCCAACTGCAGTAACAGTGTCCAGGCCCCTGTTGAGCGGATACAGGGATCTATGCCTTGGGATCTAGGTACCCTAGGGCCGTGACACATGCCAGTGTGCCGGAGTCGAGCCTCGGGGTTACAGTCGAGGCAGTGCAGGGCAGTCAGTTTCTTCTGAAGTGAACGAGGCATTTGGGTGTCATGGGAAACGGTAGCCCAAACTTTGAGACTCCCGCCGACTTTCCAGGTGCTTACACCACCTTTTGGTATGCGAGGGTAACACTGCGATCCCTTTCCTGATGGAGCAAGGAAAGGGCCCCTCATCTGGAGCTCAGCATGGGAAAACGGGGCTGCTCTTGAGTCTTGGTGGGACCTTTGGAGTTCCTCTCGAGTGGGGACTGGTGGGGCGTGCAACTTCTTGAGTCACAGCAAGGATAGGAAGATGCCTTTGGAGATCCAAGAGGGACGGGGTGAATTCCCCTGAGATGCCGTTGTGGACAAGGGCGACAACACGCCAGCAGTGGAGAAGCTTCTGGTTTTTCTCCAGTTGCTGCGGGGTCCTCTCAAGTTATGACGGGACCCTAGGGACCCGCCCCGGTATCCTCAGGTGAGGCCATTCTCAGTGCGAGTTGGGAGGCGCCTCTGGGGATTCCACCCAGTCATTCCGTGGTCCTCAGTCCTCGTCAGGTGCTGAGTTTGGAGCCTGAGATTTCCTCGCTCATGCTTTGATAGGTCTTGGGGTTCCCATAGGCTCCCATAGGCGAGTCAGGCCTCATCTCGCCTGGAGACTTGCATGGCCTCTTTCTTCCCCAACTGCAGCAGCAGTGTCCATCTCCCCGTAAAGTGGACACAGGGATCTGTGGCTTGCCATCAAGGTACTCCAGGATNGACGTGTTTGGCGGGGAACTTCTTGGATCACAGCAATGTTATGAAGGAGCATTTCGACGTCCAAGAGGGAATGGGTGATTTCCCCCAGAATGTCACAGTGGACAAGAGCCTCACTCTGCCTGCAAGGGAGAAGCTTCTGGTTTTTCTCCAGTTGTGGCGGGGTCCTCTCGTGTTACGACCGGGACCCCAGCGACCCACCTCTGTGGCCTCAGGAGAGGCCAGTCTCCGTACGAGTTGCCACTGGGTATTCCTCACCAGTCGTTGCCAGGTCCCCAGGCCTCGTCTGTTGCTGAGGCCACAGCCTGAGCTTGCCTCGCCCATGCTGACCTAGGTCTTGGGGTTCCCCTGGAGCTCCCACAGGGGAGTCAGGCCTCGTCTCCCCCAGAGACGTCCACGGCCGCTTTCCTCCCCATCTGCAGCAGAAGTGTCCAGCACGCATTCGAGCAGACGCAGGGATACGCCGCCGAGGATAAGGGCCACACCAGGCCTGAAGGGGTGAAGCTTCCAGTTTTTCTCGAGTTGTGGCGGGGTCCTCTCGAGTTAGGATGGGGACTCCGGTGACCCGTCCCTGTATTCTCAGGAGAGGCCAGTCTCAGTGTGAGTTGCCAGGCGACTCTGGGGATTCCTCCCCAGTCGTCACTGGGTCCTCAGTCCTTGTCTGGTGCTGAGGTCGGAGCCTGAGATTTCCTCATTCATGGTTCCATAGGCCTTGAGGTTACTCTGGAGCCAACAGAGGTGAGTCAGGCCTCGACTTGACTGGAGAGGTGCTCGGCCGCTTTCCTTCCCAACTGCAGTAACAGTGTCCAGGCCCCTGTTGAGCGGATACAGGGATCTATGCCTTGGGATCTAGGTACCCTAGGGCCGTGACACATGCCAGTGTGCCGGAGTCGAGCCTCGGGGTTACAGTCGAGGCAGTGCAGGGCAGTCAGTTTCTTCTGAAGTGAACGAGGCATTTGGGTGTCATGGGAAACGGTAGCCCAAACTTTGAGACTCCCGCCGACTTTCCAGGTGCTTACACCACCTTTTGGTATGCGAGGGTAACACTGCGATCCCTTTCCTGATGGAGCAAGGAAAGGGCCCCTCATCTGGAGCTCAGCATGGGAAAACGGGGCTGCTCTTGAGTCTTGGTGGGACCTTTGGAGTTCCTCTCGAGTGGGGACTGGTGGGGCGTGCAACTTCTTGAGTCACAGCAAGGATAGGAAGATGCCTTTGGAGATCCAAGAGGGACGGGGTGAATTCCCCTGAGATGCCGTTGTGGACAAGGGCGACAACACGCCAGCAGTGGAGAAGCTTCTGGTTTTTCTCCAGTTGCTGCGGGGTCCTCTCAAGTTATGACGGGACCCTAGGGACCCGCCCCGGTATCCTCAGGTGAGGCCATTCTCAGTGCGAGTTGGGAGGCGCCTCTGGGGATTCCACCCAGTCATTCCGTGGTCCTCAGTCCTCGTCAGGTGCTGAGTTTGGAGCCTGAGATTTCCTCGCTCATGCTTTGATAGGTCTTGGGGTTCCCATAGGCTCCCATAGGCGAGTCAGGCCTCATCTCGCCTGGAGACTTGCATGGCCTCTTTCTTCCCCAACTGCAGCAGCAGTGTCCATCTCCCCGTAAAGTGGACACAGGGATCTGTGGCTTGCCATCAAGGTACTCCAGGATTGTCTCACGTGCCAGTGTGTTGGGAGTCGAGCCTCGGGGTGACAGTCGAGGCAGTGCAGGGCAGTCATGTTCATCTGGAGTGGACGAGGCATTTGGGGGTCTTTTGGAAATGTGATCCAACTCCTGAGGCTTCTCTGGACTCGCCTGGTGTGAGTGCCTCCTCTTAGGATGCGAGGGGGGAGCCGGGAACACTTTCCTGATGAAGCAGGGAAAGGGCCCTTCATCTGGAGCTGAGCATGGGAAAATGGTGCTCCTTTTCAGTCGTGGTGGGACCCTCGGCGGTCCTCTCGTGTGGGGACGTGTGGCGTGGGGAACTTCTTGGGTCACAGCAAGGATGTGAAAGAGCATTTCGAGGTCCAAAAGGGAATGGGTGATTTCCCCCGGGACGCCACATTGGACAAGGTCCTCAATCAGCCTGCAAGGGTGAAGCTTCTGGTTTTTCTCGAGTTGCGGCGGGGTTCTCTTGAGTTACGACGGGGACCACAGAGATCCACCCCTGTGGCCTCAGGATAGGCCGGTCTCCGTGCAAGGGGCAAGGCTCATCTGGGGATTCCTCCCCAGTGGCACCAAGTCCTCATTCCCCTTCTGGTGCTGAGGCTGCAGCCTGAGATTGCCTCGCCCGTGCTCATATTTGTATTGGGCTACCTCAGGAGCCCGCAGAATTGAGTCAGGCATTGTCTCGACCAAAGACGTGCACGGCCGCTTTCCTTCACAACTGCAGTGACAGTGTCTGGGTCCCTGTCGAGCGGATACAGGGAACTATGGCTTGCCCTCGAGGTACCCTAGGTCTGTCACACGTGCCAATGTGCCAGAGTTGAGCCTCGGGGTTACAGTCTTAGACAGTGCAGGGATGTCAGGTTCATCTGAATTGGACGAGGCATTTGGGGGTCTTGAGGAATGGTGGCCCGACCAGTGAGACTCCTCTGGACTTCCAGGTGCGAGCACCTCCTCTTGTGATGTGAGGGGAACACCGCGAAACCTTTCTCGACATAGCATGGAAAGGGCCCATCATTTGGAGCTCAGCAGTGGAAAACGGGGCTCCTCTTGAGTCTTGGCGGGACCCTTGGGGACTGGTGGGGCGGGGAACTTCTTGGGTCACAGCAAGGGTGTGAAGGAGCCTTTGGAGGTCCACGAGGGATGGGATGAATTACCCTGAGATGCCATTGCGGACAAGGGCCACACCACACCTGCAGGGGAGAAGCTTCCGGTTATTCTTGAGTTGTGGCAGGGTCCTCTCGATTTACCATGAGGACCCCAGAGACCGGCACCTGTATCCTCAGGAGAGGCCAATCTCAGTGCGAGTTGTGAGGCGCCTCTGGGGATTCCTCCCCATTTATCGCTGGGTCCTCAGTCCTCATCCGGTGCTGCGGTCGAATCTGAGATTTCCTCACTCATGCTGTCACAGGTCTTGAGGTTAATCTGGAGCCCCCACAAGGGAGTGTGGCCTCTTCTCGCCTGGAGACTGGCATGGCCTCTTTTTTCCCCAACTGCAGCGGGAGTGCCTGGCTCCCAGTAAAGCGGATACAGGGATCTGTGTCTTGCCTTCGAGGTACTCCAGGGCTGTCTCACGTTTCAGTGTGTCGGGAGTTGAGCCTCGCAGTGACAGTCGAGACAGGGCAGACAGTCATGTTCATCTGGAGTGGACGAGACATTTGAGGATCTTGGGGAGTGGTGGCTGGACACCTGAGTCTCCTACCGACTCTCTTGATGTGAGGCCACCTCTTGGGATTCGAGGGGAGCTCCGGAAAACCTTTCCTGATGTAGCAGCGAAAGGGCCCCTTATCTGGATCTCAGCAGGGGATAACTGGGCTCCTCTTGAGTCGCAGCAGGAACCTTGGCCGTCTTCTCGAGTGGGGATGGGTGGGGCAGGGAACTTCTTGGGTCTCAGTAAGGGTGTGAAGGAGCATTTTGAGGTCCAAGTGGGAATGGGTGATTTCCCCCGGGATGCTGCACTGGACAAGGGCCTCACGCCGCCTGCAAGGGAGAAGCTTCTGGTATTCTCGAGTTGTGGGGAAGACCTCTCGGTTTACGACTCGGACCTCAGGGACCCACCCCTGTGGCCTCAGGAGGGGTCAGTCTCCGTGCGAGTTGCCACTGGGTATTTCTCTCCAGACATTGCCGGGTCCCCAGGCTTCGTCTAGTGCTGAGGCCACAGCCTGAGCTTGCCTCGCCCATGCTGATGTACGTCTTGGGGTTCCCCTGGAGCTCCCACAGGGGAGTCAGGCTCGTCTTGCCTGGAGATGTGCACTGCCACTTTCATGCCCATCTGTAGCAAAAATGTCCGTCACCCCTTTGAGCAGACACAGGGATCTGTGGCTTGCCCTCGAGGTACCCCAGGGCTGTCACATGTGCCAGTGTGTCGGGAGTCGAGTCTCGGGGTGACAGTCGAGGCAGTGCAGGGCAGTTAGATTCATCAGGATGGACGAGGCATTTGGGGGTCTTGGGAATGATGGAACGACCACTGAGGCTTGTCCTGTCTCTCCTCGTTTGAGCGCCTCTTCTTGTTATGCCAGGGGAGAGCCGTGAACACTTTCCCGATGGAGCAGGGAAAGGTCCTGTCATCTAGAGCTCAGCTGGGGAAAAAGGGGCTCCTCTTGAGTCTTGACAGGACCTTCGGGGTTCCTCTCGAATGGGGACTGGTGGGGCGAGGAAATTCTTTGGTCACAACAAGGGTGTGAAGGGACTTCCGAGTTCTAGGAGGGAAGGGGTGATTTCTCCTGAGATGACCCCGCGGACAAGTGTCTCACTCCACCTGCAGGGGAGAAGTTTCTGGTTTTTCTTGAATGCCGGTGGGGTTCTCTTGAGTTATGACGGGACCCCAGAAACCCGCCCTTGGGGCCACTGGTGAGGACAGTCTCCAAACGATTTGTGAGGTGCCTCTGGGGATTCCTCCCCAGTCGTCGCCGGGTCCTCAGTCCTGGTCTGCTGAAGCTGGAGCCTGAGCTTGCCTCGCACATGCTGACATAGGACTTGGGTTACTGCTGGTGCCCCCACAGGAAAGTCAGTCCTCGTCTCGCCCGAAGACGTGCACGGCCGCTATCCTCCCCAACTGCAGCAACAGTGGCCGGGTCCCTGTCGAGAAAACACAGGGATTTGTGGCTTGCCATCGTGGTACCCAAGGGCTGTCACACGTGCCCTTGTGCCGGAGTCGAGCCTCGGGGTGACAGTCGAGTCAGTGTAGGGCAGTCAGGATCATCTGGAGTGGATGAGGCATTTGGGGGTCTTCAGGAATGGTGGCCCAATCTGTGAGGCTCCTTTCAACTCTGCAGGTGTGAGCACCTCCTCTTGGGATGCAAGGGGAACACAAGGAAACCTTTCCCCATGGAGCAGGGAAGGGCCTCTCATCTGGAGCTCAGCAGGGGAAAACCGAGCTCCCCTTGAGTCTTGGTGGGATCCTCCATGTTCCTCTCTACTGGGGACAGGTGGGGCGGGGAACTTGGGCCACAGCAAGGGTGTGAAGGAGCCTTTCGAGTTCCACGAATGACAGGGTGAATTCCCCTGAGATGCCATTGTGGACAAGGGCCACACAACAACTGCAGGGGTGAAGCTTCTGGTTTTCCTTGAGTTTTGGCAGGGTCCTCTCGAGTTGTGACGGGTTCCCCAGGGACCTGCCCCTGCATCTGAAGGAGAGGCCATTCTCAGTGCGAGTTGCAATGCGCCTCTGGGGATTCCTCCCCAGTCATCACTGTGTCCTCAGTCCTGGTCTGGTGCTGAGGTCGGAGGATGAGATTTCCTCGCTCATGCTTTCAAGGTCTTGAGGTTACTCTGGAACCCCCACAAGGGAGTCAGGCCTCTTCTCACCTGGAGACTTGCATGGTCTCATTCTTCCCCAACGGCAGCGGCAGTGTCTGGCTCCGAGTAAAGTGGATACAGGGATCTGTGGCTTGCCTTCGAGGTACTCCAGGGCTGTCTCACGTGCCAGTGTGTTGGGAGTCAAGCCTCGGGATGACAGTTGAGACAGGGCAGGCACTCATGTTCATCTGGAGTGGACGAGGCATTTGAGGATCTTGGGGAGTGGTGGTCGGACACCTGAGTGTCCTCCCGACTCTCCTCATGCGAGGCCACCTCTTGGGATGCGAGGGGTGCTCCAGTAATCCTTTCCCGATGGAGCAGGAAAAGGGCCCCTTATCTGGATTTCAGCAGGGGAAAACTGGGCTCCTCTTGAGTCTTGGCAGGACCCTCGGGGTTCCTCTCGAGTGGGGATGGGTTGGTCGGGGTACTTCTTTGGTCACAACAAGGGTGTGAAAGGACTTTCGTGTTCTAGGAGGAAAGGGGTGATTTCTCCTGAGATGACCCTGTGGACAAGGGCCTCACTCCACCTGCAGGGGAGAAGTTTCTGGTTTTTCTCAAGTGCCGGTGGGGTCCTCTTGAGTTACGACGGGACCCCAGAAACCCGCCCTTGTGGCCACAAGCGAGGACAGTCTCCGAACGATTTGTGAGGCACCTCTGGGGATTTCTCCCTAGTCATCGCCGGGTCCTCAGTCGTGGTCTGGTGCTAAAGCTGGAGCCTGAGGTTGCCTCGTCCATGCTGACATAGGTCTTGGGTTATCGCTGGAGCCCCCACAGTGGTGTCAGGCCTCGTCTCGCATGGGGACGTGCACAGCTGCTTTCGTCCCTAACTGAAGCAACAGTGTCCANAGGGCCTCACTCCACCTGCAGGGGAGAAGTTTCTGGTTTTTCTCAAGTGCCGGTGGGGTCCTCTTGAGTTACGACGGGACCCCAGAAACCCGCCCTTGTGGCCACAAGCGAGGACAGTCTCCGAACGATTTGTGAGGCACCTCTGGGGATTTCTCCCTAGTCATCGCCGGGTCCTCAGTCGTGGTCTGGTGCTAAAGCTGGAGCCTGAGGTTGCCTCGTCCATGCTGACATAGGTCTTGGGTTATCGCTGGAGCCCCCACAGTGGTGTCAGGCCTCGTCTCGCATGGGGACGTGCACAGCTGCTTTCGTCCCCAACTGAAGCAACAGTGTCCAGGTCCCTGTCGAGCGGATACAGGGATCAGTGTCTTGACCTCGAGGTACCCCAGGGCTGTCACATGTGCCAGTGTGTCAGCAGTCGAGCCTCAGGGAGGCAGTTGAGGCAGTGCAGGGCAGTCAGGTTCATCTGGAGTGGTGATGCATTTGGGGTTCTTGGGGAAAGGTGACCAGACACCTGAGGCTCCTGTGGACTTGCCTGGTGTGATGGCCTCCTCTTGGGGTTCGGGGGATAGCCAGGAACCCTTTCCCGATGGAGCAGGAAAAGGGTCCCTCCTCTGGAGCTGAGCATCGGAAAATGGAGCTCCTCTTGAGTCGCAGTGGGACCCTCGGCAGTGTCTCGAGTGGGGACGCATGGGGCCAGGAACTTCTTGGGTCTCAGTAAGGGTGTGAAGGAGCATTTAGAGGTCCAAGTGGGAACGGGTGATTTTCCCCGGGATGCTGCAGTGGACAAGGGCCTCACCCTGCCTGCAAGGGAGAAGCTTCTGGTTTTCTCGAGTTCCGGGGTGGGGATGGGGGTCCTCTAGAGTTACGACTGGGACCCTGGGGACCCGCCCCTCTGGTCTCAGGAGGGGTCAGTCTCCCTGCGAGTTGCCACTGGGTATTTCTCCCCAGTCGTTGCCTGGTCCCCAGGCCTCGTCTGATGCTGAGGCCGCAGCCTGAGCTTGCCTCACCCATGCTGACCTACGTTTTGGGGTTCCCCTGGAGCTCCCACAGGGGAGTCAGGCTCGTCTCGCCTGGAGACGTGCACGGCCGCTTTCCTCCCCATCTGCAGCAGAAGTGTCCAGCACCCCTTTGAGCAGACACAGAGATCTGCGGCTTGCCCTCGAGATACCCCAGGGCTGTCACACGTGCCAGTGTGTAGGGAGTCGAGTCTCGGGGTGACAGTCAAGGCAGTTCAGGGCAGTGAGGTTCATCAGGAGTGGACGAGACATTTGGGGGTCTTGGGAATGATGGACAGACCACTGAGGCTCGTATTGTCTCTCCTCATTCGAGCAACTCTTCTTGGTATGCCAGGGGAGAGCCGTGAACAACTTCCCGACGGAGCAGGGAAAGGTCTCATCATCTAGAGCTCAGTCGGGGAAAAAGGGGCTTCTCTTGAGTCTTGGCAGGAGCCTCGGGGTTCCTCTCGACTGGGAACTGGTGGGGCAGTGAACTTCTTTGGTCACAACAAGGGTGGAATGAGCCTTTCAAAGTCCAAGTGGGAAGGGGTGATTTCCCCCGAGATGCTGCAGCGGACAAGGGACTCACCCACCCTGCAGGGGAGAACCTTCTGGTTTTCTCGAATTGCAGCGGGGTCGTCTTGAGTTAAGACGGGGACCCCTGGGAACCACACCTGTGGCCTCAGGAGAGGCCAGTCTCCATGCGAGTTGTGAGGCACCTGTGGGGATTCCTCCCGAGATGATGCCGGGTCCTCAGTCCTTGTCTGGTGCTGAGACCTGAGCCTGTGCTTGCCTCGCAAATGCTGACATAGTTCTTGGGGTTCCCCTGGAGCCCCCATTGAGGAGTCAGGCCTCATCTCGCCTGGGGACGTGCACAACCGCTTTCCTCCCCAACTGCAGCAATAGTGTCCATGTCTCTGTCGAGTGGATACAGGGAAGAGTGGCTTGCCCTCGAGGTACCCCAGGGCTATCACACGTGCCCTTGTACCAGAGTCGAGCATCGGGGTTACACTCGAGGCAGTGCAGAGCAGTCAGATTCATCTGGAGTGGACTAGGCATTTGGGGGCTTGCGGAAATATGAAATGATGCCTGAGGCTTTTCTGTACTAGCCTGGTGTGAGTGCCTCCTCTTGGGTTTTGAGGGGAGAGCCTGGCACCCTTTCCCAATGGAGCAGGGAAAGGGCCCCTCATCTGGAGCTGAGCATGGAAAAAAGGTGGTCCTCTTGAGTCTTGGCGGAACCCTTGGGGTTCCTCTCAAGAGGGGACGGGTGGGGCGGTGAACTTCTTGGGTCACAGCAAGGGTGTGAAGGAGCCTTTCGAGGTCCACGAGGGACTGGGTGAATTCCCCAGAGATGCCATTGGGGACAAGGGCCACACCATGCCTGCAGGGGAGAAGCTTCTGGTTTTTCTCGAGTTGCGTCGGTGTCCTCTCAAGTTATGATGGGGACCACAGGGACCCGCCCCTGTATCCTCAGGAGAGGCCATTCTCAGTGCGAGTTTCGAGGCGCCTCTGGGGATACCTCCGCAGTCATCGCCGGGTCCTCAGTCCTCGTCTTTTGCTGAGGTCGGAGCCTGAGATTTCCTCTCTAATGCTTTCATAGGTCTTGAGGTTATTCTGGAGCCCCCACAGGGGAGTCAGGCCTCCTCTTTCCTGGAGACTTGCATGGCCTCTTTCTTCCCCAACTGCAGTGGCAAGGTCCGGCTCCCCGTAAAGCGGACACAAGGATCTGTGGATTGCCATCGAGGTACTCCATGGCTCTCTCACGTGCCTGTGTGTTGGGAGTCGAGCCTCGTGTGACATTCGAGACCGTGCAGGACAGTCAGATTCATCTGGAGTGGACTAGGCATTTGGAGTTCTTGCGGAAATGTGACCCGAATCCTGAGGCTTCTCTGAACTTGCCTGGTGTGAGTGCCTCCAACTGAGATGCGAGTGGGGAGCCCGGAACCCTTTCCCGATGTAGCAGTGTAAGAGCCCCTCATCTGGAGCTGAGCATGTGAAATGGAGCTGCTCTTGAGTCGAGGTGGACCCTCGGTGGTCCTCTCGAGTGGGGACGTGTGGGGCTGGGAACTTCCTGTGTCACAGCAAGGGTGTGAAAGAGCATTTCCAGGTCCAAGTGGGAACGGCTGATTTCCCCAGGGATGCCGCAGTGGACAAGGGCCTCACTCCGCATCCAAGCATGAAGATTTTGGTTTTTGTCGAGTTGCGGTGGGGTCCTCTCGAGTTATGATGGGGACCACAGGGATCCGCCCCTGTGGCCCCTGGATAGGCCAGTGTCCGTGCGAGGTGCGAGGCACATCAGGGGATTCCTCCCCAGTGGTGCCAAGTCCTCAGTACCCTTCTGGTGCCGAGGCTGCTCCTGAGATTGCCTCGGTCGTGCTGACATTTTTATTGGGCTTCTCCAAGAGCCCACAGAGGGGAGTCAGGCCTCGTCTCGACTGGAGACGTGCACGGCCGCTTTCCTTTCCAGCTGCAGTAACAGTGTCTGGGTCCCTGTGGAGCGGATACAGGAATCTATGGCTTGTGCTCGAGGTACCCTAGGGCTGTCACACGTGCCAGTGGGCCGGATTCGAGCCTCAGGGTTACAGTTGAGGCAGTGCGGGACATTCAGGTTCATCTCATGTGAACGAGACATTTGGGGGACTTGGGGAATTTTGTCCCAATCTGTGAGACTCCTCCCGACTTTCCAGGTGCGAGCACCTCCTCTTGGGATGCGAGGGGAACATCTTGAAACCTTTCCCGACTGAGCAGGGAAAGGGCCCGTCATCTGGAGCTCAGGAGATGAAAACCGGGCTCCTCTTGAGTATTGGCAGGATCCTTGGAGTTCGTCTCGAGTGGGGACAGGTGGGGCGGGGAACTTCTTGAGTCACAGCAGGGGTGTGAATGAGCCTTTCAAAGTCCAGGAGGGACGGGGTGAATTCCCTTTGGATGCCGTTGTGGACAAGGGCCACACCACGCCTACAGGTGAGAAGCTTCCGGTTTCTCTCAATTTGTGACNCAGCAGGGGTGTGAATGAGCCTTTCAAAGTCCAGGAGGGACGGGGTGAATTCCCTTTGGATGCCGTTGTGGACAAGGGCCACACCACGCCTACAGGTGAGAAGCTTCTGGTTTCTCTCAATTTGTGACGTGGTCCTCTCGAGTTACAATAGGGATCCCAATGTCCCACCCCTGTATCCTCAGGAGAGGCCATTCTCTGTGTGAGATGCCAGGCGCCTCTAGGGATTCCTCCCCAGTCTTCGCCGGGTCCTCAGTCCTTGTCTGGTGCTGAGGTCGTGCCTGAGATTTCCTCGCTCATGCTTTCATAGGTCTTGAGTTTACTCTGTAGCCCCCACAGGGGAGTCAGGCCTCTTCTCGCCTGGAGACTTGCGCAGCCTCTTTCATCCCCAACTGCAGCAGCAGTGTCCGGCATCCCATAAAGCAGACACAGGGATCTGTGGCTTGCCATCAAGGTAATCCAGGGCTGTCTCTCGTGCCAGTGTGTTGGGAGTAGAGCCTCGGGGTGACAGTCGAGACAGTGCTGGGCAGTCATGTTCATCTGGAGTGGACAAGGCATTTATGGATCTTGGGGAATGGTGGTCGGACACCTGAGGCTCCTCCCGACACTCCTGATGTGAGGCCGCCTCTTGAGATGCGATGGGATCACCGAAAACCTTTCCTGATGGAGCAGGGAAAGGG
This sequence comes from Raphicerus campestris, assembly GCA_006410735.1. NCBI lineage: Eukaryota > Metazoa > Chordata > Mammalia > Artiodactyla > Bovidae > Raphicerus > Raphicerus campestris. The sequence continues at coordinate 78,639 of SJYW01040588.1, read as the reverse complement.
CCCCTCATCTGGAGCTCAGCATGGGAAAACGGAGTTCCTCTTGAGTCGCTGCGGGACGCTTGGGGTTCCACACTAGTGTGGACGGTTGGGGCGGGGAACTTCCTAGGTCACAACAAGGGTACGAAGGAGACTTCCGAGGTCCAAGAGGGAAGGGGTGATTTTCCTGGAGATGCAACAGCTGACTAGGGACTCACCCTCCCTTCAGGGGAGCAGTTGCTTTTTTTTACGATTTGCGGCTCGGTCCTCTCGAGTTATGACGGGGATCACAGGGACCCACCCCTTTGACCTCAGGAGAGGCCAGTCTCCATGTGAGTTGCAAAGCACCTATGGGGATTCCTCCCGAGACGTCGCTGGGTTCTCAGTCCTCGTCTGGTGCTGAGGCCAGAGGCTGTGGTTGCCTCACCCATGCTGACATAGGTCTTGGGGTTCCCCTGGAGCCCTCATAGGGGAGTCAGGGCTCGTCTCGCCTGTGGACATGCACAGCCGCTTTCCTCTCCAATTGCAGAAACAGTGTATGGGTCCCTGACAAGCGGATACAGGGATCAGTGGCTTGACCTCGAGGTACCCCAGGTCTATCACATGTGCCAGTGTGCCGGAGTCAAGACTCGGGGTGACAGTCGAGGTAGTGCATGTCCGTCAGATTCATCTGGAGTGGACTAGGCATTTGGGGGTCTTGTGGAAGTGTGACACGATGCCAGAGGCTTCTCTGGACTCGCCTGGTGTGAGTGTCTCCTCTTGGCATGCGAGGGGGGAGCCGGGAACCATTTCCTGATCGAGCAGGGAAATGGCCCCTCATCTGGAGCTCATCATGGGAAAATGGAGCTCCTCTTCAGTCGCTGCGGGACCCTTGGCGCTACTCTCAAGTGGGGACGTGTTGGGTGGGGAACTTCTTGGGTCACAGCAAGGGTGTGAAAGAGCATTTTGAGGTCCAAGAGAGAATGTGTGATTTCCCCCGGGACACAGCAGCAGACAGTGGCCTCACTCAGCCTACAAGAGTGAAGCTTCTGGTTTTTCTCGAGTTGCGGCATGGTCCACTCGAGTTTCGACAGGGACCACAGGGTTCCGCCCCTGTGGCCCCATAATAGGCCAGTCCCCGTGCTAGGGGCGAGGCACATTTGGTTATTCCTCCCCAGTGGTGCCAAGACCTCATTCCTCTTCTGGTGCTGAGGANGCTCGCCCATGCTGACATAGGTCTTTGGGTTCCCCTGAATCACCCTTAGGGGAGTCAGTACTCGTCTCGCCTGGGGACGTGCACAGCTGCTTTCATTCCAACTGCAGCAACAGTGCCCGGTTCCCTGTCAAGCGGATACAGAGATCAGTGGCTTGACCTCGAGGTACCCCAGGGCTATCACACGTGCCAGTGTGCCGGAGTCGAGCCTCGGGGTGACAGTCGAGGCAGTGCAGGACAGTCAGATTCATCTGGAGTGGACTAGGCATTTGGGGGCTTGCGGAAATATGAAATGATGCCTGAGGCTTTTCTGTACTAGCCTGGTGTGAGTGCCTCCTCTTGGGTTTTGAGGGGAGAGCCTGGCACCCTTTCCCAATGGAGCAGGGAAAGGGCCCCTCATCTGGAGCTGAGCATGGAAAAAAGGTGGTCCTCTTGAGTCTTGGCGGAACCCTTGGGGTTCCTCTCAAGAGGGGACGGGTGGGGCGGTGAACTTCTTGGGTCACAGCAAGGGTGTGAAGGAGCCTTTCGAGGTCCACGAGGGACTGGGTGAATTCCCCAGAGATGCCATTGGGGACAAGGGCCACATCATGCCTGCAGGGGAGAAGCTTCTGGTTTTTCTCGAGTTGCGTCGGTGTCCTCTCAAGTTATGATGGGGACCACAGGGACCCGCCCCTGTATCCTCAGGAGAGGCCATTCTCAGTGCGAGTTTCGAGGCGCCTCTGGGGATACCTCCGCAGTCATCGCCGGGTCCTCAGTCCTCGTCTTTTGCTGAGGTCGGAGCCTGAGATTTCCTCTCTAATGCTTTCATAGGTCTTGAGGTTATTCTGGAGCCCCCACAGGGGAGTCAGGCCTCCTCTTTCCTGGAGACTTGCATGGCCTCTTTCTTCCCCAACTGCAGTGGCAAGGTCCGGCTCCCCGTAAAGCGGACACAAGGATCTGTGGATTGCCATCGAGGTACTCCATGGCTCTCTCACGTGCCTGTGTGTTGGGAGTCGAGCCTCGTGTGACATTCGAGACCGTGCAGGACAGTCAGATTCATCTGGAGTGGACTAGGCATTTGGAGTTCTTGCGGAAATGTGACCCGAATCCTGAGGCTTCTCTGAACTTGCCTGGTGTGAGTGCCTCCAACTGAGATGCGAGTGGGGAGCCCGGAACCCTTTCCCGATGTAGCAGTGTAAGAGCCCCTCATCTGGAGCTGAGCATGTGAAATGGAGCTGCTCTTGAGTCGAGGTGGACCCTCGGTGGTCCTCTCGAGTGGGGACGTGTGGGGCTGGGAACTTCCTGTGTCACAGCAAGGGTGTGAAAGAGCATTTCCAGGTCCAAGTGGGAACGGCTGATTTCCCCAGGGATGCCGCAGTGGACAAGGGCCTCACTCCGCATCCAAGCATGAAGATTTTGGTTTTTGTCGAGTTGCGGTGGGGTCCTCTCGAGTTATGATGGGGACCACAGGGATCCGCCCCTGTGGCCCCTGGATAGGCCAGTGTCCGTGCGAGGTGCGAGGCACATCAGGGGATTCCTCCCCAGTGGTGCCAAGTCCTCAGTACCCTTCTGGTGCCGAGGCTGCTCCTGAGATTGCCTCGGTCGTGCTGACATTTTTATTGGGCTTCTCCAAGAGCCCACAGAGGGGAGTCAGGCCTCGTCTCGACTGGAGACGTGCACGGCCGCTTTCCTTTCCAGCTGCAGTAACAGTGTCTGGGTCCCTGTGGAGCGGATACAGGAATCTATGGCTTGTGCTCGAGGTACCCTAGGGCTGTCACACGTGCCAGTGGGCCGGATTCGAGCCTCAGGGTTACAGTTGAGGCAGTGCGGGACATTCAGGTTCATCTCATGTGAACGAGACATTTGGGGGACTTGGGGAATTTTGTCCCAATCTGTGAGACTCCTCCCGACTTTCCAGGTGCGAGCACCTCCTCTTGGGATGCGAGGGGAATATCTTGAAACCTTTCCCGACTGAGCAGGGAAAGGGCCCGTCATCTGGAGCTCAGGAGATGAAAACCGGGCTCCTCTTGAGTATTGGCAGGATCCTTGGAGTTCGTCTCGAGTGGGGACAGGTGGGGCGGGGAACTTCTTGAGTCACAGCAGGGGTGTGAATGAGCCTTTCAAAGTCCAGGAGGGACGGGGTGAATTCCCTTTGGATGCCGTTGTGGACAAGGGCCACACCACGCCTACAGGTGAGAAGCTTCTGGTTTCTCTCAATTTGTGACGTGGTCCTCTCGAGTTACAATAGGGATCCCAATGTCCCACCCCTGTATCCTCAGGAGAGGCCATTCTCTGTGTGAGATGCCAGGCGCCTCTAGGGATTCCTCCCCAGTCTTCGCCGGGTCCTCAGTCCTTGTCTGGTGCTGAGGTCGTGCCTGAGATTTCCTCGCTCATGCTTTCATAGGTCTTGAGTTTACTCTGTAGCCCCCACAGGGGAGTCAGGCCTCTTCTCGCCTGGAGACTTGCGCAGCCTCTTTCATCCCCAACTGCAGCAGCAGTGTCCGGCATCCCATAAAGCAGACACAGGGATCTGTGGCTTGCCATCAAGGTAATCCAGGGCTGTCTCTCGTGCCAGTGTGTTGGGAGTAGAGCCTCGGGGTGACAGTCGAGACAGTGCTGGGCAGTCATGTTCATCTGGAGTGGACAAGGCATTTATGGATCTTGGGGAATGGTGGTCGGACACCTGAGGCTCCTCCCGACACTCCTGATGTGAGGCCGCCTCTTGAGATGCGATGGGATCACCGAAAACCTTTCCTGATGGAGCAGGGAAAGGGCCCCTCATCTGGAGCTCAGCATGGGAAAACGGAGTTCCTCTTGAGTCGCTGCGGGACGCTTGGGGTTCCACACTAGTGTGGACGGTTGGGGCGGGGAACTTCCTAGGTCACAACAAGGGTACGAAGGAGACTTCCGAGGTCCAAGAGGGAAGGGGTGATTTTCCTGGAGATGCAACAGCTGACTAGGGACTCACCCTCCCTTCAGGGGAGCAGTTGCTTTTTTTTACGATTTGCGGCTCGGTCCTCTCGAGTTATGACGGGGATCACAGGGACCCACCCCTTTGACCTCAGGAGAGGCCAGTCTCCATGTGAGTTGCAAAGCACCTATGGGGATTCCTCCCGAGACGTCGCTGGGTTCTCAGTCCTCGTCTGGTGCTGAGGCCAGAGGCTGTGGTTGCCTCACCCATGCTGACATAGGTCTTGGGGTTCCCCTGGAGCCCTCATAGGGGAGTCAGGGCTCGTCTCGCCTGTGGACATGCACAGCCGCTTTCCTCTCCAATTGCAGAAACAGTGTATGGGTCCCTGACAAGCGGATACAGGGATCAGTGGCTTGACCTCGAGGTACCCCAGGTCTATCACATGTGCCAGTGTGCCGGAGTCAAGACTCGGGGTGACAGTCGAGGTAGTGCATGTCCGTCAGATTCATCTGGAGTGGACTAGGCATTTGGGGGTCTTGTGGAAGTGTGACACGATGCCAGAGGCTTCTCTGGACTCGCCTGGTGTGAGTGTCTCCTCTTGGCATGCGAGGGGGGAGCCGGGAACCATTTCCTGATCGAGCAGGGAAATGGCCCCTCATCTGGAGCTCATCATGGGAAAATGGAGCTCCTCTTCAGTCGCTGCGGGACCCTTGGCGCTACTCTCAAGTGGGGACGTGTTGGGTGGGGAACTTCTTGGGTCACAGCAAGGGTGTGAAAGAGCATTTTGAGGTCCAAGAGAGAATGTGTGATTTCCCCCGGGACACAGCAGCAGACAGTGGCCTCACTCAGCCTACAAGAGTGAAGCTTCTGGTTTTTCTCGAGTTGCGGCATGGTCCACTCGAGTTTCGACAGGGACCACAGGGTTCCGCCCCTGTGGCCCCATAATAGGCCAGTCCCCGTGCTAGGGGCGAGGCACATTTGGTTATTCCTCCCCAGTGGTGCCAAGACCTCATTCCTCTTCTGGTGCTGAGGATGCAGCCTGAGATTGCCTCGCCTGTGCTGACATTTGTATTGGGCTTCCCCTGAAGCCCGCAGAGGGGAGTCAGGCCTCGTCTTGACTGGAGACGTGCACAGCCGCTTTCCTTCCCAACTGCAGTAACAGTGTCCGGGTCCCTGTCGAGCAGATACAGGGATCTATGGCTTGCGCTCAAGGTACCCGAGGGCTGTCACACATACCAGTGTGCCGGAGTCAAGCCTTGGGGTTACAGTCGAGGCAGTGCAGGGCAGTCAGGTTCATGTGAAGTGGACGAGGCATTTGGGGGTTTTGGGGAATGGTGGCCCAACCTATGAGACTCTTCCCGACTTTCCAGGTGTGAGCACCTCCTCTTGGGATGCGAGGGGACCACCGCAACACCTTTATTAATGGAACAGGGAAAGGGCCCTTCATCTGGAGCTCAGCTAGGGAAAACGGGACTCATCTTGAGTGTTGGCGGGACGATTGTGGTTCCTCTCGAGTGGGGACAGGCGGGGCAGGGAACTTCTTGGGTCACAGCAAGGATGTGAAGGAGCCTTTCGAGGTCCATGAGGGAGGGGGTGAATTTCCCTGAGATGCCGTTGTGGACAAGGGCCACAACACGCCTTCAGGAAAAAAGATTCTGGTTTTTCACGAGTTCCAGCGGGGTCCTCTCGAGTTATGAGGGGACCCAGGGACCTCCCCTGTATCCTCAGGAGAGACCTTTCACAGTGCGAGCTATGAGGAGCCTCTGGGGATTCCTCCACAGTCATCTGCGGGTGCTCAGTCCTCGTCTGGTGCTGAGGTCACAGCCTGAGATTTCCTCACTCATGCTTTCATGGGTCTTGAGGTTACTCTGGAGCTCCCACAGAAGAGTCAGGCCTTTTCTCGCCTGGAGACTTCCACGGCCTCTTTCTTCCCCAACTGCTGCAGCAGTGTCCAGCTCCCTGTAAAGCGGACACAGGGATCTGTGGCTTGCCATCGAGGTACTCCAGGGCTGTCTCACATGCCAGTGTGTTGGGAGTTGAGCCTCGGGGTGACAGTCGAGACGGTGCAGGGCAGTCATGTTCATCAGGAGTGGACGAGGCCTTTCAGGGTCTTGGGTTGTGGTGGTGAGACACCTGAGTCTCCTCCCGAATCTCCTGATGCGAGGCCACCTCTTGGGATTCGAGGGGAGCCCCAGAAAACCTTTCCCGATGGAGGGAAAGGACCCCTCATCTGGAGCTCAGCAGGGGAAAACGGGGCTCCTCTTGAATCGCGGCGGGAACCTCAGGGTTCCTCTCGAGTGGGGACAGTTTGGTCAGGGAACTTCCTAGGCAACAACAAGGATATGAAGGAGCTTTTCAAAATCCAAGAGGGAAGGTATCATTTTCCCCGAGATACTACAGCAGACAAGGGACTCACACTCGCTGCAGGGAAGAATCTGCTGGTTTTCCTTGAGTTGCAGCGGGGTCCTCTCGAGTTATGACGGGGATCCAGGGACCCGCCGCTGTGGCCTCAGGAGTGGCCAGTGTCCATGTGAGTTGCAAGGCACATGTGCGATTCCTTCCTAGACATCGCAGGGTCCTCAGTCCTCATCTGGTGCTGAGGCTGGAGCCTGTTCTTCCCTCGCCCATGCTGACATAGGTCTCGGGGTTCCCCTGGAGTCACAATAGCGGAGTCAGGCCTTGTCTCACCTGGGGACGTGCACAGCCGCTTTCCTCCCTAATTGCAGCAACAGTGTCTGGGTCCCTGTCGAGTGGATACAGGGATCAGTGGCTTGACCTTGAGGTACCCCAGGGGTATCATACGTGCCTGTGTGCCGGAGTCGAACCTCGGGGTGACAGTCGAGCAGTGCAGGGCAGTCCGATTCATCCTGAGTGGACTAGCCATTTGGGGGTCTTGCAGAAATGTGACCCGACGCCTGATGCTTCTCTGGACTCGCTTGGTGTGTGTGCCTCCTCTTGGGATGAGAGGGGAGAGCCAGGAACCCTTTCCCGATGGAGTAGGGAAAGGGCCCCTCATCTGTAGCTGCACATGGTAAAATGGAGCTTCTTGAGTCACGGCAGGACCCTCGGCGGTCTTCTCAAGTGGGGACGTGTGGGTCAGGGAACTTCTTGGATCACAGCAAGGGTGTGAAAGAGCATTTCGAGATCCAAGAGGGAACGGGTAATATCCCCCGGGACGCTGCAGTGGACAAGGGCCTCACTCCGCATGCAAGCATGAAGCTTCTGATTTTTCTCGAGTTGTAGCGGGGTCCTCTCCAGTTATGAAGGGGACCACGGGTTCCGCCCCTGTGGCCCCAGAATAAGCCAGTCACTGTGCGAGGGGTGAGGCACATCTGGGGATTCCTCCCCAGTGGTGCCAAGTCCTCAGTCCCTTTCTGGTGTTGAGGCTGCAGTCTGAGATTGCCTCACCCATGCTGACATTTGTATTGGGCATCCCCAGGCGCCCACAGAGTGGAGTCAGGCCTCGTCTCGAATGGAGACGTGTATGGCCTCTTTCCTTCCCAACTGCAGTAACAGTGTCCGGGTCCCTGTCGAGCAGATACAGGAATCTATGGCTTGCGCTTGAGGTACCCTATGGCTGTCACACGTGCCAGTGTGCCGGAGTTGAGCCTCGGGGTTACAGTCGAGGCAGTGCAGGGCAGTTAGGTTGATCTCAAGTGGAAGAGGCATTTGGGGGTCTAGGGGAATGGTAGCCCAACCTGTGAGACTCCTCCCAACTTTCCAGGCGTGAGTCCCTCCTCTTGGGATGTGAGAGGAACACCGGGAAACCTTTCCTGATGGAGCAGGGAATGGGCCCATCATCTGGAGCTCAGCAGGGGAAAACGGGTCTCATCTTGAGTCTTGGCGGTATCCTAGGTTTCCTCTCCAGTGAGGACGGGTAGGGCGGGAACTTCTTGGGTCACAGCAAGGGTGTGAAGGAGCCTTTCAAGTCCAAGAGGGATGGGTTTAATTCCTCTGAGATGACGTTGCAGAAAAGGGCCATGCCTCGCCTGCAGGGGAGAAGCTTCCAGTTTCTCTCGAGTAGCGGCAGTGTCCTCTCTAGTTAAGACTGAGACCCTAGGGTCCCGCCCCTGTATCCTAAGGAAAGGCCACTCTCAGTGCGAGTTGCGAGGGGCCTCTGGGGATTCCTCTCCAGTCATCTCCAGGTCCTCAGTCCTCGTCTGGTGCTGAGGTGGGAGCCTGAGATTTTGTCACGCATGCTTTCATAGGTCTTGAGGTTACTCTGGAGCCCCCACAGGGGATTCAGGCCTCTTCTCGACTGGAGACTTGCACAGCCTCTTTCTTCCCCAACTGCAACAGTAGTGTCCGGCTCCTAGTAAAGCGGACTCAGTGATCTGTGGCTTGCCAATGACGTACTCAAGGGCTGTCTCATGTGCAAGTGTGCTGGGAATCGAGCCTCGGGGTGACAGGCGAGACAGTGCAGGGCAGTCATGTTAATCTGGTGTGGACGAGGCATTTGGGGGTCGTGCGTAAATGTGACATGACGCATGAGACTTTTCTGGACTCGACTGTTGTGAGTGCCTCCATTTGGGGTGCGAGGGAAGAGCCGGGAACCCTTTCCCAATGGAGCAGGGAAAGGGCCCCTGTCTGGAGCTGAGAATGGTAAAATGGAGCACCTACTGGGAGGAGGTGGGACCCTCAGCGGTCCTCTCGAGTGAGGATGTGTGGGTTGGGGAACTTCTTGGAAAACAGCAAGGGTGTGAAAGAGCATTTCAAGGTCCAAGAAGAAATGGGGGATTTCACATGGGACACCCCAGCGGACAAGGGCCTCACTCCGCCTGCTAGAGTGAAGCTTCTGGTTTTCCTCGAGTTGTGGCCGGGTCCTCTGGAGTTATGACGGTTCCACAGAGATCTGCCCCTGTGGACCCAGGATAGGCCAGACTCCGTGGGAGGGGCGAGGCACATCTTGGGATTCCTCCCTAGTGGCGCCAAGTCCTCAGTCCCCTCCTGGTGCTGAGGCTACAACCTGAGATTGCCTTGCCATGCTGACATTAGTATTGGGCTACCCCAGGAGCTCGCAGAGGGGAGTCAGGCCTCGTCTCAACTGGACACGTGCACGGCCGCTTTCCTTTCCAGCTGCAGTAACAGTGTCTGGGTCCCTGTCGAGCGGATTCAGGAATCTATGGCTTGTGCACAAGATACCCTAGAGCTGTCACACGTGCCAGTGTGCCAGAGTCGAGCCTCGGGGTTGCAGTCTAGGCAGTGCGGGTCAGTTAGGTTAATCTCAAGTGGACGAGGCATTTGGGGGTCTTGGGGAACGGTGGCTCAACCTGTGAGACTCCTGCTGACTTTCCAGATGCGAGCACCTGTTCCTGGGATGTGAGGGGAACACTGCGAAACCTTTCCCGACGGAGCAGGGAAAGGGCACGTCATCTGGAGCTCAGCAGGGGAAAACGGGGCTTGAGACTTGGCAGGACACCTGGTGTCCCTCTCGAGTGGGGACGGTTGGGGTGGGGAACTTCCAAGTACACAACAAGGTTACGAAAAAGCCTTTTGAGGTGCACTTGGGATGGGGTGAATTCCCCTGAGATGCCGTTGCGGACAAGGTCCACACCATACCTGCTGGTGAGAATCATCCAGTTTTTCTCGAGTTGCAGCGGGGTCCTCTCGAGTTACGACGGGGACCCCAGGGACCCGCCCCTGTACCCTCAGGAGAGGCCATTCTCAGTGCCAGTTGCAAAGCACCTTTCGGGATTCCACCCCAGTCATCGCTGAGTCCTCAGTCCTCGTCTGGTGCTGAGGTCAGAGCCTGAGATTTCCTCACTCATGATTTCATAGGTCTTGAGGTTACTCTGGAGCCCCCACAGGGGAGTCAGGCCTCTTCTCGCCTGGAGACTGGCACGTCCTCTTTCTTCCCCAACGGCAGCGGCAGTGTCCAGCTCCCCATAAAGGAGACACAGGGTTCTGTAGCTTACCATTGAGGTACTCCAGGGCTGTCTCACGTGCCAGTTTGTAGGGAGTCAAGCCTCGGGGTGACAGTCGAGACAGTGCAGGGCAGTCATGTTCATCTCAAGTGGACGATGCATTTGGGGGTCTTGGATGGTGGTGGTCAGACACCTGAGTCTCCTCTCAACTCTCTGATGTGAGGCCACATCTTGGGATGTGAGGGCAGCGCCGGAAAACCTTTCCCGATAGAGCAGGGAAATGGGCCCTCACCTGGAGCTCAGCAGGGGAAAACGGGGCTCCTCTTGAGGTGTGGTGGGCCCTCATGGATTCTCTCGAGTGGGCATGGTGGGGCGGGGAACTTCCTAGGTCACAACAGTGGTATGAAGGAGCCTTTCGAGGTCCAAGAGGGAAGGGGGGTGATTTCCCCTGAGATGCTGCAGTGGACAAGGGACTGACCCTCCCTGCAGGGGAGAAGCTTCTGGTTTTTCTCAAGTTGTGGCGGGGTTCTCTCGAGTTACGATGGGGACCCCAGGGACCCGCCGCTGTGGCCTCAGAAGAGGCCAGTCTCCATGCGAGTTGGGAGGCACCTGTGGGGATTCCTCCCAAGACGTCGCCAGGTTCTTAGTCCTACTCTGGTGCTGAGGCTGGAGCCTGTGCTTGCCTCGCCCAATCTGACATAGGTCTCGGGGTTCCCCTGGAGCCCCCTTAGCAGAGTCAGGCCTTGTCTTGCCTGGGGACGTGCACAGCCGCTTTCCTGTGCAACTGCAGCAACAGTGTCCGGGTCCCTGTCGAGCGGATACAGGGATCAGTGTCTTGATTTCGAGGTACCCCAGGGCTATCACACGTGCCAGTGTGCCAGAGTCAAGCCTCAGGGTGACAGGCGATGCAGTGCAGGACAGTCAGATTCATCTGGAGTGGACTAGGCATTTGGGGGTCTTGCCTAATTGTGACACGACGCATTAGGCGTTTCTGCACTAGCCTGTTGTGAGTGCCTCTTCTTGGGACGCGAAGGGAGAGCCGGGAACCCTTTCCTGATGGAGCAGGGAAAGAGCCCCTCATCAGGTGCTGATCATGGGAAAATAGAGCACCTTTTGAGAGGAGGTGGGACCCTGGCGGTCCTCTCGAGTGGGAATGTATGGATTGGGGAACTTCTTGGGTCACAGCAAGGGTGTGAAAGAGCATTTTGAGGTCCAACAAGAAATGGGGGATTTCCCAAGGGATGCCCCAGCGGACAAGGGCCTCACTCTGCCTGCAAGAGTGAAGCTTCTGGTTTTTCTCGAGATAGGGCGGGTCCTCTCAAGTTATTATGGGGACCACAGGTCTCTGCCCCTGTGGCCCCAGGATAGGCCAGTCTCCGTGCGAGGGGTGAGGCCCATCTGGGGATTCCTCCCTAATGGCGCCAAGTCCTCAGTCCCCTTCTGGTGCTGAGACTGCAGCCTGAGATTGCCTCACCCATGCTGACATTTCTATTGGGCTTCCCCTGGAGCCCGCTGAGGGGAGTCAGGCCTCGTCTCGACTGGAGACATGCACGACCCCTCTCCTTCCCAACTGCTATAACAGTGTTTGGGTCCCTGTCGAGCTTATACAGGGATCTACAGTTTGCACTCGAGGTAACCTTGGGCTGTCACAGGTGCCAATGTGCCGGAGTCGAGCCTCGGGGTTACAGTCGAGATAGTGCAGGGCAGTGAGTTTCCTCAGGAGTCGACGAGGCATTTGGGGGTCTTTGGAATTATGGACCAACTCCTGAGGCTTGTCCTGTCTCTCCTCGTTCGAGCGCCTCTTCTTGGGATGCCAGGGGAGAGCCATGAACACTTTACTGCAAAGCAGGAAAAAGGCCCATTATCTGGAGCTAAGCAGGGGAAAACGGGGCTCCTCTTGAGTCTTGGCAGAACACTCAGGGTCCCTCTCGAGGGGGAAGTGTGGGGCGGGGAATGTCTTTGGTCACACAACAAGGGTGTGAAGGAGCTTTTCGAGGTCTAGGAGGGAAGGGGTAATTTCCCCCGAGATGCCACCGCAGACAAGGGCCTCACTCCACCTGCAGGGGAGAAGTTTCTGGTGTTTCTCGAGTGCCGGTGTAGTCCTCTCGAGTTACGACAGGACGGTAGAAACCCGCCCTTGTGGCCACAGGAGAGGACAGTCTTCGAGCGATTTGCGAGGCGCCTCTGGGGATTCATCCCCAGTCATTGTCACGTCCTCACTCTTCGTCTATTGCTGAACCTGGAGCCTGAGTTTGCCTCGCTCATGCTGACATATGTCTTGGGGTGCCCCTGGAGACCCCATAGGGCAGTAAGTCCTCATCTCGATGAGGACGTGCACAGCCACTTTCCTCTCCAACTGTAGCAACAGTGTCCGGGTCCCTGTCGAGCGGATACAGGGATCAGTGGCTTGACCTCGAGGTACACCAGGGCTATCATACGTGCCAGTGTGCCAGCGTCAAGCCTCGGGGTGACAGTCGAGGCAGTGCAGGACAGTCAGATTCAACTGGAGTGGACCAGACATTTGTGGGTCTTTTGGAAATGTGACCCGACGCCTGAGGCTTCTCTGGACTCGCCTGGTGTGAGTGCCTCCTCTTGGGATGCAAGGCAAGAGCCGGGAACCCTTTCCCAATGGAGCAGGGAAAGGGACCTCATCTGGAGCTCAGCATCGGAAAATGGAGCTCCTCTTGAGTCACGGCGGTACCCTCTGCATTCCTTTCACATCGGAACATGTGGGCCGGGGCACTTCTTGGCTCACAGCAAGGGTGTGAAAAAGCATTTCGAGATCCAAGAGGGAACAGGTAATTTCCCCCAGGACACAGCAGCACACAAGGGCCTCACTCCGCCTGCAAGAGTGAAACTTCTGGTTTTTCTTGAGTTGCCGTGGGGTCCTCCTGAGTTACGACAGGGACCACAGGGATCCGCCCCTGTGGCCCCAGGTTAGGCCAGTCTTTGTGCGAGCGGCGAGGCACATCTGGGTATTCCTCCCCAGTGTCGCCAAGTCCTCAGTCCCCTTCTGGTGCTGAGACTGCAGCCTGCGATTGCCTCGCTCGTGCTGACATTTTTATTGAGCTTCCCCTGGATCCTGCAGCAGGGAGTCAGGATTTGTCGCGACTGGAGACGTGCACAGCCACTTTCCTTCCCAAATGCAGTAACAGTGTCTGGTTCCATGTCAAGCGGATACAGGAATCGATGGCTTGCGCTCGAGGTACCTAGGGCTGTCACACGTGCCAGAGTGCCGGAGTCGAGCCTCGGGGTTAGAGTCGAGGCAGTGCAGGGAAGTCAGGTTCATCTGAAATGGACGAGGCATTTGGGGTTCTTGGAGAATGGTTGCCCAACCTGTGAGACTCCTCCCGACTGTCCAGGTGGGAGCACCTCCTCTTGGTATGTGAGGGGAACACCGCAAAATCTTTCCCAATGGTGCAGAGAATGGGCCCCTTATCTGGAGCTCAGAAGGGAAAAGGGGCTCCTCTTGAGTCTTGGCGGGACCCTTGGGGTTCCTCTCGAGTGGAGACGGGTGGGGCGGGGAACTTCTTGGGTCACAGCAAGGGTGTGAAGGAGCCTTTCGAGGCCCACGCAGATGGGGTGAATTCCCCTGAGATGCCGTTGCGGACAAAGGCCACACCACGCCTGCTGGGGAGAAGCATCGGGTTTTTCTAGAGTTGCGACGGGGTCCTCTCAGGTTACGACGGGTACCCCAGAAACCCGCCCTTGTATCCTCAGGAGAGGCCATTCTCAGTGCGAGTTGTGAGGCGCCTCTGGGGATTCCTCCCCAGTCATTGCCGGTTACTCAGACATCGTCTCGTGCTGAGGACAANATGGAGCTCCTCTTGAGTCACGGCGGTACCCTCTGCATTCCTTTCACATCGGAACATGTGGGCCGGGGCACTTCTTGGCTCACAGCAAGGGTGTGAAAAAGCATTTCGAGATCCAAGAGGGAACAGGTAATTTCCCCCAGGACACAGCAGCACACAAGGGCCTCACTCCGCCTGCAAGAGTGAAACTTCTGGTTTTTCTTGAGTTGCCGTGGGGTCCTCCTGAGTTACGACAGGGACCACAGGGATCCGCCCCTGTGGCCCCAGGTTAGGCCAGTCTTTGTGCGAGCGGCGAGGCACATCTGGGTATTCCTCCCCAGTGTCGCCAAGTCCTCAGTCCCCTTCTGGTGCTGAGACTGCAGCCTGCGATTGCCTCGCTCGTGCTGACATTTTTATTGAGCTTCCCCTGGATCCTGCAGCAGGGAGTCAGGATTTGTCGCGACTGGAGACGTGCACAGCCACTTTCCTTCCCAAATGCAGTAACAGTGTCTGGTTCCATGTCAAGCGGATACAGGAATCGATGGCTTGCGCTCGAGGTACCTAGGGCTGTCACACGTGCCAGAGTGCCGGAGTCGAGCCTCGGGGTTAGAGTCGAGGCAGTGCAGGGAAGTCAGGTTCATCTGAAATGGACGAGGCATTTGGGGTTCTTGGAGAATGGTTGCCCAACCTGTGAGACTCCTCCCGACTGTCCAGGTGGGAGCACCTCCTCTTGGTATGTGAGGGGAACACCGCAAAATCTTTCCCAATGGTGCAGAGAATGGGCCCCTTATCTGGAGCTCAGAAGGGAAAAGGGGCTCCTCTTGAGTCTTGGCGGGACCCTTGGGGTTCCTCTCGAGTGGAGACGGGTGGGGCGGGGAACTTCTTGGGTCACAGCAAGGGTGTGAAGGAGCCTTTCGAGGCCCACGCAGATGGGGTGAATTCCCCTGAGATGCCGTTGCGGACAAAGGCCACACCACGCCTGCTGGGGAGAAGCATCGGGTTTTTCTAGAGTTGCGACGGGGTCCTCTCAGGTTACGACGGGTACCCCAGAAACCCGCCCTTGTATCCTCAGGAGAGGCCATTCTCAGTGCGAGTTGTGAGGCGCCTCTGGGGATTCCTCCCCAGTCATTGCCGGTTACTCAGACATCGTCTCGTGCTGAGGACAAAGCCTGAGATTTCCTCGCTCATGCTTTCATAGGTCTTGAGGTTACTCTGGAGCCCCCACAGGCGAGTCAGGCCTCTTCTCGCTTGGAGACTTGCACGGCCTCCTTCTTCCCCACCTGCAGCAGCAGTGTCCGGCTCCCCATAAAGCGGACACAGGGATCTGTGTCTTGCCATCAAGGTACTCCAGGGCTGTCTCACGAGCCAGTGTGTTGGGAGTCGAGCCTCGGGGTGACAGTCGAGACAGTGCAGGGCACTCATGTTCATGTGGAGTGGAGGAAGCATTTGGGGTTCTTGGGGAGTGATGGTCAGACACCTGAGGCTCCTCTCTACTCTCCTGATGCGAGGCCACCTCTTAGGATGTGAGAGGAGTGCCAGAATCCCTTTTCGATGGAGAAGGGAAATGGCCCCTCATCTGGACCCCAGCAGGGGAAAACAGGGCTCCTCTTGAGTCATGGCGGGACCCTCGGGGTTCCTCTCGAGTGGGGACGGTTGGGGCGGGGAACTTCCTAGGTCACAACAAGGGTATGAAGGAGCCTTTCGAGGTCCAAGAGGGAAGGGGTGATTTCGCCCGAGATGCTGCAGCGTACAAGGGACTCACCCTCCCTCAGGGGAGAAGCTTCTGGTTTTTCTCGAGTTGCGGCAGGGTCCTCTCAAGTTACGGTGGGGACCCTGGGGACTCGCCGCTGTAGCCTCAGGAGAGGCCAGTCTCCATGCGAGTTGCGAGGCACCTGGGGATTCCTCCCGAGACGTCCCTGGGTCCTCAGTCCTCGTCTGGTGCTGAAACCGGAGCCTGTGCTTACCTTGCCCGTGCTGACATAGGTCTTGGGGTTCCCCTGGAGCCCCCACAGGGGAGTCAGGCCTCGACTCGCCTGGAGACGTGCACAGCCGCTTTCCTCTCCAACTGCACCAACAGTATCCAGGTCCCTGTCGAGCAGATACAGGGATCATTGGCTTGCCCTCGAGGTACCCCAGGGCTATCACAGATGCAAGTGTGTCGGAGTCGAGACTCGGGGTGACAGTCGAGACAGTGCAGGACAGTCTGGTTCATTTGGAGTGGACCAGGCATTTGGGTGTCTTGGGGAAATGTGACCCGACACCTGAGGCTCCTCTGGACTTGCCTGGTGTGAGGGCCTCGTCTTGGGATGGGAGGGGAGAGCCGGAAACCCTTTCCCGATGGAGCAGGGAAAGCCCCCTCATCTGAAGCTGAGCATGGGTCAATCGAGGTCCTCTTGAGTGGCGGCAGGACTCTCGGGGTCCTCTCCAGTGGGAAAAGGTGGGGCGGGGAACTTCTTGGGTCACAGCAAGGGTGTGTAGGAGCATTTCCAGGTCCAAGAGGGAACGGGTGATTTTCCCCGGGAAGCCACAGCAGACAAGGGCCTCATTCCACCTGCAAGGGAGATGCTTCTGGTTATTCTTGAGTTCTGATTGGGTCCTCTTGAGTTACGACGGGGACCACAGGGATCCACCCCTGTGGCCCCAGGATAGGCCAGTCTCCGTGCTAGGGGTGAGGCACATCTGGGGATTCCTCCCCAGTTGTGCCAATTCCTCAGTCCCTTTCTGGTGCTGAGTCTGGAGACTGAGATTGCCTCACCCATGCTGATATTTCTCTTGGGCTTCCCCGGGAGCCAGCACAGTGGAGTCAGGCCTCGTCTCGCCTGGAGATGTGTACAGCCTCTTTCTTCTCCAACTTTAGCGGCAGTGTCCGGCTCCCTGTCAAGCAGACATAGGGATGTGTGGCTTTCCCTCGAGGTACCCCAGGTCTATCTCACGTGCCAGTGTGTCGGGAGTCGTGCCTCGGGGTGACAGTTGAGACAGTGCAGGGCAGTCAGGTTCATCTGGAGTGGACAAAGCATTTGGCGGTCTTGGGGAATGGTGGCCCAAACTTTGAGACTCCTCCTGACTCTCCAGGTGCCAGCACCTCCTCTTGACACGCGAGGGGAACATCCCGAAATCTTTCCCGATGGAACAGGGAAACGCCCCTTCATCTGGAGCTTAGCAGGGAAAAACGGGGCTCCTCTTGAGTCTTGGCAGGACCCTCAGGGTTCCTCTCGAGTTGGGACGGGTGGGGCGTGGAACTTCTTTGGTCACAACAATGGTGTGAAGGAGCCTTTCGAGGTTTAGGAGGGAAGGGGCGATTTCCCCAGAGATGCCCCCGCGGCAAGGGACTCACTCCACCTGCATGGGATAAGTTTCTGGTTTTTCTCGAGTGCCAGTGGGGTCCTTTCGAGTTACAACAGGACCCCAGAAATCCACCCTTGTGGCCACAGGATAGGACAGTCTCCGAGCGATTTGTGAGGCACCTCTGGGTATTCATCCCCAGTCGTCAATGGGTCCTCCAGAAGCGGGAGGAAGGGCGGGTGAGGGAGTACCACCCTGATGGGTGGGAAGAAGTGCGGGCGAGGGAGTACCACCCTGAGAGGTGGGTGGCCGACTGGGCGAGGGAGTGAAACCCTGAGGAGCATGTGGCCGGGAGGGTGAGGGAGTGCAACCCTGAGGGGCTGGTGGCCAGCAGGGCAAGTGAGTGCCACCCAGAGGGGCTGATCTAGGCCAGGTAATGGAGTGCCACCCTCAGGGGCGGGTGGCTGGCGGAGCAAGTGAGTTCCACCCTCAATGGTGGGTGGCCGGACGGCCAAGGGAGTGCCATCCTCAGGGGCTGGTGGCCGGCCGGGTATGGGAGTGTCACCTTCAGGGGCGGGTGGCCAGCCAGGCTAGGGAGTACCAACCTGAGGTTCGGGTGGCCAGACTTGCAAGTGAGGGCCACACTGAGGGGCAGTTGGAAGGGCAAGCAAGGGTGTGCCACCTTCAGGGGCGGGTGGCCAGCCGGGCGTGGGAGTGCCAACATTGGGGCAGGTGGCCGGTCGGTGAGGGAGTGCCACCATCATCAGAGTGTGGCCTGCCGGTCGTGGGAATGCCACACTCAGGGGCGGGTGGTTGCCCGGGCGAGGGAATGCCACCCTCAGGGGTGGCTGGTTGGCCGGGTGAGGAAGTGGAGGCCGGGCGGGAGAGGAAGTGCCACCCTCAGGGCCGAATGGTCTGCTGGGCATGGGTAGTGACACCCTCAGGGGCATGTGGCTGGGCAGGCTGGGTGTGCCACCCACCTGGGGAGGTGGCCAGCCGGGCGAGTGAGTGCCACCCTCATGGGAAGGTGGCTGGCTGGGCTAGGAAGTGCCACCCTCAGGGGCGAGTTGCTGGGCAGGTGAGTGAGTGACACCCTGAGGGGCGGGTGACCAGGCAGGCGAGGGTGTTACACTCAGGGGCACGAGGCTGGGCGGGTGAGTGAGTGGCACCCTGAGGGGCTGAGGGGCAGGTGACCGGGCAGGCGAGGGAATGACACCGTGAGAGGCGGATAGCCATATGGGTGACGAAATGACAACTTGTGGGGCGGGTGGCTGGCTGGGTGAGTAGTGACAACCTGTGGGGCGGGTGACTGGCGGGGCGAGGAAGTGCCAGCCTCATGGGCGGTTAGCTGGCTGGGCGAGGGAGTGCCAACCTCAGGGGCAGGTGTCTGGCAGGGCGAGGGTGTGCCACCCTCAGGGTTGGGTGGCCGGCCTGGCCAGGTAGTGCCACTATGAAGGACGGGTGCCTGGCCAGGCAAGGGACTACCACCCTGAAGCCCAGGTGGCTGGCCAGGCNGGGGCAGGTGTCTGGCAGGGCGAGGGTGTGCCACCCTCAGGGTTGGGTGGCCAGCCGGGCCAGGTAGTGCCACTATGAAGGACGGGTGCCTGGCCAGGCAAGGGAGTGCCATCCTGAAAGGCTGGTGGCTTGGTGGGCAAGGAGTTGCCCTGAGTTGCCTTTGGCTGGCCAAGTGAGGCAGTGCCACGCTGATGGGCAGGTGGCTGCTCGAGTGAAGGAATGCCACCCTGAAGTGCAGGTGGCCTCCCGGGCAAGGGAGTGCCACCGTGAGGGGCGGGTGGCCTGCCGGGCAAGGGAGTGCCACACTGAGTCCCGTGTGAACAGGCGGGTGAGCGATTGCCACACTGAGGGGCGGGTGCCCATGCTCGCAAGCGAGTGCCAGCCTGAGGGGTGGGTGGCCAGGCGGACAAGGGAGTGCAACCATGAGGGGCGGCTGGCCTGCAGGGCGAGGGAGTGCCACCCTGAGGGGCGAGTGGGCGGGTGGGAGAGCGAATGCCACACAGATGGATGGGTGGCTGGGCGGGTGAGGGAGTTCCACTCTGAGTGGCTGGGTGGCCAGGCGGGTGAGGAAGTGCCACCCTGATGGGAGGGTGGCCGGGTGGGCGAGGGAG
>SJYW01040586.1:822674-846016 GCA_006410735.1 Raphicerus campestris | reverse complement strand
TCAGTGGCATGAGAGTTTTATGATATGTTATATTTTTAAAGATTTTTTTTGAAAGACTGATGAGCATCCAAGGATATCCTTTATCTAAGGGCCACCAAGATTAACGTTATATCTTTATTTTACTGTTATTTCTCTGAACGTATTAAGTATCTTGAATGGGCTCCAAGAGTACAGTTGAGAAGGAGGGTGAAGTTAGCAGCAGGGTGGCGTTGTTGCTCCTGTCTTTATGAGGAAGCAAGGTAGCCACTCTTGTTTCTTGAAAATACTGTGGTAGAAGCAGTTATGCACCATTACAGCTCTCTGCTGTTCATATACTGGTCATTGTCTATGTGAGAAGTCATGACTAAAATTATGGAACTAAGAGTGCTTAGCCTTAGCGACCATCACATTCATCGGAACTTCCTGATTGTGTCCAGACAGTGGTGCTTTAAAATTCAGACTCAGAGAACAAACTTACGGTCACCATGGGGGAAGGACAGGGGAAGAGACAGTTACGGAGTCTGGAATGAACATGTGCACTCTGCTATATTTCACATGGACAGCCGACAAGGATCTCCTGTATAGCAGATGGAACTCTGCTCAATGCTGTGTGGCCGCCTGGATGGGAGGGGAGTTTGGGGAGAATGGATGCACGTGTATGTATGGCTGAGTCCCTTTGCTGTCCACCTGGAACTATCACGGCATTGTTAATTGAGTATACCCAATACAAAATAAAAAGATTTAAAAAACAGAGTGAAATTCAGGCAGAATATCATGGATGGGATTTTATTTAAATGGGTATATTTCAAGAGGTGTTTGACAGATTTCGTGTATTTGTTTCAGATGAGTTTTGAGTGCCTACTCTCTCTGGGTCCAGTCCGTGGGTGTAGTCAACACTGTCCCTGACAGGACAAACTTGTTTCCTTTTTCTTACCACCTCCTCCAACCAGGCTGTGCCCCTCAGTAGCTAGAAGTATTGGCAGTGCTGTAGGAGACTGTCTTCCTGGTCCAATTTAGAAGAGATTTCATTGAGCTGTGCTATCATAAGCTGAGCTTAGAGAGAACATATTTTCAGAAATTCATGTTTAGATTAAGGTCCTCTATGCTTTCTGCAGATTTCTCCCAAATTTGCTTCCTTTCAGCTGGAGTGGGGGTCGGGTGGGGTGGGGAAAGCTGCATCCCACGACAGGCAGGCTCTATTTGGAAAGCGAAAAGGAAGATGCAAACTTGAAAATGAGAGTCCCACTACAGTTCTCTGACGCTCATCCTTGAGAATCTCATTTGGCATTGCCTCCTTCTTACGGGGACGGGGACTAGGAAACTCCCAGATGGAGCCCCGCGAGGGACTTCTCTGGTGATCCAGTGCTGGGACTCCACACTCCCAATGCAGGGGGCCTGGGTTCAATCCTTGGTCAGGGAACTGACCCCATGGCCCACAGCTAGGAGTTCGAGTGCCCACATGCCTTCAGGAAGATTGAAGATCCCATGTGCTGCAGCTGAGACCCAGTGCAGTCAAAGATATAGATAAAAAGATAAATACAAGAACTGAGACCCCTGTCAGGTTGTTAGTATGTGGGGAGGTTGGGTCTGTTGCCCTGTCCAGCATCTAGATCTATTTTGTAACCAAGTTACCCATCAACTATGAATTATCTCAGTGTTGCTATGTTTAAAAGGGCTGGAAATGAGCAGGATGATAGAGCCGGTTGTGAAGATCTAAGACAGAAGAAAAATTAGCCAAGGAAGGTTTGACTTCAAAAATCCTTGTTGTTTAATAAGGTCAGATAGTTCTTTTTTTTTTTCAGAGAAATGTATTTATTTACATTGGGCCATGCTGGGTTTTCACTGTTGTGTGCAGGCTTTCTCTAGTTGCGTCAATGGGGGCTGCTCTTCTAGCCGGCTTCTCCTTGCAGTGGCTTCTCTCTTTGCAGAGCATGGACTCTACGTGTGAGTAGTTGTGGTGGGCAGGCTTAGTTGCCCCAGGACATGTGGGATCTGCCACCACACACCGCCCCCCCCCCCNGTGCACTCTGCTATATTTCACATGGACAGCCGACAAGGATCTCCTGTATAGCAGATGGAACTCTGCTCAATGCTGTGTGGCCGCCTGGATGGGAGGGGAGTTTGGGGAGAATGGATGCACGTGTATGTATGGCTGAGTCCCTTTGCTGTCCACCTGGAACTATCACGGCATTGTTAATTGAGTATACCCAATACAAAATAAAAAGATTTAAAAAACAGAGTGAAATTCAGGCAGAATATCATGGATGGGATTTTATTTAAATGGGTATATTTCAAGAGGTGTTTGACAGATTTCGTGTATTTGTTTCAGATGAGTTTTGAGTGCCTACTCTCTCTGGGTCCAGTCCGTGGGTGTAGTCAACACTGTCCCTGACAGGACAAACTTGTTTCCTTTTTCTTACCACCTCCTCCAACCAGGCTGTGCCCCTCAGTAGCTAGAAGTATTGGCAGTGCTGTAGGAGACTGTCTTCCTGGTCCAATTTAGAAGAGATTTCATTGAGCTGTGCTATCATAAGCTGAGCTTAGAGAGAACATATTTTCAGAAATTCATGTTTAGATTAAGGTCCTCTATGCTTTCTGCAGATTTCTCCCAAATTTGCTTCCTTTCAGCTGGAGTGGGGGTCGGGTGGGGTGGGGAAAGCTGCATCCCACGACAGGCAGGCTCTATTTGGAAAGCGAAAAGGAAGATGCAAACTTGAAAATGAGAGTCCCACTACAGTTCTCTGACGCTCATCCTTGAGAATCTCATTTGGCATTGCCTCCTTCTTACGGGGACGGGGACTAGGAAACTCCCAGATGGAGCCCCGCGAGGGACTTCTCTGGTGATCCAGTGCTGGGACTCCACACTCCCAATGCAGGGGGCCTGGGTTCAATCCTTGGTCAGGGAACTGACCCCATGGCCCACAGCTAGGAGTTCGAGTGCCCACATGCCTTCAGGAAGATTGAAGATCCCATGTGCTGCAGCTGAGACCCAGTGCAGTCAAAGATATAGATAAAAAGATAAATACAAGAACTGAGACCCCTGTCAGGTTGTTAGTATGTGGGGAGGTTGGGTCTGTTGCCCTGTCCAGCATCTAGATCTATTTTGTAACCAAGTTACCCATCAACTATGAATTATCTCAGTGTTGCTATGTTTAAAAGGGCTGGAAATGAGCAGGATGATAGAGCCGGTTGTGAAGATCTAAGACAGAAGAAAAATTAGCCAAGGAAGGTTTGACTTCAAAAATCCTTGTTGTTTAATAAGGTCAGATAGTTCTTTTTTTTTTTCAGAGAAATGTATTTATTTACATTGGGCCATGCTGGGTTTTCACTGTTGTGTGCAGGCTTTCTCTAGTTGCGTCAATGGGGGCTGCTCTTCTAGCCGGCTTCTCCTTGCAGTGGCTTCTCTCTTTGCAGAGCATGGACTCTACGTGTGAGTAGTTGTGGTGGGCAGGCTTAGTTGCCCCAGGACATGTGGGATCTGCCACCACACACCGCCCCCCCCCCCCTCCCCGGGCCAGGGGGCAAACAGATGTTCCTTGTGTTGCAAAGCAGATTCTTGACCACCAGGGAAGCCCAGGTCAAATAGTGCTGATTGAATCTGCCTCCCTTTCCCCTCACCCAGTCTCACACTTATTTAGTATAATGTAATAGAGCAGTGATTCTTACTTGTGGTTTTCTGCAATGCGGGGGGAGGGGGGGGATCATCAGCAATCTTAAGGAAGGGGTTATGTTTGAAGGTTAAAGTAAGATTTCAGTGAATTCAGTGTAAAACTGTGTAGCCATATCACAGTATCACTGCAGTGAACACTCGGGAATACTTGTGCAGTTTATAAAAATCTGGTAAAAGCCCAATCCTTGTTTCTAAGAATGGGACTTCAGTGGATGATAGACTTAAGCATGATTTAAATCTCCTCCAGTTGGGTGGGAGTTAGATCCTACCTACTGAGTCTTCCCTGGTGGCTCAGATGGTAAAGCGTCTGCCTGTAATACAGGAGACCCGGGTTCCGATCCCCTAGGTTGAGAAGACCTCCTGGAGAAGGAAATGGCACCCCACTCTAGTACTCTTGCCTGGAGAATCCCACGGGTGGAGGAGCCTGGTAGGCTACAGTCCATGGGGTTGCAAAGAGTCGGACACGACTGAGCGACTTCACTTTCACTAGATCCTACCAGTGTGGTAGTATAAAGAAAATAAGTTCTCAATTCCAGTCAACTTGGTTTGAATTCTAGCTCTAGCACTAGCTCTAAGATCTTAGATGAGTTACTTTAGTTCTTTAGTCTTAAATTCTTTGTATTCAAAAAGGAGTAGTAATAGAACCAACTTCAAGTTGGTGTTAACAGGGTTTAAAGTTAGATACTGAATGTAAAGTGATAAGCTCAAAGCATGGACCACAGTAAACAATCCATATTAGCTGATTGCTTTTGTTGATTCCATAGTGAACCCAGAGCAGCAAGGGCCAGGAGGATCTCCTTCAGGAAGGGCCAGGAGGATCTCCTTCAGGACAGGGTGACAAACACCGGTCAGCTGGAATATTGCCCTGACTTTTTCCATTACCTACGCCAGTGTTCCCCTCCACTGATCCAGGCAATTGACAGTTCTCTGTGCCTTTATTCTGTTAATGTTAATACTTTTTTTTTTTTATCTCATTAAGTTCCATGTCTCTATGCATCTAGTATCTGTTAATAATTGCTGATTAGCTCTCTGTATTTCCAGTTCTCTAAAGTGCTATCTCAAACCTGCAGTCTAAATGGAGGAAGTGATTAAGCAGAGATTAGTGGCCCCATAAAGCTATTTCCATCCATCCATGCACCTAACATCTAAGAGTCAAAGATAATGTTAGGGTTAACTGCTTATTGGTTTGAGCTAGCATCTTTATTTAAAGTGTGGTGATTTAATGAAGTTTCAAGGGAAAAAAAGAAAAAAAAAAAAGGCAAACCAAAGGCCTGGACTTTAATTATCCAACAAAACAGGACTTCTCCTGAATTATTCTTAGTTGGCTCCTTTGATTGGAAGTATTTTAATATTGGCCTCTCTAAACACTTGGCATTTGAGTTCCTTATTTATATGCAAAATAATTAAGATCAGAACATTTCTGTTTACTTAAAATAGGAGATGAACTTTACAAGAATTTAACTCTTAAAGCTCAGACCATCTCAGACACGGCCTGTTCCATGGACCCGTTCTTTGGTGGACTAAAATCACTTTCAGAGAGGCACTACCTGTGTGTAATTCTTTGTGTTTTACAGAATGATTGATCTGTAAATTGCAGTATATTTCCACAGTGTGTATATATCAGTTGCACAAGGCAAATCACATTGACTATTTTCCCATCCAATGTGGCAAAATAATCATTTTCTGCCATCACATTGTTAATAGAATGTACTTTAAGCATGGCAGTTATGTACCCAAATCTACTCAGTTAGATAATTAGAATACTTTGTGTCATTAACGTCTATTGCATTATTTTTTCTTATGGAGAAATGAGTTATAGCCTAAAAAAAGTATTATCCTTATTTTTTTAATTTCTTTAATTCAGTTTCCTCAAATAGTAAGTTTAATATGGTCCATGTCTTAAAATTACATACACTAATATAGGCCGTTTAGGAAGAGTCAAATATATCATTTTTGGAAAATTATCTGCACCTTTCCAGAAAGATAAAATAACAGCTTCCTGTTATGTTACCAGCTTTGTGTAACATATCTTGTCGTTGCTCTCAGTACACATTAGCAGTTTATCTCCTAATAGGACTAAAGAGGTAATTTTCTGCTGCTTCTTTTTTATTTAACTTAGATTGAATTTAGTCTTAAAGGAGCACAAAAGCAAACATACAGACTCCTCATTCTGATTTTAAATAATTTAGAGTGGAACTGTGAACACAATATTTTCCCCATTGAAGACCATTTTATACTGAAGTTTAATATAGGTTTTAAAATTTCTATTTAAAACTTGGGCTCAGGAGGGTGATGGTAAAGTGTGACATTCTCAAGCTGTTTCTTGGTGATGAAAAATGCATGAGAACATAACCCACACAGGACTAGTCAGGCGCTTTTGAATGTAATTTTCCATCAAGTTCTACTTGATTCAACTCAACATGTGGTTGATGCTTTACAAGTTTCTTGAAGAAAAAAGAATAGATGGTCCATTGTCTATTAATGTCTTCCTGTAATGTTTTTTGTTCATTTTCTAACTGCAGTTAAATATCTAAATCATAATACTTTCAACCTTTCTTCTTTTCTAGTGTGTACACATTATTTAAATTTTCTTTTATGTGTAGATTTGCCTGCATCCCATGGGTCTTAAAATGTCATGTCCTCAATGCCGCATATTTACCTATGAATTTTCAATTTAGATTTGCTTTTTAACCCATATGGCTAGACTATTTATTTTTCTTTTTATTCTTATTAATAATTTCTAATTTGTTGCATTGTGTTCAGAATAAGTAACTTGAAGTGTTTCTTATAGTTTTGATATTGAGACTTTTTTTTGGTGGCCTAATCTTTCACCATTTTTTGTGAATGTTAAATGTGTACATGTTAATTGCATATGTTAAAATGTTATTTCTAATACTCAAGCCCATATATCTCTTACTTATTGGTCATTTGCCTGCTCTGTTGATGTCTGAATGATGTATGTTGGTCTTGCATTATCTCTGTGGATTTCACATTTTCTCATTTCATTGTTCCAGCAATTGTTTCATACAGTGCCAAGCTATGTTGTTTGGCTCATACTAGTGTATGATTATTAAATTTCTTGGTGGATTTTAACAAGGACCTACTGTGTAGCACAGGGAACTCTGCTCAATATTATGTGGCAGCCTGGATGGGAGGGGAGTTTGGGAATGAATGGATACCTCCACATGTACATGGCCGAGTCCATTCCCTGTTCACCTCAAACTACCCCAGCATTGTTAATCGGCTATAACCCAGTGCAAAATAAAAAGTTTTTTAAAAAGTAAATCTCTTGTTGGATTTTATTGGAGAAAGTAATCTATTTGCTGTTTTGTGAATTCTGTCTTGTTTGCCATCGGTGTTGCTATCATGTACAGTTTTGCAAAAATACTTTTTTTGGCTAGGTTTCCCTTTTTATTTTCAGATTTGCTCTTTTGTGTGTTTTTGTTTGTTTGTTCTTTTGTCTTTTCTCAGTAGCACATTGCTAGATTGTCTTTCCAATCTGAGAACTTTCTTTTAGTAGGGAAATTTTCAAAGTTTTATTTATTATAAACATTGATATGTTTGGATATAGCTTTCTTATTTTATGATTTTCTACTTTACATGCTTTGTTATTGAGTATATGCCCCCTCTCTAGCTCCCTCATTCTTTTCCTTTCTTCCTTGTGCTTTTCTCTTACATTCTTTTTCTCCTTAACTTGTTTGGGATTTGTACATCTTATTTATTCTAGTAATTGCCATCTAAGTCTTAAGAAATGTACTAAAAATTATGTGTATGAAGTTAATTAGTATCTGCAATCTGTCTTTAACAATCCAATAAATCCCAGTATGTTTTTATTTTTATTATTCTACTGTCTCTTGCCTTCCTGCACTTCCCCCATCACTCTAACTATAACTTATATGGAGATAAAATGGAATTTTGTACCTTTTCTTTCCCTGTGGGTGGTAAAATTGCAACTTTTCCATCCCAACTGATACTCAGCTATCTTGAGTATCAGTTGCTTGGTTGTCTTTTTTCAGCCGTAGTTAAATCTATAAAAATACTATGCTGGTTGAAAAAATTTTCTGTTTAAATGTAACTTCTCCCTAGAGTTTTTTTTTTTGAAAATTCTATTCAAACATTGAACTTGTTACTTTTTCACTTGTGTACATTCTTTTAGTCACAGCCCATACACGTTTTATTTCATTAATTAAATATTTAATCTCTAAATCTCCGTTTCTTTTTAAAGGATATAATATCTTCTTGCATCTCTCTTAAGATGCGGGTTATTTTTATTCAATGTTGTCATTTTTTCAATAAGATGTTGGTATTCCTGAAATGATTTGTGAGTCTTGGTTGTATACTCATTTTGCATTTTAGAATTGCTCTCAGCTTATTCTGTTTTCTGTGCCTTGTCTCTGGTGATTGTGTGAGAGGCAGGGACTGCATTTTGAGGGAGGGGGTGTTTTACTTCTTTCTCTGGGTATTAGCCGCCTCAGTCCTCGCTCTGCCCTTCTAGCCTGAATACCCACCTGCTCAGCTGTCTCCTCCGCACATGTTCCTGCAGTCTGCCTGGGAGGACATTATGTGCTCGGCTCTGCTGATTACTCTCCTGTTTACCTAGCAGCAGTGTTAGTCGCCCGGTCGTGTCTGACCCTTTGTGACCCGTGGACTGTAGCCGGCCAGGCTCCTTTGTCCATGGGATTCTCCAGACAAGAGTACTGGAGTGGGTTGCCATTCCCTTCTCCAGGGGCTCTTCCTGACCCAAGAATTGAACCCAGGTCTCCTGCATTACAGGCAGATTCTTTACCATCTGAGCTATAGGGAAGCCCATTTACCTAGAGATTCCTAATTCTTTTATCTGTACTGGTTTGCTCCTACATATTAAGGTTCTAAGTCCCCCTGGTTTCTTCTCTGAAGTTTTGATTCAGATTACTTTTTGTATTTTAGAATTCCTCAAAATATGTGATTAGAAATTGGCACTCTTTTTTGTTTCCCTTTGTATTTCTGATTTCTTTTTGAAAAGCTTCTTTTCAGTCATTCTGTGGTATTCTGGGTAGGAAGGAGGTAAACAGCTTTGCTCAACTTGCTGCATAGAATCTTTATAAGCTGTAGGAGTTAGATTCATTGAGGGTAAATTGTGCTTTTTCANTTGAAAAGCCTCTTTTCAGTCATTCTGTGGTATTCTGGGTAGGAAGGAGGTAAACAGCTTTGCTCAACTTGCTGCATAGAATCTTTATAAGCTGTAGGAGTTAGATTCATTGAGGGTAAATTGTGCTTTTTCATAAGTGGTATAAGGGCACATGGTCAAGAATAGTGTAACATTAAGTTCTTTCCCTAAGCTTCTAAGATTGGTATTTTATAGGGTACCTCACAGTCATTAGTAACTTTTTATCAGTTACAAATATACTTAAAACTGTGATTACATAATACTTTTAAGAAGTTATTAATTCCTTATAGAATTATCATTTTAATGTGTTTTGATACTTTTTATAGTGACATTAAAACAACAGGTAATTTATCCTCATAGAGGACAGCACTCCCTTTTTCTTGCTGTCTGGTGAAAGTGGGGTGGGAGTTGACCGCAGCAAGAGTGATGAGACCACTTGCCATTTGCACTTTTGTGGTCATAATAGGATGTACGGTTTCTTAAGGGAGAATGATTTTGTTGCAGCTTAACCTTAAGGATTGGTGTGTGTAGACATAAGAGAGTTCATTTTGTAATAACTAGTGTTATCTGAATGTATTTGATTATTTGTATTATTGCTAAAAGGTATCAGAGGGGTAACTTTTATGACTGAATTTTATATAGTCATGATTTATAACGGGTCAGGTAGTAAATATTTTCAGCTTTGTTGGCTATTTGATCTTTATAGTAAGTATAATTATGCTGTAGCTTGAAAAGCCTAAAAATGAAAAGTGAAAGTGAAGTCGCTCAGTGGTGTCCGACTCTTTGCAACCCCATGGACTATAGCCTAGGAGGCTCCTCCATCCATGGGATTTTCCAGGCAAGAATACTGGAGTGGGTTGCCATTTCCTTCTCCAGATCTTCCCAACCCAGGGATTGAACCCGGGTCTCCCACATTGTAGGCAGACACTTTACCGTCTAAGCCACCAGGGAAGTCGAAAAAGCATAAGACAATACGTAAATAAATGAGTGTGACTGTGTTCCAGTAACGGGCTTCCCTGGTGGCTCAGTGGTAAAGAATCTGCCTGTCAATGCAGGAGACCTGGGTTCCATCTCTGGGTCTGGAAGATTCCCTGGAGAAGGAAATGGCAACCCACTCCAGTATTTTTTGTCTGAAAATTCCATGGACTGAGGATCTTGGCAGGCTACAGTCCATGGAGTTGCAAAAGAATAGAGCACAACTTAGCGACTTAAACAACAAATGTTCCAGTAAACTTTAGGTCACTAAAGCTTGATTTTCATATAATTTTCACAAATGAAATTTTATTCATTTTTAGACTCCTTCTGCGTTAAAAATATATAAAAAGTTTTCTTAAGTTTATGAGATATGTAAAACTAGGTGGTAGGCTAAGTTTTTTAGCCCCGAATTTAGTTTTTCCAGTAGTCATGTATGAATGTGAGAACTGGACCATAAAGCTAAGTGCCAAAGAATTGATGCTTTCAAATTGTGGTGCTGGAGAGGACTCTTGAGAGTCCCTTGGTCTCAAAGGAGATCCAACCAGTCTATCCTAAAGGAAATCAACCCTGCATAGTCACTGGAAGAATGATGCTGAAGCTTGAAGCTCCAATACTTTGGCCACCTGATATGAAGAGCCAACTCATTGGAAAAGACCCTGCTGCTGGGAAAGATTGAAGGCAAAAGGAAGAAGGAGGTGACAGAGGATGAGATGGTTGGATATGATCACCAACTCAATGGACGTGAATTCAAGTGAACCCCAGGAGATGGTGAAGGACAGGAGTGTGTACTGCAGTCCATGGGTGGCAGAGTCAGACACGACTTAGTGATAAACAACAGCCACAGTTTAGAAGACTATATAATAACACGGAAAATATTCCTTTTGGGTGAAAAAAAGCAGGTTACAAAACAGTATCTGTAGTGTGATCGGTAGTGATGAATGTTAGAAAGCATTCATCAGCATACAGAGAACACTAGAAGAAGAGTCACTGATGGTGGTTCCCTGCTGGTGATTAGATCATGGGGAAATTTAAACTACACTGTGTTCATTTGCATTTTCTTAGTTTTGCATCCTG
This sequence comes from Raphicerus campestris, assembly GCA_006410735.1. Taxonomy (NCBI): domain Eukaryota; kingdom Metazoa; phylum Chordata; class Mammalia; order Artiodactyla; family Bovidae; genus Raphicerus; species Raphicerus campestris. The sequence continues at coordinate 835,172 of SJYW01040586.1, read as the reverse complement.
AATATTTATTATGTTTTTAAAAATAAACATTCTTACATCAGAGAAGAGTTATTTAAAAACTGATAGAGAATCTACATTTTCAGCAAAATTGGGTTATTTATTGTTAATTTGATACAATCTGTTTTGTTTACCCTCTGCTTCATTTTTAGCCAACAAGTCCCAAATTTGGAAAAGCTGACTCATATGAAAAACTGGAAAAACTAGGGGAAGGATCTTATGCTACAGTATACAAAGGGAAAAGCAAGTAAGTTCACTCATTTTTGAATATTTCACATGGAAAGGATGCCTGCTCTCAGTATAAAATAAGTGTATTTAAATAATTTTCATATACAATAGACTTTCCTCCCTCAGGTTTTCTGCTATTTGTTGTTGTCATTGTTTTAACAAATCATTAGAATTGGTTTTTTCTGTGAGCAAAGTTTTGCAGACTTGGCGAGTTCCTCTTTTCTATCCTACCCTTCCCCCACCTTTATTTTCTCTTTCTCTCCTTGGAGGTGGAACCCTCCAATGAGAATTCATTTCCAGGTGAATGATGTGATTAATTTCTTCTGGAGGTTTAGGGTTTGCTTAAGAATAAGAGGACTGATTTGACCGAGTCAGATGTATTGACCATTCTTGAGCTTTTATGCTGTCTTTCAGAAGTAATTAACAGACTACAGGCTCTTTCTTCCTGTCTCCTTTGACCTCACGCTGTAAGTATTTCCACAGAGAAAAGCAACTCTTCTTCGTCCCCCCATGCTATCCTGGGATCAGGACACAGATTTGGATTCTTTTAAAAAAAATTTTTTTTTAATGAGGTAATTTTAATTTTAATTTAATTTGATGATTTATTTTGGCCTTGGTAAGTGGCATGTGGGATTCCTGACCAGGAACTGAACTTGTGCCTGCTAAGTGGAAGCATGGAGCCCCAGCCCCTGCACTGGCAGGGAATCCCACAAATCTGGGTTCTTCAGAAGCTTGCCTCTCTATGTTCCTGATATTCCGCCTCCCTCTCCTCTTTTTACTAAGAACACAGAGTACTGTATTTGGTAACATGTAGCGTGTAAACTATCCTTGTTTCTGTCTCTCTTTTAAGTCATTATGAAAGATAGGAAATTCCAACTAAGCAGTTAGTTAGCAGTAATTGAGTTAACTCACTAAGGTAAGTAATTAAAGAGCTATAGAAGACAGTTCTGTGAAGGATCATTCTTAACTTGTAATTGGAAATTTTGACTGTTTGCTTATTGAGGTACTCTTTGGCTTGGAAAGTAGTCTTACACCATTGTTCATAGTTTTTAAGTTAAGAGGGTGGAGCAATATTCCTGATAAAGGAAGATATGTAAGTATGGAAATTCAGGAATGCTGTAGATCAAAAATTGAGTGTTAATTTTGCAAGCCTTATAAATTTTGAGTAGGAAAAAAATATGGGGAATGAAATAACAAAATCTAGAGGGCTGTTGATGACTTCATTCTGTCACTTGAGCATAATGGAATATCATGATAATGGCATCACTGGTTGAGTTCATTTCAACAGTGGTTGTATCCCAAGTATTTTTTTTTTATTTTTTCCTAAGGAAAAATAGTATTCTATTGTATAAACATAACTTGCACCTTTGATGTTAAGAAGGTGAAGATAACTACACTGCATTAAACAATTGTTTTGTATAAAGTATGATATATTCATTGTCTCAGTTATTCCTCACAACACTCTGTAAGATAGGCCCCGTTATTATATTATACCATCTCTGCTGGACCAGGCATCTTGGTGATTAGAGAAAGTTAGTCCCTTGTCCAAGTCCGTACAGGTTTTTAGTGACAGAGCTTGTCTTGGCTCATGTCTATCTGGTTTGAGATCGTCTTTTCCTAACCGTTATCCTTCCACAGGATAAGATCTTCTTGGAAAGACTTGGTCTTGCTTAAGTATTCCAGATGGTTCTCCCAGATGCTCTGACTTATTTTAACTGTGAATCAAACTGAAGCAAACATAGCATTTCATTATATGGAAATAAACCAATCACTTTGCAGTGCCTTCCCACCAAAGATATGCTCACCTGATTTCCAAGTGCAAGATTACAACTCAGATGCATGACAGAATCTTGAGACTTATTCTCTGATTATTATGTTTGAATAAAACAAAGACTGCTTTTTAAGTACCTACAGTCTTTGAGAAGGATCCTTCTGGACAGTTAATACTTTCCACTCCAGCAGGTTTCAGTGTAACCTGTCAATATTTCCCGAGCAATTTAAAACTCTCTGGTCACATGCACTATTTAATTTCCTCCAGCTGGAGGTGGAATCCACTGACCACTCACCTGCTTTAGGAGATGACAGGCTGCTTGGCTTATTTGCTTTACAGTGGCAAGGTCAGGCCAAAGAACAATAGTCACGTGCATCCAGCAACATTGGAGAGCTGAATTTGGTGTGTCTTCTGAAGCACTACATAATTCAGAGTCAACTGAATGTCGGGATCCTTGTTCCAATACTACTCACTCTCCCGTAGCTGTCTGCATCCCTACTTCCTTCTTTTTTTTTTTTTTCCCCCAATTGTTTATTTATCTATTTGACTGTGCTGGGTCTTAGTTGTGGCATATTGGATCTAGTTTCTTAACCAGAGATCAAACCCAGGCCCTCTCCTTTGGGAGACTTAGCCACTGGACCACTAGTGAAGTCTTCCTGCTTCCATCTTTAAATATTATCTTGAGCATCATCCTCAAGAGCGGCTATCATTATTTTACAATAAAGCTGCCTGTCATTTGTAGAGATACCACTGATACTTGAATGGTGAGCATTTTACTTATGTGTAAAATGTCAAGTTTGGATTTTGCCATAGAGCTCATTTTATTAGTTTGCTAGACTGCTAAAATAAATAGCATAGCTTAAGCATGGCTTAAACAACAGAAATGTATCATCTCCTTTCTGGAGGCTAGATCTAAGATCAGGGTATTGGCAGAGTTGGTTTCTTTCTGAGGGTTGGTGCTGTAAGGCAGAGTGTGTTCTTGACTCTCTCCTAGCTCGTGAGGCATCCCGGCAATCTTTGGCACTCCTGACTCTTGATGCATCACCCTGATGTCTGCCTTCTATTCACATGGTGTTCTCTTTCGACATGTTTGTCTCCACATCCCAATTTCCCCTTTTTATAAGAACGCTAGTCATTTTGGATTAGGGCCCACTATAATGACCTCATTTTCGCTTGACTACTTCTGTAAAGATATTATGTTCATATAAGGTCACTTTCTGAGGATTTAGGACTTAGAACATCAGCATATCTTTTTTGGAGGATATAGTTGAATCCATAATACTCATTTCAGACCTCACTAATTTAGCATCAGTGTGCATGGTAATATTCTTCTTTACCATCTCCATTTATGGTATATGTAAGTCATCTTTTATTTCATGGTTCAAATAAAATAAGCAAAGAATATACCCCCCATCAAAAGATTTGTATAATTTTTGACTTTGATACTGTTGCTGTTAGCCATTGTTTAGAAACCTGAGAAGAAATAGAAAGATTTTTTTTATTACTCTTGAATTCGCTTGGGTTTCTTATTCCTGTAACAGTACATAGTCTGGGGAGAAGTTGTCTGAGATTCCTATACTGTGTAGGTTTTTGGTAATGAACTTGCCTCTAAAAAGTGTGGCTGGTTAACTGCAACCATTTCAACATGCAACACTCACAAATAAGTTTTTTTATTTTTAAAAAAGTTTTGAACCTCCCACAGTTCTATGTTTGAGTAGAGATTTGTTTTGTTTTGAAACCAGTGTTCTCCAGCTTCTTAATACTTTCTTTGTCCTTATGTGTGTTTATGTTTGGGATGGGAGGCAGTTTATCATCACGCTTGCTGCTAATCTTTTTCCTGGTTTGAGTTCCTGGTTTTGTTCTCTCTTCTAAATCCCTGTAACATTTAATATAGGATTTAAAAAACTCATGCACTGTATAATACTCTACATTTTAAAACTTGTGGTATTTAAAGATATCTTTAGTTCAGCACCTTGAAATCATCTGTTTTCCAAAAGACTTTTGTACATTCAGAGACTTGTTCACATTTTTTGAGTTTTTAAAACTAATGGTGAGTGTTCATGATGTAGTTTTTATGCTCTTTCTGTGCTGTAGGTGGATAGAAAGAAACAGATACAGATTCTGCCCTCAGGAATCAACAGTTTTGAAGGCAGATGGTCTGTGTACTATAAATAACTCTGTATAAGTTAGAATGTTGTTATTGTTGTTTAGTCTCTAAGCTGTGTCTGACTCTGTGACCCCATGAACTGCAGCTTGCCAGACTTCCCTGTCTTTCACTATCTCCCAGAGTTTGTTCAGATTCATGTCTATTGAGTCAGTGATGACATCCAGCTATCTCAGCCTCTGTCGTTCCCTTCTCCTCTTGCTCTCAATCTTTCGCAGGATTAGGGTCTTTTCATATGAGTTGGCTCTTTGCATTAAGTGGCTACAGTATCTATCTATTTATTTACATATACATACATAGTATATTCTATATAAGCTAGAATGCAGTCAGAAAGGCCCAGGGGAAATGGTGTGCAATTTCAGAAAGAAGAATGTTGAGTAAAGTATTGATTCTCTCCAGTGGTGACTGGTTGAATTCATAGCCTCATGTGCTTTTAAATCCAGCCTCCCTCATCGCTGTATGTTATCTGTGGGACTCCTTGAGAGAGTTTTCGTATGGGACATGGTCCTCTAGGCACATACTATGACATTTTCACTCTTTGTTACCAGACTCGTCACAAAGTCTGTTAAAGCCTGAGGCCATAAAGTAAAAGCAAGCTGCTTTATTTAATTATTGTGCAAAGTTTCATAAAAGCACCAGTGTTGTATTTGACTGTTAATGTGGGATTGGCATAAGCAATAGAACTTGAAAGGGTCCGTGGGGTGTTCATGGGTGAGCTCAGGAAGGGCTGCCTGTTGTAGGCAGGAGCTGTGAGCGCCGGCCACTTCAGCTCCCAGACTTGGAGTGTGGTGGGCTTGTGGGTTCCTCACTGTGCTGGGATCTGCTGGGGGGTGGTGCACCCGTGTCTCCTCCTCACCCCAAATGCTTGAGTTTTCCTGGCTTCCAGCCCTTGCAGTGAGTGGTGGGAACCTTTACTCTTGCCGGGGACAGACTCCAGACTCCTCTCTTTTCCTTCCTTCCTATTTTATCTAGAGAGGATGGAGACTGGAGCTGCTTGTCTTTAAGTTAACGCATTTCTCCATTTGGCTGCCTCAGCTCTCTGCCGCGGTGCTGTTTTAGCCGTGGCATGCAGCGGGAAGCCGGGCCGCTGCACTGGCACACGGAGTCTTAGCCCCTGAACCACCAGGGAAGCCCTGTTGCTGCTTGCTTTTGATTTTCTCATACTTCTTGTGTCATTTAGAGGAAGAGAAACTTTGTTCTCTCATTCTGTCTCTGGAATTAAGAGTACGGGACTTAGTCATCCCATGGATGCTCCTGATTTCTGGTCTTTTTTTTTCCCACTTGTCTTCCATTTCTGTTGAGGTGAAGATGCCAAAATCTTCCTCCTGCAGGAGCCCGCTCGACAGAGAAGCCTGCCCACACTGGTTTGTGCCAGCTCTGAGTCGTTATCTCAGAGGTCAATAGGGAGGAACAATAGAGGAATTTGCTCATTTTTTGTAACACAAGACTTACACGATTGAAAATGCCAGTCTTCTTTTAGCATTTCTTTCTGCCAGTTTGTGCCGAATAATTGAACTTGAAATCAACGACCTCATAAATTGAGAGACTACAGCCAAACCAAGGCTGAACCATGCTAAATACATTTCAAAGAGCTCATCAAAGGCCCAGGAGAAATAGGGGGAAGAAATGCTGTTAATTAAAACAAGCAGTAGCAAGAAGAAAGGCAGTGGCACTTAACCACCTTTTCAGAATATGTGAGATTAAAGAGGGGGTGGCTCTGACTGCTGGGCCCTGAAGGTCAGCTCCACTGAAACACTATCAGCAGAGTGTGAAGCATTCTAAAAGCCAGAAATCCCCAGGTGGAGAACACTGGACTCTGGGTTCACTGAGGTTCTCGTCTTCAGTGTTGACACCTGGACTGTCATACTGACTTTCAACATCCTGAGAGGTTGTCTACCCACAAATAGAAACTACAGAAGAGAGGGGAATCTGGTTACATTTTATGGGCTCTGCTGTTTCTCATTAGGTCCGCTCTGATTTCTTTTTGACTTTGGGTCCATAGGCTTATTGTCACAGCTCGCTTCAAAGATCAAGCCTGTAAGCACGCTATTCGTCACATGGTATGAAAAACGGCAGCATGCTTTGATAATACAGTCCGTGTTAGTTTTGTAATTTAATGCACAAAGTATGGTATTACAGCGTACATTAAGAGACACTGGATTAAAAATGGAATGAATGGAGTTGGCACCATGTAATTTCCAAACGGGGGGCTCCTTGTGTACAGATGAACATTGGAAAAGTAGAGTTTTTTTACCCTTACCTAGTCCGAGGAAGATAACAGCCCACCCACTGACATCTACTAATTTTATTTTTCAAAATCTTAAAGCCTATTCAGATTAAAGACTCAGCCTAGACTTCCTTTGGAAGAAGAATGCGAGGCATTGTAAGCTGGTTCGCGGGCACAGCTGGTTTCCTTTAGTTTGCAGCAGATACACAAACAATACCTAATCTTTTTGACAAAAGTGACAATGAGGATGTTGTTTAAGCAAGAAGCATGATTTCAATCATTAGACTACACTGCACGGTGATAGCTTTCCTATTAAACAATGTTTTAATGATGGCCTCTGTTAGCCATTTTCATTATCAGGGTTCTTTGATTAGGAGACCCTCAAAATAACCAGTGCTATTTCCTGTTTTTAGGGTTGTAGTCTAGCTGGTGAAAATGGAGGCATTCTTTGGAAATTAGGAATCCTTTGAAAGAGTTAGTGTAGAATATCCAATTATCGTAATGTCAGGGCTTTTAGGCTCTCTCTTGTAGTTCAGCTTAAGTGGTTTTTGAGGAGGGCTCGGAATGACATGATGATAGGATTGGTTTCAGTTTAAAGCAAAGCCACATTCCTGAGTTGCTTTATTATCATTGCCATCCTTTTAGTTTAAACCAGGATGCATTTGCTGATGCCTGGAGACATTTTTGTTTTCATAACTCGGGGAGTGGTAGTGGTGTTATTGGCATTGAGAGGCCATGGGTGTTGTGAAACTTTGTACAAATGAACAGGACAGTCTCAGCAACAAAGAATTCTTTGGCCCGAAGTATCAGTAGTGCCAAATCTGAGAAGCCCTGGTCTCAACAAGGAATGTATAGAGGCTGCTGCTGCTGTTGCTGCTGCTGCTAAGTCGCTTCAGTCATGTCCGATTCTGTGCGACCCCATAGACGGCAGCCCACCAGGCTCCCCTGTCCCTGGGATTCTAAAGGCAAGAACACTGGAGTGGGTTGCCATTTCCTTCTCCAATGCATGAAAGTGAAAAGTGAAAGTGAAGTCGCTTAATTGTGTCTGACTCTTAGTGACCCCATGGACTGCAGCCCACCAGGCTCCTCCATCCATGGGATTTTCCAGGCAAGAGTACTGGAGTGGGGTGTCATTGCCTTCTCCGATGTATAGACGCATTGCCCCTTTAAAGAGCTCTTTCCATTGGAGACATTTACTAAGCTGGTACCGAGTTTGGTGTTATGGGCCAAGCAATGGACATGTTGTTGTTGTTCAGTTGCTAAGTTGTGTCTGACTCTTGTGACCCTGTGGGCTGCAGCAGGCCAGGCTTCCCTGTCCTTCACTATTTCCCAGACTTTGCTCAAATTCATGTCCACTGAATCAGTGATGGCATCCAACCGTCTCATCCTGTCACCCACTTCTCCTTAATGGTGGACCAAACTGAGTTTTGCTTTCCAGCAAAACTGGGCCTGTCATCTAGTGGGGAAGGCAAAAATGACTCAGGTCAGCAGGCTATGTGCTCCTTGCTCAGTTGTGTCTGATTTTTTTGCAACCCTATGGACGGTAGCCCACCAGGCTCCTCTCTCCATGGGGTTTCCTAGACAAGAATACTGGAGAAGTATTCTGCTGCGTCCTTCTCCAGGAGATCTTCCTGACCCAGGGATTGAACCCACGGCTGTTGCATTTCCTGTGTTGACAGGTGGATTCTTTACCACCGCGCCCCCTGGAAAGCCCTAAGTCAACAGACAAATTACAGCAGATGTAATTTAAAATCACGTAAAGGAAAAGTGAGCTAGGAGAAATAATTAAGGTAGAGGATGGTGGCTTCTATGTTTATGTCAAGGACAGCCTTGCTGATGAGGGGACATTTACACTTAAATCTGAAGGAGGAGATATAACCAACCAAGTAAAGATCAGGGACAAGAGAGTTTCATGTCAGATCCTGAGAAGAGCTTGGTGATTTCTGCAGACTCAGAGAGCCCCATGTGACTAGGAGTTCAGGGGAGGTTGGTATGATTTGAGCTTTGAAAAGTTGTCAAAGACTTGAGGATAGTCTTAGGAATGTTCTGCTTATATATTACTGCAAAATGAACTATCTCAAAGCTTAGAGAGTTAAAACAGCAGCTGCCATTTATTTTGCTTATGAACCTACTATTGCGAAGGGCTGGACGGGAAAGGGTTGTACCTGTTCCATATAGTGTCGTTTTTCACAGCTGAACCGGGAAATGAGGGGTCTATATATGATTCACTAAGTGGATATAAATGGAATTATCTAAAATGCTCAATAAGAGGGGACAGAAAAAGAAGAAAAAGGATAAAGCAATGAATAGAAAACAGTTACAAACAAGATAGATATTAGTGCACCTATATGAAAATCACTTTGAATGTAATTGGTCTAAATACTCCAGTTGAAAGACAGAGATTGTCAAACCTGATAAAAAACAAGATCAAACTAACTGTATGTTCTTTATCAAAAACCCACCTTAGGTATAAAGACTCAGGTTAAAAATAAAGTGAGAGAGAAAAATATACCATGCTAACTCTAATTAAAAGAAAGCTGGAATTACTGATATTCATTTCAGACTAAGCAGACACTTCTGATGATTCTAAAAGACCATCAAGGATAAAGAGGGACATTCCATAATGATAGAGAGGTCAGTTTTCTAAAAAAGACACTAAAGTTCTTAAAGTGTGTGTATCTGACAATAAAGTGTCAAAATACATGGGGCAAAAACTGACAGGCAAATGCCTTGTAGTCACTGGAGACTTCAGGACCCATCTGTCTGTCAGTAACTCATAGATGAAGCAAGAAGGAATATTAGCAAGGAATAGATGCCCTGAACAACAATAGAATACAGAAAGTGGAAGCAGCCTACATGGTAAGACCCATGCCCAGCCCTGGAGGAGTCACTGTCAACTTTATCAATCCACTGTTTGAAGAGACCAGATTCAAGTGAAGGGGTTGCAGACTGCACTTCTCAGTGAAAAATGTCAACGAATCTTTGGGCCATGTTTTAATACCTCACATTACCGCTTGGATTTCATTTTAGTCTGCAATTCAATCTTTACTCTTACCTTTGCACAGAGTTCTTTCACTTGTCTTTTCATTTACTACTTTTTGGATTACCCTCACTCATTTTATATCATATTCCCAAGTGGGACAAAGATGTTTTGGTCTAAGGTGCTTTTTGGAAAGGAGGACCTTATGTCCTGGTTTGCTTGGGATCATCCTGATTTATGCTTCCTATCTTTGTGTAATTATTTATAGTGCTCATTTTTGCTAACTCTGTGTTTTTTACTCTTCACTGCCTCCATTTGGATGATAAAATATGTGATCACCTTCCTTACGTAGTGCTTTATTCCTCTAGAACTTGACACAAACAATTTGCCAAAAAAAAAAATTCCTTTAAAGTATTTTACTGTGGAATCCAGTTGAGTATTTAGTAGCATCAGTTGCAGTAAACCTTGGAGATTTTTTGAATTGTGATTATCATTGAACCTCTAATGAAGATTTGTCAATTGTTTAAAAAAGTTTCCTGGCTAATTAGTGAGTTTTAGGTAGAGCACATGCTCTTGGACAGCAAGGTATGGAGGCTAGACTTCAGGAATTTTGTGAAACAGCAACTGATCAGTCTAAAACTCATATGACTTACCCACATCCCTTACTACTCATGCCATAAAACATAGGCTCAGAGCCACTCAAGGCAAGAGAAATATTGAACATTTGAAACATGCATTAATGAGTAAGCTGGGCCTTGGGTGAAATCAGGATCTTTTAGAGCCCAAAGCTAATAGTTTCTACTGTCAATGAGTTTTAGTCAAATGCTGACTGTTTAGCTGTACACTGTACACTGATGTGTACAAAAAGAGTATATTAAACCATTATGTGCATCACATCAGTGGAGTCCGACTCTTTGCGACCCTATGGCCCGCCAGGCTCCTCTGTCCATGGGATTCTTCAAGCAAGGATCTGGACTGGGTTGCCATGCCCTCCTCCAGGGGATCTTCTCAACCTAGGGATCGAAACTGACTCTCTTGAATTTCCTGCACTGGCAGACAGATTCTTTATTACTAGCACCTGAGAAGTCCTCACTATACCATTAGGAGCAGAGAAGGCAATGGCACCCCACTCCAGTACTCTTGCCTGGAAAATCCCATGGATGGAGGAGCCTGGTAGGCTGCAGTCCATGAGGTCGCTAAGAGTCGGACAAGACCGAGCAACTTCACTTTCACTTTTCACTTTCATGCATTGGAGAAGGAAATGGCCACCCACTCCAGTGCTCTTGCCTGGAGAACCCAGGGATGGAGGAGCCTGGTGGGCTGCCATCTGTGCAGTCGCACAGAGTCAGACACGATTGAAGTGACTTAGCAGTAGCAGCATACCATTAGGAGCAATTATAATAATGGAGATACGTCATGTAGTTGACAGTTTCTGACTACAAATTGTATAGAGTAATTGAGTGCAAAATTGGATTGTAGACCCTGTTGATTTGGGGTGACTTTTATGGATTACAAGATCTGGTAGGTCAGGGGTTTGCTCTGATTCTTTCCTTCTGCATGCTTGAGTTGCCCCTGAATTTCGGCTTTAGGCTCTTGTTTTCTTTTGGGGTTGGTGTACCCTGTGGCATGTGGGATCTTAGTTTCCTGACCAGGGATCGAACCCATGCCTCTTGTGGTAGAAGCGTGGAGTCTTAACCCCTGGACCACCAGGGAAGTCCTCCAACTTCAGGCTCTTGTTTGTTGCTCTGTTATAATTAACTGGAGAGTGTTATCTACCTTTGTCAGTAAAATTTGGAAATGGAAAAGATAATACAAGCTCAGCGGCTTTTATGAAGAAAAATATTCTGAGCTCAACAAATCTCAGACAGGAAATTATTTTAAACATCCCAAGCATGAGACATTTCTCATGGTTAATGGTTGATTCCAAGCAAATATGTGCTCCCTTCCTTCTAGGGTTCAAGGAGACAGATATATATATATATTTCCCTGTAAAACAAATTCTTTGAAAATTTAAAACATAATTCTGTTTCTAGTTTGAAATGGTCTCTCTGGGATTTGCTGTGTTTTTAACTCTCTTTTAAGGGATTTAAATAAATGATCCTACAGATCCACCAGCACTGACTGAGAGGAAGGAAGATTGTAAACACTAGGAACTTTGGTTACCAGTTGAAAGCCCTGTTATAACTCAACTGAGAGTAAGATAGACGTCATTCCTAATTGGCCTGATGGGTGAGACAAGGGATATAATTTTGAAACAGCTTGGTAGGCAGTGCAGGTACCGACAGACAGAAAACCCCCAGAGGAAAAGGAACCAAAGGCCTTTGTTGTATGTCTGATCAGACCTCCTAGGAGAAAGAAGAAGGAAATGGAGATATGAGAAACCAAATCAATGTTACAAACAAGGCCCACTGGGGATCCCAGAGGAAGCTGAGTTCCTAATGAGAAGGCTCGGTTAAGCAGAGTGACACTCCTCCACCCACTCCCCCAATTCCTGTCCTGGGAAAGTTTCAGTGTCAAGCTCTGGAGAATTGAGGGCACCCGGGACTGTGCCCAAAGTGAAGCATAGAGGATGATTAAATTAAAACTGAATCTGTCTCTTCTCTGGGTGAAATAGAAGGGATGAAAAAATAAAGTGTTAATAGAGTTGGAAAAACGAAGAACTAAAGACCGTGAAAGGGATTGCTAGGAGAAAGAGTAAGAAAACCAGCCAAGCGCCAAGGAAGGATGAGAGTTGCTGAAAAGTGTGGATGATGATGTCAGATATTTGGCAAAGGCAAATTAGAAGAGTCCTGAAAAGAACCCGTTACATTTACAATGAGGAAGGTGGTGTTTGAGCATGTGTAGGGGACTGATGAGGACTGCAGACCTAATTGCTTTGGTTGAAGGGAGAAGGGGAAGAATGGAGGATGAAATGCAAGCTCTTCTTTTTTTTTGGTCATGCCACATGTGGTATCTTAGTTCCCTGACCAGGGATCGAACCTGTGCCTCTAATTGGGAGCTTGGTGTCCTAACTCACTGGACCACCAGGGAACTCTGCAAGCAGTTCTTTTGAGGAGTGAGGCAGGGGAGGAAAGGAGAATAAGGAAAAAGGGCAAAAGTGCTTTGTGACAACCTAGAGGGGTAGGATGGGG
>SJYW01040586.1:760493-822544 GCA_006410735.1 Raphicerus campestris | reverse complement strand
GGGGGGGGGGGTGGGGGGGGGGTGGGGGGGGGGTGTTGTTATACAGCAGAAACCAACACAACATTTTAAAGCAATTATCCTCCAGATAAAACTAAAATTTAAAAATAATAGCTATAACTGGAATATAAGAACAGGAATAAATATAGCTAACATGATTTCTGCTGATATTTTTAGACATTATCTTCTATGTACTTTGAAAATCATTTATATGATATATAATTTATTATTCAAAGAATTTAAAACTAGTATAGAAGATACATGACAACTTAGGAATATAGCAATAGTAAGAGTGGCTACATATTATGTTTATATGTAAAATAGTACGTGTGGTATTAATAAAAGCAATATTACTGTAAAAAATTTCTTGAAAAATAAGAAAAAAGTAGCAAAATTTCAAATGGCTAAAGAACATGAAAACAACCCAACAAAATGGACACAAATGGCCAATAAGAACATGGAAAAGAAAAAACAAGGAGAAAGTGCAAACGTGTTTTTGATGTTTTGGCTTTAAACTAAATGGGAAGGAGCTGAGTCTGTGTATAGAGTATAATAAAGGAGCCAGTAAAAAGGGAGAGAGGAATTGATTAAAGAATCACTTACAGTGTACTCTGGATGCAGAAATTTGAGGTACTCTCTTTTCTCTGTCACTTGAACTTTATTTGTATGTCCCTTTCTTATTCTGATAGTATATAGGTCTGAAATCATTGTTTTCCTTACCGGCTTTGTCTCATTTTGGACTTAGACATATGAGAACATGAAAGTGTTAGTTGCTCAGTCATGGCCGGCTCTTTGCTAGCCCATGGATTGTACCCACCAGGCTCCTATGTCCATGGAATTCTCCAGGCAAGAATATTGGAATGGATTGCCATTTCCTTCTCCAGGGGATGGAATTGAACCCAGGTCTCCTACATTGCAGGCAGACATTCTTTACCATCTGAGCCACCAGGGAAGCCCATGAGAACATGATCCTTCTTAAATATCTCTTCTCCTTTTGTGTTCTTTAAAAATTCAGATACATTATTGAACTTTCTGTGTAGCCCATTGGTTTCTCTTCTTGGCCAATGTTTTTTCACTGGAACTAGTTAAGATTTGAAAATAACACCGATTTATGTGAATCTTCTATTTTTTGATGCTGCCTATCTCTTGGTAATTAGGGTCATGATATAAAGCTTATATTTATTGAACACTGGGTTAAGCCTGATTTTCTCACCTGTGAAAGTAGAGCTGATAGTGAAATTGGTTTCACATGGTTTTGAAGAGCGTCTATGAATGATGAGTGTTGGCCATTACTTTTTTCTTTGTTTGTATTAACAATACTGGAAAAGCTTTGAAATGAAGTTACTTTCTTGTTTTACAGATGTAGAAACTGAGGTCCATAAGTTTGAGTAACTTGTCCACAATTGCATGGCTCAATGACTGAGCTGGTCAGTCCAATTGCAGAGCCAAGTTCTTAATTTTTATATCCTTTCATTTTGCAGGGTGTGTCGGGGGAGTATTTTGAAATCTGTTTTCTTAAAATCTATGCTATCGGGACTTCCTGGTGGTCCAGTGGATAAGATTATGCGCTCCCAATGCAGGGAGCCCTAGTTCAGTCCCTGGTCAGGGAGCTAAGCTCACACATGCCGCAGCTAGGCGCTCACATGCTGCAGCTAAGACTTGGCACAGCCAAAAAAATGAATAAACAAAGAAAATTATTTTAAAACATCTATGTTATCTATGATCACTCTATTCCTTAATGATCAGCACTAGGGGTACTTCAGAGAAGGCAATGGCACCCCACTCCAGTACTCTTGCCTGGAAAATCCCATGGATGGAGGAGCCTGGTAGGCTGCAGTCCATGGGGCCGCTGAGGGTCGGACATGACTGAGCGACTTCACTTTCACTTTTCACTTTCATGCATTTTTGAGAAGCAAATGGCCACCCACTCCAGTGTTCTTGCCTGGAGAATCCCAGAGATGGGGGAGCCTTGTGGGCTGCCGTCTATGAGGTTGCACAGAGTCGGACACGACTGAAGTGACTTAGCAGCAGGGGTACTTAGCCACTTTTTCCCTATGATTCTTATATCTTTCCTCTGTGTCATTTTCATTTATCGTTCGTATTCTCCACTATTCTGGGCAACTATACAGTGACACCATAGTTATTTTTCCCTGTATTTCACCCAAGTGGTTTATGGCCTTCCAAATAGTAGGTGCCTGCATGAAATAGAACTTTCACTGTTCCCTTTTGTTTTCTATTGGATACGTTTATTTTGGACAAGGTTTCCATCCCATTGCTCCCTTTTCATTGTGAACCACAGACCAAGGTTTGATGGCACCAATTTCTCTTACCACTTTTTAAAAATTTTTTTCATATGGCAGACATAACTCCCAATCTGCCAGCACCTTTACAGCCCTTTTATCCTTCTCATAAATAATGGAGCAACCAATATGGTACAAAGAATTGTACCTTAACAAAATAAAATGCTTTCAAATAGGTTTTTGAGTAAATCAGAAACTCAATACCCTTGAACCCCTACTCAAAGTGTATTCCTAGCATCAGCTATGAATGTAGTTTGGCATTCCAACCTAGAATTAAGAGGAGAAAACGATTCTCTGTACCTATTACATCCTTTGAAAATCTTGTTAAATTTTCGTGGGCCTTGTTCTTATATTTAGTCACTTCCTTTTGTGTTAGTATCTAAGCAGGTACCTTTTTTGAATATATTCCTTTACCAGTTTTCAGGTGACTTGATTAATTTCCAATCATTTTTAGAATGCTTGACATGACCTGAGCTAACTTGCTGTTGACTCATCTGTTGAAACAGAAACTTGTTTAACTAGTAAGACCTGGAGAGAACAACTGTAGTTAAGGTTATTTTGCCTAATAAGTATGGTTACGTGGATGATGCTTCATCACAAACACAATTACTGAAGCTATGTGCATGCCCAGTCACTCAGCTGTGCTTGACTCCTTGTGAACCCCCTGGACTGTAGCCTGCCCGACTCCTCTGTCCATGGAATTTTCCAGGCAAGAATAATGCAGTGACTTGCCATTCCCATCTCCAGGGGGTCTTCCCAACCCAGGGATCAAACCCACGTCTCCTACATCTCCTGCATTGATAGGTGGATTTTTTACCGCTGAGGCAGCAGGGAAGCCCTGCTGAAGCTGACATGGCCAGATTTCTATGTAGAGACAGTGTTAGTAGCTACTTAATAATTAGCCTGTATAGTTTTATTTCCCTTTATATGTGTCAAAACCTTTCCCTTGTATTATATATATTCATATAGCATATTAATATACAGATATTCATATATGTGTATATCTATGAAAAGAAAGTGCAAAGAGGTTGTAGTAGAGATTTTCTTTGAAAGTTGAAGAAAGTGGAGTAGACAGGTGAAAGATAGGTGCAGGTTTATAGCTCTGAGTAGTAAAATTTCTTCACTGAGAACTTGTGTCTCAGCTTCTCATCTGATACTTTTTTACTGTATCGAAGAGTTAGAGTTATTCCATCTATCCAAAAATGAGTTAATCTTTCTTTTTTTTTCAAGTCTCCTGTATTTGAGTCAGACTTTCTCCTTCAGATCTGTTCAGTTAATCACTCAGTTGTGTCCAGTTCTTTGCGACTCCATGGACTGCAGCACGCCAGACCTCCCTGTCCATCACTAACTCCCAGAGCTTACTCAAATTCATGTCCATTGAGTTGGTGATGCCATCCAACCATCTCATCCTCTGTTGTCCCCTTCTCTTCCTGCCTTCAATTTTTCCCAGCATTATGATTTTTTCCAATGAGTCAGTTCTTCACATCAGGTGGCCAAAGTATTGAGTAAGCTCTGAGCATAAAGATTGAATGCTTGCTTGATAACATGGTTACTCCTGTCCTCTCAATTTCTAAAGTTAATAATCTCAGATTATTAGTGGATTGGATTTCTTTTTTGACATGGACTGTTATGAAAGTCCTTGTTGAATTTGTTGCCATATTGCTTCTGTTTCATGTTTTGGTTTTCTGGTCAGGAGACGTGTGGGATCTTAGCTCTCTGACCAGGCATTGGATCTGCACCCCCTGCATTGGAAAGTGAACTGTTAACCATTGGACTACCAAGGAAGTCCTCATGGTTGGGATGTTTAAGATCAGGGTTAAAAAGAAGAAAATAAGCAATGTTCAGTTTCGTTGAGTCGCTCAGTCGTGTCTGACTCTTTGCAACCCTATGGACTACTGCACGCCAGGTCGCCCTGTCCATCACCAACTCCCAGAGTTTTCTCAGACTCATGTCCATTGAGTCAAATGATGCCACCCAACCATCTCATCCTCTGTCGTCCCCTTCTCCTCCTGCCCCCAATCCCTCCCAGCATCAGGGTCTTTTCAAATGAGTCAGTTCTTTGCATCAGGTGGCCAAAATACTGGAATTTCAGCTTTAGCATCATTCCTTCCAATGAACACCCAAGACTGATCTCCTTTGGAATGGACTGTTTGGATCTCCTTGCAATCTAAGGGACTCTCAAGAATCTTCTCCAACACCACAGTTCAAAAGCTCGGCACTCAGCTCTCTTTATAGTCCAACTCTCACATCCATATATGACTACTGGAAAAATCATAGCTTTGACTAGACGGACCTTTGTTGGCAAAGTAATGTCTCACTTTTTAATATGCTGTCTAGGTTGGTCATAACTTTTCTTCCAAGGAGCAAGTGTCTTATAATTTCATGGCTGCAATCACCTTCTGCAGTGATTTTGGAGCCACCAGAAATAAAATCAGCCACTTTTTCCACTGTTTCCCCATCTATTTGCCATAAAGTGATGGGACTGGATTCCATGATCTTACCTTTCTGAATGTTGAGCTTTAAGCCAACTTTTTCACTCTCCTCTTTCACTTTCATTAAGAGGCTCTTTAGTTCTTCTTCACTTTCTGCCATAAGGGTGGTGTCATCTGCATATCTGAGGTTTTTGATATTTCTCCCGGCAATCTTGATTCCAGCTTGTGCTTCATCCAGCCCAGCATTTCTCATGATGTACTCTGCATATAAGTTAAATAAGCAGGGTGACAATATACAGCCTTGACGTACTCCTTTCCCAATTTGGAACCAGTCTGCTGTTCCATGTCCAGTTCTAACTGTTGCTTCCTGACCTGCATGTACTTTTTCTTTAAATATTTGTGTATTTAAAGATAAAGAAACAAGGAAAGGCAATCCTCTGTGTTGTTTGTGTACCGTGCACACAGGAGATTAGTTTTCTAGTATCGATTTTCATTGTAATTTTATGTATTTATTTTTATTTTGTGCTGCCTTGGGTCTTCATTGCTGCACGCAGGCTTTCTCTACTTGCACTGAGCAGAGGCCACTCTTCCTGGCAGTGTGTAGGCTTCTTACTGTGGTGGCTTCTCTTGTTGCAGAGCCTCGGCTCTTGGCATGCAGGTTTCAATAGTGGTGGTGCGTGCGGCTTGGTTGCTTGGCAGCATGTGGGTCCCTCTGGGATCAGGGATGAAACCTGCATTCCCTGCCTTGGCAGGTGGACTCTAAACCACAAGATAACCAGGGAAAGTCTTACTGTAATTTTAATATAGAGTATAAATATAAAAGAAGAGGATGGTAGACAATTACTAAGTGAATAGATATCTGTAGATATTTGACAGGAGCATTTAGGTATGTGTGTTTAATTTACCCAAGTTACAGATGTACTATTTTTTAAACTCATTGTAAGGTAACATATTGCACTAGGTGAAGTCTCATTTATTTTCTGGGCTAGGATTTGTAAATACGATGCTGTTATGGAAGAGTTCCTCAGCTGCATGACTACTGATGATTTCCCATCTGCTTCAGTTGGAAAAGAGTCGTGGCAGTTGTATTCCTCCCTCATTTTAGATGAAAACCCAGCAAATATTCAGTTGCTTTTGAATATATTGTTGTTCAGTCGCTTAGTCTGTCCAACTCTTTGGGACCCCATGGACTGCAGCACACCAGGCTTCCCTGTCCTGTATTATCTCCTGGAGTTTGCTCAGATTCATGTACATTGAGTCGATGATGCCATCCAACCATCTCATCCTCTGCTGCCCCGTTCTCCTCCTGCCCTCAGTCTTTCCCAGCATCCAGATCTTTTCCAGTGCATCAGCTCTTGTAGGAAAACTGAGTGTGGGAATTCTTACTTATAGAAATTGTTCTATCAGGAGAGCTGATGTAATGTCCTGTCTATAGTTGCTTCCTAGTTTAGTCCTTGTTTGAGACAGTTGACTTTGTTCATTCATGTGTGCAGTATTATTGGAGCCAGACTCCATGAAAGCCATAAAACATGATTTCTCCTCAGAATGGCTAAATTGTTTCATTTCAGTGAGTAGAAATTAGATTGCTTATTAGAAGTAGATTTGGTGGACGAGCCTTAATGTTACTGAATAGTAATTTAAGATCTTGTCAGTTTTCCTTACTCTGTAATACCAAACCTAGCAAAACAGATTGCTGTGTGTAGAGATAAGATGCTAATGTCCTGTTTGATGGTGATAAACACACGTTATTGCTTGGAAAGACTTGAAAGTAGCATAGTTGGATTTAACAAATTGTATTCAGCTTTCTTTCTCATTACAGTGCAGACTTGCTACCAAATATTTTATGGTTCTGTATATATTTGTAGCTACAGTATTTCAATCCTAGAAATATATTAATATTTGTTGTTGTTTAGTCGCTATATCTAACTCTTTTGCGAGTCCATGGACTGTAACCAACCCATCAGGCTCCTCTGTCCATGGAATTTCCCAGGCAAGAATACTGGAGTGGAAAAAAAAAAAAAAGAATACTAGAGTGGGTTGTCATGCCCTCCTCGAGGGGAGCTTCTTCCCTGGAGATGTAAGAAACCAACTTGCATCTCTTGTATTGGCAGGCAGAGTCTTTACCATCTGGGATGCTATATTAATATTTAGTATGTTTTAATTTATATTGATAACTGTATTCATTATAGTCTGTTTTTAATCTCTGTTTATGTCATAGAGATATATTTAATAGACTTATAAGCTCTGTTAATTTACCTTTGTTGGTTGGGAATAAAAATGCGTATTTAACACAAGGAGCTCAGCCCACTGCTCTGTGATGACTTAGAGAGGTGCGATGGGGTGAGAGGTTGGGAAGGAGCCTCAAGGGGAAGGGGAGATACATTTACTTACTGCTGGTTCATGTTGTTGTATGGCAAAAATCTGTGCAACGTTGTTAAGCAATTATCCTCCAATTAAAATTTTTTTAATGTATATTTAACTTTAGAAGCCTATTTGCTTCTTTCAAAGCTCTACCCTGAAATATGTAGGCAGATAATGAAGATACTGCTGTCTAATAAGATCAGATATCTGATTACTGGTTCAATTTTGTAGGCGACCTGGCATCTGCTTTTCTTGCGTTATGTCCTCCTGCTTCCCTAGTTTCTTCTCTCTGTGCTTTGAATGTGCCTCTCCGCTGGTACCCCTTCTGCATCTTTATGATGGATCCCTTTATGTAAGCGGCTTGCCTCCTCTTTTTCCATGTCCACATTGTATCCCATCTTCAAGTCCTATTCATGTTATGAGCATTCCCTGGCTTCTGACAAGATACTCTCTTGGAATAAATTTCAATTATGTTACTCTAAGGTCTTCCCTGATAGCTCAGGGGTAAGTCTACCTGCAAGGCAGGAGACGCAGGAGACACTGGTTTGATCCCTGGGTCAGGAAGATCCCCTGGAGGGGGGCATGGCAAGCTACTCCAGTATTCTTGCCTGGAGAATCCCATGGATAAAGGAGCCTGGTGGTCAACAGTCCATAGGATTGCAAAGAGTTGGACAGGACTAAAGCAACTGAGCCACACACGTTATTCTAAGCTCTCTTTTGACTGGGCCTTGACTTTGCCACTCCCTCCCCAGCCCTAGCCCCGTCCTTGCCAGGCCTACCTGGCCCAGTTTTAGCAAGGATCCTGCTAAGTCAGTTTAGAGGAAATCCCCCCACCCTTGATATCTGATGGCTCTGGCCATTTTAGCAGGAATCTTAATAGATCAGTTGAGCAAGGTTCCCGCCTCCCCTTGATGTCTCCTCTTAGTAATTTTCTGTCCATCTGCTCTTTGGCTATAAAAACCCACCTGNAAAATGTGTATTTAACACAAGGAGCTCAGCCCACTGCTCTGTGATGACTTAGAGAGGTGCGATGGGGTGAGAGGTTGGGAAGGAGCCTCAAGGGGAAGGGGACATACATTTACTTACTGCTGGTTCATGTTGTTGTATGGCAAAAATCTGTGCAACGTTGTTAAGCAATTATCCTCCAATTAAAATTTTTTTAATGTATATTTAACTTTAGAAGCCTATTTGCTTCTTTCAAAGCTCTACCCTGAAATATGTAGGCAGATAATGAAGATACTGCTGTCTAATAAGATCAGATATCTGATTACTGGTTCAATTTTGTAGGCGACCTGGCATCTGCTTTTCTTGCGTTATGTCCTCCTGCTTCCCTAGTTTCTTCTCTCTGTGCTTTGAACGTGCCTCTCCGCTGGTACCCCTTCTGCATCTTTATGATGGATCCCTTTATGTAAGCGACTTGCCTCCTCTTTTTCCATGTCCACATTGTATCCCATCTTCAAGTCCTATTCATGTTATGAGCATTCCCTGGCTTCTGACAAGATACTCTCTTGGAATAAATTTCAATTATGTTACTCTAAGGTCTTCCCTGATAGCTCAGGGGTAAGTCTACCTGCAAGGCAGGAGACGCAGGAGACACTGGTTTGATCCCTGGGTCAGGAAGATCCCCTGGAGGGGGGCATGGCAAGCTACTCCAGTATTCTTGCCTGGAGAATCCCATGGATAAAGGAGCCTGGTGGTCAACAGTCCATAGGATTGCAAAGAGTTGGACAGGACTAAAGCAACTGAGCCACACACGTTATTCTAAGCTCTCTTTTGACTGGGCCTTGACTTTGCCACTCCCTCCCCAGCCCTAGCCCCGTCCTTGCCAGGCCTACCTGGCCCAGTTTTAGCAAGGATCCTGCTAAGTCAGTTTAGAGGAAATCCCCCCACCCTTGATATCTGATGGCTCTGGCCATTTTAGCAGGAATCTTAATAGATCAGTTGAGCAAGGTTCCCGCCTCCCCTTGATGTCTCCTCTTAGTAATTTTCTGTCCATCTGCTCTTTGGCTATAAAAACCCACCTGTTGTTGCTGTATTCAAAGTTGAACCATAGCTCTCTTTCCACTGTTGCAGCAGTCCTGATTAAATTCTTACTTTTAAAGCAAATATCAGAATAGTTTTTTCCTTCTTTTTCCTAGTTCAGTTATTGCCTTTCTCGACAGCTCCTTTGCCTCATATGTATGTGACATATTCTCGTATGTGTATACCTTATTCTTCAGCACCTGTTATAGTACTATTGCTGCTGCTAAGTCGCTTCAGTCGTGTCCGACTCTGTGCGACCCCATAGACGGCAGCCCACCAGGCTGCCCGGCCCTGGGATTCTCCAGGCAAGAGTACTGGAGTGGGTTGCCATTTCCTTCTCCAGTGCATGAAAGTGAAAAGTGAAAGTGAAGTCGCTCAGTCGTGTTTGACTCTCAGCAACCCCATGGACTGCAGCCTTCCAGGCTCCTCTGTCCAGGGGTTTTCCAGGCAAGAGTACTGGAGTGGGGTGCCACTTAATAAAGATTGACTTCCCTGGTGGCTCAGATGGTAAGCGTCTGTCTACAATGTGAGAGACCTGGGTTCGATCCCTGGGTTGGGAAGATTCCCTGGAGAAGGAAGTGGCAACCCACTCCAGTACTTCTTGCCTTGAAAATCCCATGGTCGGAGGAGCTTGGTGCAGGCTACTATACATGGGTCGCAAAGAGTCGGGCACAACTGAGCGACTTCACTTTCGACTTCACTTAATAAAGATTAACTATGTGGGGCTTCCCTGGTGGTTCAGTGGCTGAAACTCCATGTTCCCAGTGTACGGGGTCTGGTTGGATGCCTGGCCGGGGAAACAGAAGCCACATGCCACGAGTGAAAGATCTCGCATGCCACAAGTAAGACCTGATGCAGCCAAATAAGTAAAATACTTTAAAAAGTATGTAATGTTTGGGGACATATTTAGGAATGCTGTCAGCAGGCTCTTTAAATATGAGAAGAGACGTAGACATTTGGTCCTTGTACAGAGATTTGTAGTCAGGACTTAAGTTCTTTCTTCAAGTACACATTTGATTATCGTGGGTCTCCATTCTTCTAAGATCATGTATCTGGCTTCATGGAGTTAAATGTGCTAGAATGTCTTTCCTGGAGGTGTCTTAAGTGCTTCTTTTCTGTCACTGGGTTGGAGCACCCCCAGAAGACTGAATTCCAGTCAGACTGACTCTGAACAACTGTGCCCCGTAGGTTCTGCCCCAAGTTGCTGTTGGACCCATATACTCTCTCCTTATTCAGGCCTCTATTGCTTGGCTAGCAGAATTACTTTCATCAGTAAATCACAGTACAGGAATCATGAGATTTCATGAACTGAAGAAGTACTGGTACCATTTACCTTAAAAGGAAAATGTGGGTTGTTCAAACTTGAGGCTTCAAGTTTGTAGCCCATCCAGTAATGATTTTTAAACTAAAGCAAAAAAGTAGATGACCAAATATGGTAAGACACCATTTATAAAAATCTACAATAGGGGAAAAAAGTCTAGACAATACTTTTGTTGAAGAATTTACCACTAAATACTGGGATTATTGTTGTAAATTTTTTCCCTGTATTTTCCAACTGTTCTCTGTTAAGCATGGTAATTAGGGTAAGACTTATTAATGCCATTCTAAAGTATATTGATTTATTTTGATAATATTTACAAAGCATTAGAAAACACAAAAAATAATGACTTTGCTTTGAGAGTAAGTAATATAAGTGTCTGGTGTAAGCAGAGTCCATCTGTTGAAGGGAGAATATGAGGGTATGGGCCACACACCTTTATTCTGTAGTTTAAACGTTCATTATTGCTACTCCACAGAGAATTTATGCATATGGGCCTTGACGTCTAGTCTCCTAGGTTCAATTTGTGGACCTACTGCTTCTAATATGTGCTTCAGTTTGTTTGTAAACATGGAGATAACAATAGTATCTACCACACAAAGGTGCTGTAGTGACCAAATTAGTGTAAATAAATTCCGTGTCCCAGGCCTGCCATAGTTAAGGTACTGTGGGTACCTTAACAAAGGAGTATTTAACATGAATGCTATTTTTTAAAGACAACTATCTTGATTTAAAACTTTCTGGCGGTATAAAAAGTCATTGTATTCCAAATCAGGCTGACTGATTTATACTCTTGATAGGATTTGAAAGTAAGACTAGCATAGATCGTATCATGTCAATTATATATAATTTTTATTAAAGTCTTTGTGTGATCAGCTTCCCTGGTGTCTCAGATGTTAAAGAATCTGCCTGCAATGCAGGAGACCCAGGTTAAACCCCTGGATTGGAAAAATCTCCTGGAAAAGGGAATGGCTACCCACTCCAGTATTCTTGCCTGAAGAATCCCATGGACAGAGGAACCTGGTGGCGTACAGTCCATGGGTTGGCAAAGAGTCAGACACGACTAAGCGACTAATATTTAATGTTTTGAAATATTTAATATTATTTACTAATATTTAATATTTAATCAGTTCTTTCCCACCGTATGAATCAATATAAATCCTGATCTTCAGCATGTATAGGTCGGTTATTTTCAACATTATAGTCAGGAGAATAATTTTTTACTTTGAGACTTTACTTGCCTAAAAAGCAATCCAGTTGAGTGTCACTTTTATTTCTAGGAGTACAGTCTTTTAGATAATTCGTGATGCTGTAGCATTTTTGTCCCATCATTTTTGTCACAAAGACAAGTCAAACTAGATACATTTGGCTTTGCTTGATGTTTTTGTAAATTTTCATTTAAAAGTTATTTAACAATGACAGATTTTCTGTAATTATGAAAGTAAGACATTTTCACTGGAGCAAATTAAAATCACTCATAATCTCTTTGACTTGATATAAGTCTTCTACTCCTTTAACCAAGTTGCAGTGTATTTATAATAATTTTCTTTGTTGATTCTTCATGGTCTGTCACAACCAAACCAAAAAAAGAAAACATTAGCTTGCTGTCCAGTTTGTAACATAAGCTGAAAGTGTGGAGGGGTGTGTGTGTGTGTGTGTGTGCACATGCGTGCATGTGTGTGCCCGCACACACACACGTCTTTATTAGAATGGGAGAATGGGTTGAGAATAGTCTGAACTCTGAATACCCCTTCCTTAATGGCTCTCCTGGGCTGCTTTAATTGTTTAATCCTGCTGATCCAAACTTCACTTAATTTTGTAAGGCTGTGTTTGAATGGAAAATACAAGATGTCTGTGGTTACCATTACTTGGCAATGAGTATTTGGGGACTCCTCAGAGTCTCTTGGTGAATCGGTGATGGGCTTTTTGGCGCATCTCATTTAACTTCTTTGGAGGTGCTTTTTTCCTGAGAGTGGAAGCTTGACCGCTCTCTTAGGATGCTGAACATGTATGTCTTTGCTAGAGGAGGGGGAACATTTATGACTCTCCTCAAGAAATGGGAATATCAGTTTTTAAACTTACCTTTGAACTAGGAAGCTTGAAATGCTATGAGTTAGCATCAGACTTCATCCTCCTCTTTAATCCCAGCTCATGTAATGAACGACTCATTGTCATTCTGTTGCTGTAGTTAGACTTTTTTTTTAAAATTATGAATTATTTTTATTTTTAGATATCTTAATAGTATAAGATACTGTTATTGTTCAGTTGTTAAGTCATGTCCAACTCTTTTGCTGCCCCATGAACTGCAACACACCAGGCTTCCCTGTCCTTTGCTATCTCCCTGAGTTTGTTCAAAAATGTAAGAGATGCCATGTAAGAATTATCCAGGAAATAATAAGTAATCCAAGATAGATAAAAATGATAATATCATCAAGAAATATGTCCATTTCTTTTCTGCTTTTTGGGGAGCATTTTCTATGGGCAAAAAAAAAAANTGCTTCTTTTCTGTCACTGGGTTGGAGCACCCCCAGAAGACTGAATTCCAGTCAGACTGACTCTGAACAACTGTGCCCCGTAGGTTCTGCCCCAAGTTGCTGTTGGACCCATATACTCTCTCCTTATTCAGGCCTCTATTGCTTGGCTAGCAGAATTACTTTCATCAGTAAATCACAGTACAGGAATCATGAGATTTCATGAACTGAAGAAGTACTGGTACCATTTACCTTAAAAGGAAAATGTGGGTTGTTCAAACTTGAGGCTTCAAGTTTGTAGCCCATCCAGTAATGATTTTTAAACTAAAGCAAAAAAGTAGATGACCAAATATGGTAAGACACCATTTATAAAAATCTACAATAGGGGAAAAAAGTCTAGACAATACTTTTGTTGAAGAATTTACCACTAAATACTGGGATTATTGTTGTAAATTTTTTCCCTGTATTTTCCAACTGTTCTCTGTTAAGCATGGTAATTAGGGTAAGACTTATTAATGCCATTCTAAAGTATATTGATTTATTTTGATAATATTTACAAAGCATTAGAAAACACAAAAATAATGACTTTGCTTTGAGAGTAAGTAATATAAGTGTCTGGTGTAAGCAGAGTCCATCTGTTGAAGGGAGAATATGAGGGTATGGGCCACACACCTTTATTCTGTAGTTTACACGTTCATTATTGCTACTCCACAGAGAATTTATGCATATGGGCCTTGACGTCTAGTCTCCTAGGTTCAATTTGTGGACCTACTGCTTCTAATATGTGCTTCAGTTTGTTTGTAAACATGGAGATAACAATAGTATCTACCACACAAAGGTGCTGTAGTGACCAAATTAGTGTAAATAAATTCCGTGTCCCAGGCCTGCCATAGTTAAGGTACTGTGGGTACCTTAACAAAGGAGTATTTAACATGAATGCTATTTTTTAAAGACAACTATCTTGATTTAAAACTTTCTGGCGGTATAAAAAGTCATTGTATTCCAAATCAGGCTGACTGATTTATACTCTTGATAGGATTTGAAAGTAAGACTAGCATAGATCGTATCATGTCAATTATATATAATTTTTATTAAAGTCTTTGTGTGATCAGCTTCCCTGGTGTCTCAGATGTTAAAGAATCTGCCTGCAATGCAGGAGACCCAGGTTAAACCCCTGGATTGGAAAAATCTCCTGGAAAAGGGAATGGCTACCCACTCCAGTATTCTTGCCTGAAGAATCCCATGGACAGAGGAACCTGGCGGCGTACAGTCCATGGGTTGGCAAAGAGTCAGACACGACTAAGCGACTAATATTTAATGTTTTGAAATATTTAATATTATTTACTAATATTTAATATTTAATCAGTTCTTTCCCACCGTATGAATCAATATAAATCCTGATCTTCAGCATGTATAGGTCGGTTATTTTCAACATTATAGTCAGGAGAATAATTTTTTACTTTGAGACTTTACTTGCCTAAAAAGCAATCCAGTTGAGTGTCACTTTTATTTCTAGGAGTACAGTCTTTTAGATAATTCGTGATGCTGTAGCATTTTTGTCCCATCATTTTTGTCACAAAGACAAGTCAAACTAGATACATTTGGCTTTGCTTGATGTTTTTGTAAATTTTCATTTAAAAGTTATTTAACAATGACAGATTTTCTGTAATTATGAAAGTAAGACATTTTCACTGGAGCAAATTAAAATCACTCATAATCTCTTTGACTTGATATAAGTCTTCTACTCCTTTAACCAAGTTGCAGTGTATTTATAATAATTTTCTTTGTTGATTCTTCATGGTCTGTCACAACCAAACCAAAAAAAGAAAACATTAGCTTGCTGTCCAGTTTGTAACATAAGCTGAAAGTGTGGAGGGGTGTGTGTGTGTGTGTGTGTGCACATGCGTGCATGTGCGTGCCCGCACACACACACGTCTTTATTAGAATGGGAGAATGGGTTGAGAATAGTCTGAACTCTGAATACCCCTTCCTTAATGGCTCTCCTGGGCTGCTTTAATTGTTTAATCCTGCTGATCCAAACTTCACTTAATTTTGTAAGGCTGTGTTTGAATGGAAAATACAAGATGTCTGTGGTTACCATTACTTGGCAATGAGTATTTGGGGACTCCTCAGAGTCTCTTGGTGAATCGGTGATGGGCTTTTTGGCGCATCTCATTTAACTTCTTTGGAGGTGCTTTTTTCCTGAGAGTGGAAGCTTGACCGCTCTCTTAGGATGCTGAACATGTATGTCTTTGCTAGAGGAGGGGGAACATTTATGACTCTCCTCAAGAAATGGGAATATCAGTTTTTAAACTTACCTTTGAACTAGGAAGCTTGAAATGCTATGAGTTAGCATCAGACTTCATCCTCCTCTTTAATCCCAGCTCATGTAATGAACGACTCATTGTCATTCTGTTGCTGTAGTTAGACTTTTTTTTTAAATTATGAATTATTTTTATTTTTAGATATCTTAATAGTATAAGATACTGTTATTGTTCAGTTGTTAAGTCATGTCCAACTCTTTTGCTGCCCCATGAACTGCAACACACCAGGCTTCCCTGTCCTTTGCTATCTCCCTGAGTTTGTTCAAAAATGTAAGAGATGCCATGTAAGAATTATCCAGGAAATAATAAGTAATCCAAGATAGATAAAAATGATAATATCATCAAGAAATATGTCCATTTCTTTTCTGCTTTTTGGGGAGCATTTTCTATGGGCAAAAAAAAAAAGCTACTGAAGATAAAAATCGTTTTGAAGTGGCAACTTGACCTCAGAAGAAGAAAATGTGATTTCTCTAGAAATGTAAAATGCAACCTTTCCAAAGACCTCAGTAATATGTTTCCTAAGACAAGTGTTCTTGAAAGTGGGGCTAGAGAAAAACAAAGCAAAAAAACCCTCCTGCTTCTTTTTGTTCCTTGATCTTCCCATCCTGCCCTAATTCTTAGTTTTCATCTATATGTGTGCATATAGATGTATGTTTAGGGATATGAGCTGCAGTATGTTAGAGATGAAAACTTACAGGAGTGATTAATATAGTCAGCTTCAAATCTTACTTTGTGTGGAAAATCATTCTCAAGACTCCTCATAAAAAATTACATTTACTTTCGTCTTAAGAAACCCTCCCATCTCATCAAATGAACAGTTCTCCAGTAACTTCAGGAGTAGTGTAACCAACTACCTTTACATCTATGGGTGTCCTGGGCATTGTTTCCAGGCTTCTTGCCTTTTCTTGATAATTCATTCATTCCTTTAAATTTGCTTTACTTTTTTTTTTTTTTTTTACAAAGAACTTACCTTTGTTTATTATGCATTTAAGTTGCTTGAGACTGTCTTATTTATACTTTGGCTGGTAATCTCAAGTACTATATGCTGGTAGCTTTTTGCTCGCCCCAGAATGGTTCCTTGCAATTGGAGGTATTCCAGAAGAATACTGAGATGTGTACAGTGGTTTGCCCTAAAACTCTGGAAGGTTAACGTATCAACACGGGTGATAAAAATGTCTCAAAAGCCAGCAAACCTCAAGATAACTACATTACAGTCCAGCTCAATGAGGGAAGGAGAGGAAGTATTAATAATTCAGGAAAAGCTCAGGTTTGACATTTACATACAAAAGATGCTATTGGGGTAGAAATAAGTGCAATTACTCTATGTTTTGCTGACATCATAATACTGGGAAGAGTTTGTTTTAAGCCCCAAAGTGCAAAGCAAACATAGGAGTCAATTAAATTATCAGATGTCTCAGGAAGTCTGATCGTACTATGGTTCTCTGAGGGATTCTGATTTAGGGTCTGAGATGTCTGTGTCACAGACTTTTAAAGAAATTGGGAGTTGAGATTGTCCCATCATTGCTAGTCATCTTTGAGGATCTATGGAAAATTGGGGAGACAGTAGCAGCCTTGAGCTGTCCAGATGTTCACAAAGAAGATGGAAATGGTTCACCTTACCCTTGTATGCATTTTTGCATTCCCCTTCCTCCATCTGAAAATTTTAGGACAGATGATCCACTCAGATGATTTCTGAGTAAGTCAGAATAGAAAGAAAAATAGTGTTTTAGGAGTTCATACGGAGAAACCAGTGATATCCCACTCCAGTCCTCTTGCCTGGAAAATCCCATGGATGGAGGAGCCTGGTAGCTGCAGTCCACGGGGTTGCGAAGAGTCAGACATGACTGAGCAACTTCACTTTAACTTTTCACTGTCCTGCAATGGAGAAGGAAATGGCAACCCACTCCAGTGTTCTTGCCTGGAGAATCCCAGGGACGGGGCAGCCTGGTGGGCTGCCGTCTATGGGGTCGCACAGTCGGACACGACTGAAGTGACTTAGCAGCAGCAGCAGCAGCCGCAGCAGCAGCAGGAGTTCATAAAAGATTATGTCATACCTAAATAACTTTAATTCCTCTTTTTGAGGAGATAGTTAAGCTAGTGGATTGGAGCACTGTAAATGCTGGATATCTGCTTGTTTTTCCCACATGGGTAAATGTTCTGATTATGTTTTGGTAGGTTAGAGAGCAACAGACAGTTGAGTAGTCTGCTGTTTCTGGTGGTAGATTTAAAACAGGCTGGTAAGCGTGGTAGGATTTCGAGTACTTCTCTTACAAGGTAAAGGGTTGACTCATGTGTACTAGATGTGAATTTTCCAAAACAGTCCGGTGGTAGAGGTAGATCAGTGTAGCAGTTTGGGACAGAGTGGCTGTGGCGAGGAAGGGCTGGGTTAGAGAGTCTGAAAGGAGAAAGGGAAGGAAGAAGGGGAGAGAGAGAAAAGGAGAAGACAGTCAATGAAGCCAGGTCCCCCCAGAGGGGCTGGGATGGGTGTCAAGAGTGTGGTGTCAAAGAGCACAGCCCTGGGCACTTCTTTGGTAGNTGTGGGGAGGAAGGGCTGGGTTAGCGAGTCTGAAAGGAGAAAGGGAAGGAAGAAGGGGAGAGAGAGAAAAGGAGAAGACAGTCAATGAAGCCAGGTCCCCCCAGAGGGGCTGGGATGGGTGTCAAGAGTGTGGTGTCAAAGAGCACAGCCCTGGGCACTTCTTTGGTAGCTTCCAGTGGCTAAGACTCCACACGCCCAACGCAGGGGGCTGGGTTCCTTCCCTGGTCAGGGAGCTAGATCCCATATACCACAACTAAGAGTTTGCATGGCTAAAACTAAAAGATGCCACGTGTCACAGCAAGTCTTGGCACAGCCNATGGTCCACATCAGAAGCTGCTGTATAGCATAGTGAGCTCAGCCCAGTGCTCTGTGATGGTGAGCTCAGGGTGGATTAGGGGTGGGTTCTGGGGACTGGGTATAAGGGTTGGGAGGGAGATTCAAACGGCAGGGATGTATACTTATGGCTGATTACCTTGTTGTATGGCAGAAAGTAACACTACATTTTAAAGCAATTATCTTCCAGTGAAAAATAAATTGAAAAAAAGAAAAAGAAACTTACAAATGATCCACATCAAAAAAAATCTTAAAAGGATAGAATTTATAAGTAAATAATATCTCATTGTAAACTTATTGATTTAAACATATTTAATACCTTTCAATCACAGGTATTCATTTAGTGATGCTTAAGTTGTCCCATTTTTGACAAACAAGCATCTCCTGCACCCCCTTTGATGAGCTGTCTTTGTAGATACGTGTTTCACATCTGTCTCCTCCGTGAGCCCTAAGTGCAGGGACCGTGTCTGGGTTGTTTATTCTTCATCCCCAGCACAGATTGACAGTCTTTCAATTAGTATTTGTTGAATAGGAGGCAGGATAGTAAAACTTCATTAAGTGGAGGGCTGTCTTGAGGAAGAGCATTTAGCCTAGTCTCTGTGGACTCAGAACTTGAATGAGAGACCAGAAGTTACAGGAGGCCAGTTTTGGCTGAACATAAAGAGGAACTAAAAAATGTGGGTATTTTAGGGGATTTGAGTTCCACCAAAGACTTCTGAGGGTCTGCTTTGTTCCTGGGAGTGACAGACAATTAACCCAGTAAGAATTTTTTCGTTTTGAATGATCGCTGAGTTTACTTCTTTTGGTTTTTTTTTTTTAAATTAATTTTTATAAATTGAAGTACAGTTGGTTTACAGTGTTGTGCCAGTCTCTGCTGTACAGCAAACTGACTTGTTTCTCAGTTACGTTATACACATATATACCTTCTTTGTTGTGTTTTTTCCATTGTGTTTATCACAGGATAGTGAATACAGTTCCCTGTTCTGTGCAGCAGGACCTTGTTTATCCATCCTAAATGTAACAGTTTGCATCTGCCAACCCCAAATTCCCAGCCCATACCTTCCCTTCACTGAGGTTACTTTTTAAAGTTCTAAGATTCTCAAATTCTTTACTGACAGATTTTATTTTAGGAAAAAATGCAAGTTTTAAGTTATTGAAATGTAATTATTTTCTTTTCTCCCATGAACGATATATGTTCCTCTAATTTCATGTTTCAAAGTATTATGAGTTTGTACATTTAATGAAGCATCATTAGCAATATTTTATCAAACGTACAATCTCATAATAATTGTTGGTTGAGCGCACCCTTTTTCTAGCACTAGATTATTAGAATTTTTGCATTGTTAATCACAACTTAATAAGTAACCATTATGCCATTCTTTTATAAATCTTTTTTTTTTATTTTAAAAAAGAAATTGACAGTCTTTAAAATGTCAGTTTAAAGACAGTCAATTTAACAGAAATAAAATCAATTTAACAGAAATAACATTAGTCTTCTTCCTGTTCTTTCTATATTGTTTTGATAAAGACTAGGGTGAGGTGTGATTACTGACAACTTACCTTGAAATTCTAAATTTACTTTTCCAGAATAAATAATGTACTTTTAGAATATTTCTGAATATCAATGTTTAAATAGCACCGAGATGGTTTCTCTTTTATACCTGAATGAAAATTGAATTTAGGTGGAGACAGCAAGACCATGAATATTTAGTTGCTTTTAATTTTTGAAGTGTGTATGTGATACAGTATCATCAGCATTCCAACCAGTGTCTTAAAAGAAAACAAGTAAAAGAAACACTGATGGTAAAACCTTTAAAATATTTTTAATGACTTTGCCAAAAGGATGTAAGTTCACTTCAAAATATTGTCCTTGATGTACTCAGCCTTGCCATTGCCACTCTCTCAGTAGTAACTGCATTTCCTTCTATTGCTTTAAACCAACACAGTAAGGAAGCAAAAGCTGTGTCTCTCCATGCACTCAGTATTATTTTCCATAGCAGTTTCTCTTGAGACAGAATCATAATGGAAGAGAGAGGCAGAATATATTAAATTTGCCAGAGTATATTAAATTTCTTATGGGTGTATTGCCTTAATTTCCTTCATATCCTCTAGACATAATTTCTTCTAGGTGTTAGCACGTGAACACTATTTTCAGAGATGACCTAGATAATGTTTGTTATTTTGTTTTATTGTACAAAGTTATCTTACGACTTTGAGGTAACTAATCTGATAGAAAACCTTTAGGCTTTCCTTTGAGAATTGTCCATTAGGAAATTCTCTTTGTGCATTGTCTTTTGAGCCTGGAAAATTGACCCTGAGTGGGAAAGTTTTCCTTTTTAGAGTTCATGAAATGTCAAAATAGCACATGTGTGGAAAAATGAATAGGCCATTCTTATTCAGAATTCTTGTTGCTTCACCCACACAAGATAATTTTATTATTTACAGACTTATGGGCACACATATCTGTGGACAGAGTTTCTGAACTTGGCAGAGATTTGGATTTGTGGTTAGAACCAGTTTGAAATCACTCACCCTTGAGCATGCAGCGAGCTTCACAGGGAGGCCAAGCTGGGAATGGCAGTTCTTGGAAGAATTAGAGCCTGATACCTAGTCTCTGAAATTAAAACAGCTCCAAATTAAAACAGCTCCATGTATAGCTTAGAACAGCTAGACATGAACCAGGCAATTTCTCCAGCAGAACGTTCTGTTGTAGTATTAACACAATTTAAAGCATTTAAAAAATGTTATTTACCTGGGTTAATGTCACCGCTGCCAATCAACTCTTGATTGCCTTCTATTCATTAGCCTTTGATTTAATTAATAAGACTTGTTAAAGAGGAATCTTCAGTGTTTTCCTGTAAATAGCTCTAATTTATTGATTCAATTTGAATTTTGTAATTATTCTAAAGAACTTAAATCAATGTTTGAAGTATGTGTTTTGCATATTTAATTAAACAGTTTAACCACACAAAGTAATTATTAGATATGCTCCAAAGGTTTAACATTAGAATATTTGTAATTATATTTTCAAAAGATACCTTTTCCTAAAGTTGAGCCACTGACTTAATTTTTTTACTAGACTTTATGCTGAGGGCTTCAGTAGTTGGTGAGTGTCTAGATGTGTGGAGAAAAATTAAGAAAACAGAGAGTTACAATGACTCCTAGGTTAATTTGATGATCAATATGGTTCTTAATGGGAAACCAATTAAGCAGTTGAAAAAGAGGGAGAAAGTGATTATCGGTCTGAGCTCAGATTATTGAAGACAGTGAGGGGTTTGAAACAGGTCTGTTGGGTGAAAAAGGTTAATTAACAAAGCATTCTATAAATTCTAAAACCTTAAGGAAATGAAAATTGTATATATCTGCATGCATCATCAAAAACAAAGAGACTGCACCTTTAGTTTGAAAAAAGAAAATATTTATTTATTTGTTTGGCTGAACTCTCCAGCATGTGGGATCTTAGTTCCCCAACCAAGGATCGAACTCACGGCCCCTGCAATGGAAGTATGGAGTCTTAACTGATGGACCGCCAGGGAAGTCCCAAAATAAATATTTAAACTCAAACATTGAGAGTTTTGCGATTGACAGGAACAAGCCAAATAGATGACCAACAAGGACCTACTGTTAAAAAAGTTAAATGTGAAAGAAGATATTGAAATCTTTTTAAAAAATGTGATATTTCTGAAATCCTTGAAAGCAATAATTTTTATATTTTATTCTTGAATTATCTTGCAAATGTAAGGAAATAAATGTTAGTATATTAACATTAATATTCATTCAATCAAATATTTTGAGAGTATTCTGTATGTCAGATGGTTTTAGGCATCGGGCATGTAACAGTTAACAAAACAGAAGAAAGTTCCTTTGCTCCTAAATCTAATCATCTAGTATAAATTTAAGGAATTTTTTAGTTTCACACAAAATCTCCGTGTCTTTAACTCCTATGATTATCATAACTATAAGAAATTGATAGTTGGAGGTTTAACTCTGGAGCATTATGCTTCAGAATCAGGATTCCATTAACCTGGATCTTGTTCTTTCAGGCAGTTTATCACAGTAAATATGTTCAAGGTATATTTCACCTCAAAAATGATGCACANTGGAAGAATTAGAGCCTGATACCTAGTCTCTGAAATTAAAACAGCTCCAAATTAAAACAGCTCCATGTATAGCTTAGAACAGCTAGACATGAACCAGGCAATTTCTCCAGCAGAACGTTCTGTTGTAGTATTAACACAATTTAAAGCATTTAAAAAATGTTATTTACCTGGGTTAATGTCACCGTTGCCAATCAACTCTTGATTGCCTTCTATTCATTAGCCTTTGATTTAATTAATAAGACTTGTTAAAGAGGAATCTTCAGTGTTTTCCTGTAAATAGCTCTAATTTATTGATTCAATTTGAATTTTGTAATTATTCTAAAGAACTTAAATCAATGTTTGAAGTATGTGTTTTGCATATTTAATTAAACAGTTTAACCACACAAAGTAATTATTAGATATGCTCCAAAGGTTTAACATTAGAATATTTGTAATTATATTTTCAAAAGATACCTTTTCCTAAAGTTGAGCCACTGACTTAATTTTTTTACTAGACTTTATGCTGAGGGCTTCAGTAGTTGGTGAGTGTCTAGATGTGTGGAGAAAAATTAAGAAAACAGAGAGTTACAATGACTCCTAGGTTAATTTGATGATCAATATGGTTCTTAATGGGAAACCAATTAAGCAGTTGAAAAAGAGGGAGAAAGTGATTATCGGTCTGAGCTCAGATTATTGAAGACAGTGAGGGGTTTGAAACAGGTCTGTTGGGTGAAAAAGGTTAATTAACAAAGCATTCTATAAATTCTAAAACCTTAAGGAAATGAAAATTGTATATATCTGCATGCATCATCAAAAACAAAGAGACTGCACCTTTAGTTTGAAAAAAGAAAATATTTATTTATTTGTTTGGCTGAACTCTCCAGCATGTGGGATCTTAGTTCCCCAACCAAGGATCGAACTCACGGCCCCTGCAATGGAAGTATGGAGTCTTAACTGATGGACCGCCAGGGAAGTCCCAAAATAAATATTTAAACTCAAACATTGAGAGTTTTGCGATTGACAGGAACAAGCCAAATAGATGACCAACAAGGACCTACTGTTAAAAAAGTTAAATGTGAAAGAAGATATTGAAATCTTTTTAAAAAATGTGATATTTCTGAAATCCTTGAAAGCAATAATTTTTATATTTTATTCTTGAATTATCTTGCAAATGTAAGGAAATAAATGTTAGTATATTAACATTAATATTCATTCAATCAAATATTTTGAGAGTATTCTGTATGTCAGATGGTTTTAGGCATCGGGCATGTAACAGTTAACAAAACAGAAGAAAGTTCCTTTGCTCCTAAATCTAATCATCTAGTATAAATTTAAGGAATTTTTTAGTTTCACACAAAATCTCCGTGTCTTTAACTCCTATGATTATCATAACTATAAGAAATTGATAGTTGGAGGTTTAACTCTGGAGCATTATGCTTCAGAATCAGGATTCCATTAACCTGGATCTTGTTCTTTCAGGCAGTTTATCACAGTAAATATGTTCAAGGTATATTTCACCTCAAAAATGATG
The DNA here is from genome assembly GCA_006410735.1 of Raphicerus campestris. Taxonomy (NCBI): domain Eukaryota; kingdom Metazoa; phylum Chordata; class Mammalia; order Artiodactyla; family Bovidae; genus Raphicerus; species Raphicerus campestris. The sequence continues at coordinate 798,840 of SJYW01040586.1, read as the reverse complement.
CACATAGTCTATGAGGTTGCTTAAAGGTGTTCCTTCTCTGGTTGCATTTCAAGTATCAAGGCTGATTCAGTTAAAGGCTCATCACCTTTCAGTGTATTACAGGGGAATCATAGCTTCACGGTCTGAATCTGTTTTAAGCATATAACCTTCCAAAACCATAAATTCCCTGTATTCCAGAATTCAGTTCCTATAAGCCAGCGATCTCAAGGGAGATGGAAAAGCTTTGTGGGAAGAAGGTTGTGTGTGTGTATGTGTTATGGGTGATGGGAGACTCTGTAAATGAAGGGAGAATTCCAAGCAGTTCTTGGCCTCAGTTCCCACCTCCTTAGGGAGCCAGTGCTGAGCTCAGCTGGGCTGAGAAAATCTGTGCAGATGTCAATACTGACTGCATCCCAGCCTCAGGCCCAGCTGGAGGCCTCCCTCAGCCGTAAAGAGCAAAGTGGAGAGGGCAAGGTACAGTCAGTCTCCAGTTGAACCCCACATGAATATTCATATTTTTCTTGCACCTGGGTACCTAGAGCATAATCAGGATTAGAAAGACACCAAGGTGGCATACTCAGGAGAGGAGAGTTGCAGAGCAGAAAAGTGCCAGGATAAACCAGCCCCCTAACCCAGAGGAGATGTACATTGCAGAGGCTTATAATCAGATGTCCTTTGACATCTGTAACTTATTTGAACAATCAGTTCGCCGAGGGATGCCATTAGGATGGCTGGGCTGTGATAAATCCATGACCTTTCAAATTCTGTGTCTGTGGCAGGATTTTTTTTTTCCCCCATCAAAAATAGACCAGTTGGATGAAGTTTACAAAAAAGAGACTTTCAGATTATTTCAGACTCAGGCACTGGATTCCCTGGGATGCATGGGCTCTCTGTTGATTCCATAACCTCTAAAGACTTTTGGTTGCAGTTTAGACTACATGAGAGCCGCTTTTCCTCCATCAAGTTGGCCAAATCAGTGGTCGATAACCTAGGATTTATCAGTAAAGGGGGAACCCAAGCTCCTATTTCTATAGGTAGTAAAAATAGTTACAACCTGTGTGTAGGATAATTTCTTAATGTTCCACTAAAAAGCTTGATAGAGAAGCCAGTGGTACCCCACTCCAGTACTTTTGCCTGGCAAATCCCATGGACGGAGGAGCCTGGTAGGCTGTAGTCCATGGGGTCACGAAGAGTCAGACGCGACTGAGCAACTTCTTCACTTTTCACTTTGGAGAAGGAAATGACATCCCACTCCAGTGTTCTTGCCTGGAGAATCCCAGGGATGGTGGAGCCTGGTAGGTTGCTGTCTATGGGGTTGCACAGAGTCGGACACGACTGAAGCGATTTAGCAGCAGCAGCAGCAGAGGATTGGGATTAAGTTAAACATTTTTACACTTAGACAAAGGAACACCCTGTGGTTTTTTAAAAACAAGAGACAATTTCTATGAGTTTATGAGGAAGTCACCCAAATACGTTGAGAGATAAAAATAATATACACTGTACCCTGTATGGCATATTGCCATTTGTATATGTGTGTGTTAAGTCATATCAAGCTAAGTTGCCTGAGTTAAGTGGTGACCTCAGAGAGTGGGAGCTGGCTATGGCAGGGAGATTTACTTTTCATTACAGCTTTCTTGTAGCTTTTACATTTTTAATATGTGGTTATTTTACTTATTTTATTTAAGTATATTAGTATGAAGTATGTTGGTAAGTCTAGTCAAGGTAGAAGTAAGACCAATATAAATAATCATGTCTTTATTTTATTAACAGAATTGATTGTATAGAAAGTTACTTGCCTAGTGTAATCTTACTTTTAATTAGAGCTGATACACATTTAGAATGTGTTTAGAAGAACCATCTGTTTTGTATGGGTCTTGTGTAATTTTGTAATAGTAAAATATTCTTAACTTTTATTGTGATGATATACTGCATTATCGGAGGAGGCAATGGCACCCCACCCCAGTACTCTTGCCTGGAAACTCCCATGGGCGGAGGAGCCTGGTTGGCTGCAGTCCATGGGGTCGCTAAGAGTCAGACATGACTGAGCGACTTCACTTTCACTTTTCACTTTCATGCNCCCTTACTGATCCAAATTGTATGTAGAGTCTTTTAGGCTGCTAAGAAATAAAGAGGTGAAGTTCCATATAGCAAAATTGTGATGAGGACTGTACGACTACAGTTACTTAACACATTTTGTCTTCAGTTTCTTCATCTTTGAAGTAGAAAAGTTGAACTGTCTGATCTTATGTTGAGGTTGTTTAGTCACTCTGTCGTGTCCAAACCCTTTGCGACCCCATGGACTGTAGCCTGCCAGGCTCCTCTGTCCATGGAATTTCCCAGGCAAGAATACTGGAGTGGGTTTCCATTTCCTTCTCCAGGGCATCTTCCTGACCCAGAGACTGAACTTGAGTCTCCTGCATTGGAAGGTGGATTCTTTACCACTGAGCTACCCGAGAAACCCCCATATGCATCATGATTAAAGTACTAGTACCAGCGTGAATCTTTTCCTGGACAAAGGATCTATAATTGTATCATCAGTATTCCTCATCCACACATTCTGTAGTGTGATATACATTTTTGTGCTCCAGAATGTTTCTTTTAAACCTTCTAATAATAACCTTTTATGTCTGTCACTGAAAAAATTAACATGAATTGCTTTAGAGCATTTGACAATTGACAAACTTTTTTTAAATGGAAGATAAAAATCTATGAGTCTAGACTTTGATTCTAAGTAAGCTTATGTAAATTTCCAAAATTGTTATTCTTTGTAAGTGTGAGCAATTTGATGAGTGTCTGCCAATTGATATCAACAAAAAATTTGCAAGCTGTTAGATCATGTGACTTTAAAAACTATAAAAATCATGTCTTATCTTTTTCATGTCTTNGACTTTGATTCTAAGTAAGCTTATGTAAATTTCCAAAATTGTTATTCTTTGTAAGTGTGAGCAATTTGATGAGTGTCTGCCAATTGATATCAACAAAAAATTTGCAAGCTGTTAGATCATGTGACTTTAAAAACTATAAAAATCATGTCTTATCTTTTTCATGTCTTTAATTTTTAAGGATAAAATTTTTTTTAATGAAACGTCTATTTCTTGTCTGCCTTAAGTTTTTAAGAAGTTTTATATTATAGTTTGCCTTTTTTATTTGGAAATAATAGTTTTCAGCTTATATTTGGAAATATACATTTTATTGGATATATAAATAAACATACATTAAACATAAAATAAACATTTTATTGGAAACATAAATGGAGTTCTGATATATTTATATTGAAAACACATTTAGGAGAACTATATAACTGTTTCTCATTTGAAGGCATTTATAACTGGCTAAAATTATTTATTTATTTATTTAAAGCCAGTTATAAATGTGTTCAAATTAGAAATAGTTACCTAGTTATTTTAAATATGGACTTTTTTTTGGTGCCTGTAATGCTAAGAACCTTTTAAAAATGTCATCTTAATTCCCCAAATTGTGTTAAATATAAATATCAGTATTTCCATATTACTGATGAAGTCCAGCAAAAATAAGTTATCCTCTGTTATAGGGTTTACTAGGAAACAGCTAGGGCGTCCCTGGTAGCTCAGGTGGTAAAGAATCTACCTGCAATGCAGGAGACCCCAGTTCAGTTCCTGGCTGGGAAAGATTCCCTGGAAAAGGGATAGGCTACCCACTCCAGTATTCTTGGGCTTCCTTTGTGGCTCAGCTGGTAAAGAATCTGTCTGCAATGTGGGAGGCCTGGTTCAATCCCTGGGTTGGGAAGATCCCCTGGAGAAGGCAAAGGCTCCCCATTCCAGTTTTCTGGCCTGAAGAATCCCATGGACTATATAGTCCATGGGGTTGCAAAGAGTCAGGCACAACTGAGCAACTTTCAAAAAAGAAAAGCATATATATGGAATCTAGAAAAATAGTACTGATGAACCCATTTACTGGAAAAAATGGAGAGGCAGACTTAGAGAATGCACTTGTGGACACTGTTGGGGAGGAGAGGGTGGCNAATCTAGAAAAATAGTACTGATGATCCCATTTACTGGAAAAAATGGAGAGGCAGACTTAGAGAATGCACTTGTGGACACTTGGGGAGGAGAGGGTGGCATGAATGGAGGAAGCAGCATTGACGAATATACACTAGCGAGTGTGAAACAGATCACTGGTGGGGAGCTGCTCTGTGCCATAGGGAACCCAGCTTGGCACTCTGTGATGAGCCAGAGAGGTGGGATGGAAGGAGAGGAAGGGGGCTTCAAAGGGAAGAGTTGTGTGTAGTATGTACAGTGATGACGGCAGAAACCAACACAGCATTGTAAAGCAGTTTTCCTCTATTAAAAAATGTTTTCAAAAAGCAAAAAACAGAAAGGAATGAAGTCTTCTCCTTAGAAAGTTGACATCATCGATTCTGAAGGTTTCCTCATTCTGGGAAGGCAGAGAGTGACTAGGAGCAGTCTCTGTGAGCTGCACTGATCTTCTCTAAGCACTTGGGAGAAGGAAAGAGACATCCTATGCGGTTGCACCAAAGAACTTTTGAAGCCATGTTTTGTTGCAGTCAGTTTTTGACAAATAGCTTTAATCACAACATGCTGTTTGTTTGGTGAGATAAAATAACCCACTAGAAGTAAAAAAAAATCATTGTATAACTTATGGAGCTGAGAAGCTGTCTGTAAATGGCAATTGACAGATTGTACTTTTATGACTACCCAGTGGAGAAGCAGTCAGAGAAGAAGCTGTATCTCACACGAAGAAATGCCCCCTTGCTTTTCCTGAGTCCTCCCAATCCCCCCTCAACTCTGCTTGAACCATTTTTAAGACCTTGGTAAAGTCCCGTCTCTTTCCTGAAACCCTTTAGACTTTCACAGAAATAGTCTTTTTTCCTTTTGGGCTCCTTTGGCTTGCTCTGCTTCTGTTGTCGATGTCCTTTGTACCGTCATCTTTTAGCACATACTGCGTTGTGCTTCAGAGAAGGCAACGGCACCCCACTCCAGTACTCTTGCCTGGAAAGTCCCATGGATGGAGGAGCCTGGTGGGCTGCAGTCCATGGGGTCACTAAGAGTCGGCACGACTGAGCGACTTCACTTTCGCTTTTCACTTTCATCCATTGGAGAAGGCAATGGCACCCCACTTCAGTATTCTTGCCTGGAGAATCCCAGAGACAGAGGAGCCTGATGGGCTGCCATCTATGGGATCGCACAGAGTCGGACACGACTGAAGTGACTTAGCAGCAGCAGCAGCACCATTGTACTTTATGATGTGGTCAGTTGTGTTCAATTGTGAACTAACTGATAACTTCTGGGCCTTTATATTCTGAGGACTATGGTATGAAGCCGGCATTGACTAGTCATGTCCCAGCTCTTTCTCTGCTGCCATCAAAATGAAACTAATCAAGAACCCAGTTAGTGTTTGAAGTTTAAACAGTACTGAAAATAGCTGTAGTAGTTTTGGGATTAAAAGGAAAGCGATCTCTGGTATGGACATGGAAGAGATGAGATTTGGGCTGAGCTTAAATCATAGTATCATGGCTTGGGCTGCTATAACAAAACCCAGAGATCAGCAGCTCATCAACAGCAGAAATGTATGGCTCACATTTCCGGAAGCTGGAAGTCTGAGATCAGAGGGACAGGATGTTTGAGTGAAGGTCCTCTTCCAGGTCAGAGACTTCTCATTGTGTCCTCATGTGGTGGAATTGGCTAGAGAGCCCTGGGGCAGCTCTTTTTAAAGAACATTAATCCTGATTCCCTGGCAGTCTGGTNTCCCATGGACTATATAGTCCATGGGGTCGCAAAGAGTCAGGCACAACTGAGCAACTTTCAAAAAAGAAAAGCATATATATGGAATCTAGAAAAATAGTACTGATGATCCCATTTACTGGAAAAAATGGAGAGGCAGACTTAGAGAATGCACTTGTGGACACTTGGGGAGGAGAGGGTGGCATGAATGGAGGAAGCAGCATTGACGAATATACACTAGCGAGTGTGAAACAGATCACTGGTGGGGAGCTGCTCTGTGCCATAGGGAACCCAGCTTGGCACTCTGTGATGAGCCAGAGAGGTGGGATGGAAGGAGAGGAAGGGGGCTTCAAAGGGAAGAGTTGTGTGTAGTATGTACAGTGATGACGGCAGAAACCAACACAGCATTGTAAAGCAGTTTTCCTCTATTAAAAAATGTTTTCAAAAAGCAAAAAACAGAAAGGAATGAAGTCTTCTCCTTAGAAAGTTGACATCATCGATTCTGAAGGTTTCCTCATTCTGGGAAGGCAGAGAGTGACTAGGAGCAGTCTCTGTGAGCTGCACTGATCTTCTCTAAGCACTTGGGAGAAGGAAAGAGACATCCTATGCGGTTGCACCAAAGAACTTTTGAAGCCATGTTTTGTTGCAGTCAGTTTTTGACAAATAGCTTTAATCACAACATGCTGTTTGTTTGGTGAGATAAAATAACCCACTAGAAGTAAAAAAAAATCATTGTATAACTTATGGAGCTGAGAAGCTGTCTGTAAATGGCAATTGACAGATTGTACTTTTATGACTACCCAGTGGAGAAGCAGTCAGAGAAGAAGCTGTATCTCACACGAAGAAATGCCCCCTTGCTTTTCCTGAGTCCTCCCAATCCCCCCTCAACTCTGCTTGAACCATTTTTAAGACCTTGGTAAAGTCCCGTCTCTTTCCTGAAACCCTTTAGACTTTCACAGAAATAGTCTTTTTTCCTTTTGGGCTCCTTTGGCTTGCTCTGCTTCTGTTGTCGATGTCCTTTGTACCGTCATCTTTTAGCACATACTGCGTTGTGCTTCAGAGAAGGCAACGGCACCCCACTCCAGTACTCTTGCCTGGAAAGTCCCATGGATGGAGGAGCCTGGTGGGCTGCAGTCCATGGGGTCACTAAGAGTCGGCACGACTGAGCGACTTCACTTTCGCTTTTCACTTTCATCCATTGGAGAAGGCAATGGCACCCCACTTCAGTATTCTTGCCTGGAGAATCCCAGAGACAGAGGAGCCTGATGGGCTGCCATCTATGGGATCGCACAGAGTCGGACACGACTGAAGTGACTTAGCAGCAGCAGCAGCACCATTGTACTTTATGATGTGGTCAGTTGTGTTCAATTGTGAACTAACTGATAACTTCTGGGCCTTTATATTCTGAGGACTATGGTATGAAGCCGGCATTGACTAGTCATGTCCCAGCTCTTTCTCTGCTGCCATCAAAATGAAACTAATCAAGAACCCAGTTAGTGTTTGAAGTTTAAACAGTACTGAAAATAGCTGTAGTAGTTTTGGGATTAAAAGGAAAGCGATCTCTGGTATGGACATGGAAGAGATGAGATTTGGGCTGAGCTTAAATCATAGTATCATGGCTTGGGCTGCTATAACAAAACCCAGAGATCAGCAGCTCATCAACAGCAGAAATGTATGGCTCACATTTCCGGAAGCTGGAAGTCTGAGATCAGAGGGACAGGATGTTTGAGTGAAGGTCCTCTTCCAGGTCAGAGACTTCTCATTGTGTCCTCATGTGGTGGAATTGGCTAGAGAGCCCTGGGGCAGCTCTTTTTAAAGAACATTAATCCTGATTCCCTGGCAGTCTGGTGGTTGGGACTCTGGGGTTCTACAGTAGGGGGCATAGGTTTGATCCATGATTGGGGAACTAAGATGCCACACAGGACACACGACAGGGCCAAAAAAAAAAAAGAGGACTTCTCTGGTGGCTCAGTGGTGAGGAATCCGCCTGCCAATGCAGGAGACACGGGTTCGATCCCTGATCTGAGAAGATTCCACATGCACTCCAGCTATTAAGCCTACGCTCTAGAGCTGGGGAGCTGCAGCTACTACAGCTACTGTGTCCTTGTGCTAAAACTGCTGAATCCTGTGTGCTCTAGAGTCCGTGCTCCACAGCCAGAGAGGCCGCTGCAGTGAGATGCCTGCCCACCACACCAGAAAAAGCTGAGCCCAGCAGCCCAGCACAGCAGCCCAGCACAGCCAAAGATAAATAAATAAAATTACTTAAAAACTGAAATAACATTAATGCCATTCATGAGGGCAGCACCTTTATGAGCTAATCACCTCCCAAAGGCCCCACCTACTACTGTCATCACCTTTGGGAATTAGGATCAGAACATATGAATATGTGGGAATGGACGAGGCACAAACATTCAGACCATAGCTGATAGGTACGATTCACATAAGGAGAAATGACGAGAAAATAAAGCTGAGCGCCGAAGAACTGATGCTTTTGAACTGTGATATTGCAGAAGACTCTTGAGAGTTCCTTGGACTGCAAGGAGATCAAACCAGTCAATCCTGAAAGAAATCAGTCCTGAATATTCACTGGAAGGACTGATGCTGAAGCTGAAACGCCAGTACTTTGGCCACCTGATGTGAAGAGCCAACTCATGGGAAAAGACTCTGATGCTGAGAAAGATTGAAGGCAGGAGGAAAAGGGACGACAAAAGATGAGATGGTTGCATGGCATCACTTACTCCTTGGACATGAGTTTGAGCAAGCTCCGGGAATTGGTGATAGACAGGGAGGCCTGGTGTGCCACAGTCCATGGGGTTGCAAAGAATCAAACACTGCTGAGCAACTGAACTGAACTGAACTGAAGAGAAGAAAGCATGCATGCCCATTAGAGTAGCTATCTAAGGTAGGATGTGTCACTTTCACCCTCCACCTGAATCCCATCACCAGTTTGACAGCCACTGAGGAAGTAAATCTCTTGGCAGTGGTGTGTGTGGGTTGTTCCTAAATGTTTTCTGATGAGAACTGTACCTGTTCTTGTGTTCACTGATAGTCTACTAAAAAGATAATTTGCATATTTTTCTGCGCAAAGGTTTTGTTTCTAGGACTTTTTTGTAAATTGTTATTTTTTTCATTTGTTTTTTTACTCCAGTATTTGTTACTGTGTGTTTGTTTCATAGCTGAGCCCAGATCATTAATGTGGCCAGGACATGAGGGATAATTAATGAGGAGAAAACCAAGAGACCCAGGGATCTGTAAGGGAATGCCATGGAACCTGAAAAAGGGAATCTAGAACAGTACGCTGAGAAGGAAGAACATGCCCAGTTGAGGGGGATTGATAAGGAGCTAAGGACAATTTGAGTGTCTTGGGCAAGAATTGAATTTAAGATTGATAGAAGATACATTTATAGAAACTGAAAGCGAGCGGTGTGTGCAGGCATGCTCAGTTGTTTCAGTCATGTCCAATCCTTTGCAATCCATGGACTGTACCCCACCAGGCTCTTCTGTCCATGGGATTCTCTAGGCAAGAATATTAGAGTGGGTTGCCATGCCCTCCTTCAGGGGAATCTTCCTGAACCAGGGATTGAACCTTTGTTTCTAAGTCTCCTGCACTGGCAGACTGTTCTTTACCGCTAGTGCCACCTGAGAAGCCCCGGAAGCCAGAGTTAGCAGCAGTTTTATAGTCAGAGGGGTTAAATAGATGTGACATATGCTGAAGTTGACGTGAGAGCCATTTATACAAGTTAGAAATCACCAAATCATAGGATTTTATTGCTGAGAAGATCTTTGGTGAGTCTGTCATCTGGTTCCTTCATTTTGCAAAAGAGCAAGCTGAGTCCTGGAGAGTTCAGTAGGCAGTTTATAACTACCAAGATCAGGACAGTTTGGCCTGGAGTGAAAGTCGGTTTGAGTCATTATTGTAGAGAAGATGCTCAGAGGTCTTGGCAGTGAATCACTACTTAAAAATGCAGCTCTCACCACAGATTATAACTGATCTCGGTGGGCAGTGCCAAAAAGATACGTCATTTCAATTTTTCTCTATTACTCATTTTCTTCCGACATTTTGGAATGTGGTGGAAGCCTTCAGAAGACCGATCAAATAATTCCGACTTAGGTTCTTTAAAAAAGAAAATTAATCCCGTATGTGGAGAAGATGTACCAGTCTGTTGTGGGAAAAGTTTACGAGTAGAGAGTTCAAGGACATTTTAGTATAGGACATTTGTATGTTTTGGACACATGCCATCCCAGTCAAGTCCCTGAGTATACGCAGAAGAATTGATTTGATAATAGCACTTTTTAAAAGCGCGAACAATTTGAATAGAGCCCAAGAAAAAGAATTAAAGGAAATAATAAGCGTGCACTTGGCAGTGATTCTGTCATCTGTGAGCTGATAGTTCTTCCTTCTGTCCTGAAGTTTAGTCCTAGGGTAGGCAGGTGCCCACAGCATGCTCAGTTTTAATGACAATTACTTGGTTTCACAGAACTACTTATGATTATAAAATGTTCTTGTTGAAAGACCAGGGTTAATTTTTCTGTAGGGACTTTTTTTTTTCCTCAGAGATTTGAGAAAGTATGCATGATGGTTGGGTTTATTTATTTAAGATGACCTGGGTAGTATTTTAAATATTCTACATGCATTATAGGCATTCAATAAATGGTTATCTATTTCATTGCTTTCTAAGTGCCTTTAAATATATTTAAAAAATGTTAAGCCTATGGGAAACAGTTAAACATTTCCTTTTTCTTAAAATTCTTTTTGGCTGCATTGGGTCTTCGTCCTGTGTGCAGATTTCTCTAGTTGTGGTGCATGGGCTTCTCGTTGAGGGGCCTCTCTTGCTGCAGCCGCGTGTGCTCTGGAGTGCAGGCTCAGTAGTTGTGTCCCACGGGCTTAGTTGCCCCGTGGCGTGTGGGATCTTATTTCCTGAACCGGGGACCGAACCTGCGTCCCCTGCATTGGCAGGTAGATTGTTAACCACTGGACCACCAGGGAGGTTCCCCAGTCCAACGTTTCTACTTTCTCTTTGACTTCCAGGGTTGATTTGGCTCCAGAGTATGTCCTTCCCGCTGCCCCTGTTATATTCATGCATCTGGACTATTATAGGTGGTTGATGGTGTTGTAGGGAACCAGTAACTCCCACCACCTACCCATTCTAACCAGCAGATGGTAAACCCACAGAATTGACTACCGGATGAATTTGAACGCAGGTCCATCTGACTCTGTAGCACAGCTATTAACATGAGAATGTACCACTTCCTAGAGGCAGGATCACAGAGATTAACCCCTCAGTGATTTGTACTTCATTGGCTGAGAGCCACAGATCAGTCCCCCAGTTGCTGTTCCAACTTTCCTTTCTTAGCCTAATAATACATGCAGTCTTCTCTAGTAGAATCATGAGTGTGTTAGAACAGAATTGACACTTGCCTGGCAGGATTCACCCATAACCAATTAACTGTTGGAATATAGATTAACCAAATACTAGATATCCTGCTAATTTTAAGGTGATTAATATTGCAGAACTTATTGATACTGCCCTTAGTGGAATAATTAGTGCAAAAGAAAATATTTTTAAAAGTGGGATTTAGCTCCATCCGGGGAGCTAAAGCAAACTGAAAATGGAAAAACATGGAAACACAGCTGTTCACCATACAATTTTGATTTCAGACACATACTTGAAAGTTTTCAGAATTAGGGATTGCTGGTAGCTTAGCTACTGCTTGAAAAACTGGACTTCCAGATACTTCTTATATTTCCAGAAGAGTTTTACTTCAGTAGTAGATTATTGAAAATACTTGACTGACAAGCCTATGCTATTATCATTTAAGCTTTACCTAAACCATTAAAAGTAAAGTCATAAAAATATTCTGCACAAACAAGCGATCTTCAAGTTGGTTCATTAAGATGGTCAACTTTGAATTTTGTCTATGAGATAGAAAAATTACTGGTGTGAAACACTGCAGTGTTGAACTAGAAGTTGTTCCTGCCTTCTTTAAGTAAAAACTTCATCAACCTATAGTATTTTAAAAGTTAATTAATTAATAATTTATTTTTGGCCCTGTGAGGTCTTCGTCCTAGGCGCGGGCTTCGTCTAATTGCAGCACATGGGCCCTAACTCCAGTTTCGGTGCTGGGGCTTCTCATTGCTGTGGCTTTTCCTGTGTCGTGGAGGATGGGCTTTAGGCACGTGGGCCTCACTCTTTGCAGCATGGGCTGCAGTTGCAGCACACAGGCTTACTAGTTGCGGTAGATGGGTTTAGTTGCCCCACAGCATGTGGAATCTTCCCAGACCAGGGCTCTAACCCATGTACTCTGCGTTGCCAGGTGGATTCTTAACCACTGGACTACCAGGAAACTCCTATAATGTTTGGGTAAAGAACAATCTTAAAACTTACAAAGAACAAATAGCCATTTTGTGTGTGTGTGTGTATGTGTATACATATAATTTATTACCCCAATTCTTTATTTGCTGCTGTGTTATTATATTGCTGTACTTGAAGCAAAAAATATGACTGGAGAAATATAAGGTTATGTTATTTCAATGATTTGATAAACCCATGTTTTGCTTTTGGGTTTCATAAAGCATCTAGGCAAATCCTTAAGTATGGTGATAGATTACCTTGGTCTCTGAATGGAGTTGTTAGTGGAAGCTTTATGTGTCATTGGAGGGCAGTACATGGCCTTTTATATTTCAGGGATGAAGTATAATGAAAAAGCTAATTTGAGATGACAGTCAAGAATTGAGATTTTCAAACCTGTGGACTTTTCTTAGGGAGAATGTTTGCTTTTGTTTGTTTATAAGGAAGTAACTGAAATGATTTGTTATGCATATATGGCCTAGGGGATATCTAGGAAGGTTTCTTCAATGCTAATATTTCCTAGCTATAACCCTTTCTGTTATATATGCACATTAATATACACACCGACACATTTCTGCATATTAAAAGCGTATTTTAGATATATCACGTTTAATAAGTGCAATTCATGTTTTCCATTTCCCTGGTGTGTGTGTGTGTGTGTGTGTGTGTGTGTGTGTGTGTGTGTGTGTGTGTGTTTTAATTTCATAGACATAAACATTTAAGGAGCTGTCTTCTTTTTAATTGCTGTGGGCCCTTGGAGTTCCTGGTATCACTCTAAGCAATTTGTAGCCTTTCAGAAGAGTGAGAAGACATCTTTTAAAGGTTTTAAATGGTCATTTAAAATGCATATATTAATGTAGAAAACCAGTCTTTTGAGAAACTTCCATATTTTTGAGGAATCTTAACCTTCCCCTAGTTGGAAGAGGAGAATTTCTAATGCTGAACATTTGTCCTTTCCCTGGAGAAGGGATAAAATGTCCTGCTCTCCCCTCCCCCAACCCCAAACAATTTTTGTAAAAGAAAAATTTAACCTGAAATCAAAATGTTAAGAGAGCATGCATGGTCATTAAAAACACAGGAATCAGTCTTTTTACAGGATTTTTCAAATAAAAACTAGAATGTTTTCCCTTAAAGGTTACCAGTGACTTCCACTTAGCAAAAACTCATGACCTCTTCAAATTCTTGGTCATCTGTAATACCATTTTATTATTTGACACTGTTTGCTGCTGCCACTGAAGAATTGTATGTCCCTTGCATTTCACTGGGCATGCTGTACTGTATTTTTACTTGCCAAAGCCGGCCTCTCGTAGAACCTTTTCCTCTCTATAGAGACCTTCTCTTTTGGCTTTTTAAGGGCATCCTGCAAATCTACAGTGTTGGCTCTCCTCTCTCGCTCATGGGATATCAGGACCCTGTGGGACCAGCTGTCACTTCTCTGGGCTGATTCCCCAAACCACAGCTCTAACTTGACTGTGTATGCGGCTGCCTTCAGATAACCTAGTATTACTCATTAAAGGTACTGTTGTTCTCTCCAGCTCAACCCAACCCAACCCAACCCAACAGTTTTAGATGCGTTGGGACCAGTGAGTTTCAGCCATAACATTATTTCCTTTGATGAAAAGACATCAGTTATCTATGCTGGGTTGTGCTGTATTAGACTTCCCTCTTCCNACCCAACCCAACCCAACAGTTTTAGATGCGTTGGGACCAGTGAGTTTCAGCCATAACATTATTTCCTTTGATGAAAAGACATCAGTTATCTATGCTGGGTCGTGCTGTATTAGACTCCCCTCTTCCCTCCTAAGTGATCTCTCTCCACTGCAGGGTTTTCCTCACAATGGCGCCCACTCTCATCCTCTTGCTTTTCATCTTCCTTGCTGTGTTCCTGTCCAGATATAAAGTTGTGAAGGTCCATGAAGTGGTTTCCTCTCTGGGCCCCTCTGGTTCATGGGGCCATCCTTTCAGTGTCTTCCATTCTCTGCTGCCAGATTCATCCTCCTGAAGCACAGTCTTTGGCTAGGTTCCCTGGAAGCAGACTCAGAGGCCAGGTTACATGCAGGTTAATATGAAGTGAAGGTGCTCTCACCTGCAAGGAAGTGAGAAGACAGGTTGAACGGAGAGAAATTCACCTGCAGTGAATTTGTAGCTGACCCCACAGAGCGCTCACAAATGGAGCAAAAGACCAGACCCTTCTACACCCTTCGCTCTACCAAGACGTCCCTGCTGTAGCTCATTTCACAGGCTCTCACTTCCTCTCCCGCATGGCTCTTCTTGCTTTGCTGTTCTGTTGCTTCTTAGTCATTCAGTCGTGTCTGACTCTTTGCGACCCCATGGACTGTATAGCACCAGGCTCCTCTGTCCATGGGGATTCTCCAGGCAAGAATACTGGAGTGGGTTGCCATGCCTTCCTCTAGGGGATCTTCCCAACCCAGGGATTAAACCAGGGTCTCCTGCATGGAGACAGATCCCACTGAGCCACCAGGGAAGCATTCTGCTCTGTGACCTTGCTGCCTCCCCGTGGACTGGCTCTAAGCCAGTTAACCCCACTGAGAAGGGGCAGGAACCGAGCGAGTCTCTTCCTGCAGCCAGGGGCTCCTCGTGATAAGGGACACAGAGCAGAGCAGCCGCTGAGAGATGAGTGTGTTGATGCAGAAGGGGGCTGTGAGCCCAGCCCCACGAGACTCACTCCAGCCGCACTGAGCATCGCTCTTTCCCGTGTAGGAACCTGCATTGCTTCCTTCCTGCCTGCTTCAGGGTCGGTGTCTCAGCCTGACTGCGAGGGGCCCTCCGTGATCTGGGCCCACCGCATCAGTTACTGAACTCAGTGTCCCACCGTCTTCCCTGCCCGCCCTCCAGTGCGCCGAGGGTTGACCTCAGTGTCACCTGAGTGGTCAAGTCTGCTCCGTAGCCTCCTTGAGACCCTGTCACCCCCATTCAGGGCGACTTGTGGTGTCCTCTTGCCTGCAGTGCCCCCTCCTCTAAGTCTGTCCTTTCACACCCAGTGTCTTAGTCCCGCTTCTTGTTAGCACTGTACGTTCTGTAGTTTATTGTGTATTTTATCGTATTTCTTCAGTAGCTTGCGATAAGCTGTTCTCAGTTTCAGTGTGCCGTCATTTTGGAATGTGGCACGTAGTATTTCACCTCTTTTGAGTGTTCCTGGCAGAATCCAGCAGCATGTTAGCTTCATAGTATAGGATCCATGAGAAGCTGTTTGATTTCCTGATTGTTTTTGTAGGTGGTACAGCCNAGTTGTGTCTGACTCTTTGTGACTCTGTGGACTATAGCCCACTAGGCCCTTCTGCGAGATTTCCCAAGCCAGGATACTGGAGTGGGTTGCTATTTCCTTCTCCAGGGGATCTTCCTGACCCAGGGATCAAACTTGTGGCTCCTGCATTTGCAGGAAGATTCTTTACCACTGAGCCCCTAGGGAAGCCCTTCTGGACTATATCCACCCCTTTCGCTTTTCTTTTGAATGCAAACCGCTTTGAACCTGGGGCTTTTTCCCCCACTGAGTGTATCTTAGGCATTTCAATATTACTGCTTGTAGTAACTTACTGCATTCTTTTTAATGGCTGTGCAGTTTTTGTCATATGAATGTGCTGTATTTTATTCAACCAAAACACAGTCGTGTCCCACCCTTTGAGACCCCTTGGACTGTAGCTCACTAGGCTCCTCTGCCCATGGAATTCTCCAGGCAAGATACTGGAGTGGGTTGCCATCTACTTCTCCAGGGGATCTTCCCAACCCAAGGATCGAACCTGGGTCTCCCACATTGCAGGCAGATTCATCTCAGCCACTTACTATTTATTACTATTGAAGAGAACATTCTTAGCAATGTATCTTGCTTATCTTGGGTCTTTGTCTGTATATTCCTTGAAGATATGCTGTCTCAGGGGCTATGAGAAGTATTTTCATTTTTGATAAATTTTGACCAGTCTCCCTTCCTACCCCNCGCAAGGATCGAACCTGGGTCTCCCACATTGCAGGCAGATTCATCTCAGCCACTTACTATTTATTAAGAACATTGAAGAGAACATTCTTAGCAATGTATCTTGCTTATCTTGGGTCTTTGTCTGTATATTCCTTGAAGATATGCTGGCTCAGGGGCTATGAGAAGTATTTTCATTTTTGATATATTTTGACCAGTCTCCCTTCCTACCCCAGTAATATCTGGTCTCAAAGTGTATGAATGTGTTTATTTCCTTACAACTTTGTCAGTAAGAAATATTATTTGCATTAATTATTAATGATTTGAGTTTCTTGTTTAGGTTTCCTCTCTAATAAGTGCCTTGCCNGTAATATCTGGTCTCAAAGTGTATGAGTGTGTTTATTTCCTTACAACTTTGTCAGTAAGAAATATTATTTGCATTAATCATTAATGATTTGAGTTTCTTGTTTAGGTTTCCTCTCTAATAAGTGCCTTGCCCCTCATTTTATTTCTTTTGTTTGTGCATCGGGGGTAAAGGCTATCAAGCCTATGAGCTTTACCTGTCATTCTCTGACTTTAAACTCTGCAGGTTTATAGGTAGAAGCCTTAGCACTGTGGTTTGGGAATCAGAGATCTGGCTCTTGGCCCAGCTTGGTGCTTGACTCACTCTTGCTACCTTGAATGAGTCCATTTTGTTTGTTTACTTCTCATTTTTCTTGAGGTAAATATCAGATGTTTAATGCCTACCTGATTTTTTTTTAATTAGTCTCCAAGAATGAATTGGAGAAAAGGAGCTAGAGAGGCAAAGTGATATACCAAATTATATGGCTTTGGACAGTCTCTCTGGGCCAAGATATTTAATCTGAAAAAGTGCAAGTGTTGGACTGAATACCCTCTGAGGTCTGTATAGATTGTTCAGCCAGTGAATCTGTATTTGAAATGATGTGAAAAAGAAGTCCTGTGCTGGTAACCATAAGGGTGTCACCTGTTCCACCTTGCATGTTTCACTGGCACTTTGAGCTGTACCATTTGAAATGGATATAATTTCATTTCCGTCTGTTCTTCTTTGGTAGGAATTGTGACTTTGCCTATAGTTACAACTTCTTCCTTGTTCTCTTTCTAGTTCCCTTTCTCTCTCTTTTGTTGGTCTGTGGGACTCATAAAACCCACCTTGATTGATTGGCTGGTTCCAATTTCCTCATAATTAGTACTTCAGCTTGTGTGATCACAGTAATGTTGGATTTCTTTTATAAAAGATGTATTAGTTTTTGGCTGAGCTGGGTCTTTGTTGCTGTGCACAGGCCTGCTTCAGGTGCGGCAAGCAGGGCTGCTCCTTGTCGAGGCGGAAGAGCTTCTTGTTGCTGTGGCTTCTCTTGTTGCGGAGCACGGCTGAGTTGCCCCACAGCAAGTGGGATCTTCCCAGACCAGGGTTCAAACTCACAATCCCTGTGCTGGCAGGTGGATTCTTAACCACTGGACCACGGGAGGCCCAATGTTGGTTTTTTAACACATGAAATATTAATGCATAGATCACAAATGTAGAGGTCCTTCAAGTAACAGGCTGGAAGAGCTTCTTTCACTCTGGAGGACAAGGAGGATGGGAAGCCATAGCAGGAATGTGTTATGTAAGGGCCAGCTGTGTAGACACAACAACTTTTACCCACATCTGTTACTTCTGAAGAGCCAAAGTTGTGCATTTTATGTGAAAACCTCAGATTCTTCAGTACTTAATAAATTTCTAAAACATTTTTCAGGGCAAACAAACAAAGCCATGGGTTGGCTTTGACTCTGCTGTAAACCCACATAAGGTTTGAGAACATCTTCCTTCTCTAATTGGTACCGCCTTATTGTTTATGAGATTATCTCATGCTGGGTAAAAATGTGAGGATGTAATTTTAGTTTTTAATAGGAGTTTTTTAGAAATAGAGTATGGTTTAAATATTTTACCATCTTTCCATAATCTGAAATATGAGTGAAAATAAAACACTGCGTTTTTAGTTGTAGCATTGTATATAGCATTCCACCTCCTTATGAAAGGAAAACTCCTAGTGACATCCTATAAGATGTTTCCTTCCTTCTTTTTAAAGTTGGAGAAATATGTAACCTCAGTGTGTTTGTCAGTTATTACAAAGTTGAGAGTAGATTTATTTTGATCAACATATCCAGGCAGAACTAAAACCATGTAGTAAGATAACCAGTCCACAGTAGGGCTCAGTCTTAGGGACTATTCTTGCCGATGGTGATTTATGGGAGATCATGTCAGGATTTTATTTTTCTCGTTCATGCGTATTATTCAAGCTACACTTAGTAGGCGTCTTCTGTAAATTCAGCACTGAAGGGGTTGCTGTGAGAACAGCAGGTGCGTGCATGTTTGCTAAGTTGCCTCAGTCATGTCTGACTCTTTGCAAACCCTTGGACTGTAGCCCAAGGGCTTATCTGTCCATAGGCTTCTCCAGGCAAGAATAATGGAGTGGGTTGCCATGCCCTTCTCCAGGGGATCTTCCTGACCCAGGGATCAAACTCAAATCTCTTATATCTCCTGCACTGGAGCAAATGCAAATGATGAGTGAGTGGGGGATACAGACAGGTGGAGTTAGGTCATTGGGTAATTATAACATTGGGATAAGACAACTCACCGAGCTCAGAGACTGACAGAAAATGAATGCTTCTAGCTTGAGCTTGGCGGTCAGCAGACCCTATCAAAGGAAATGACAGCTAAGTTGAGCTCTGAAGAGATGGCAGGGGTGTCTGAGGCTCAGAGACTATGGGGAAGGGAGCAGAAGAGATAGCATCCCAGAGGCCTTGAGAGGACGAAGTGAACTGGAAATCTGTAAGAAGCACAGTGCTTCCTTGGTGGCTTAGCAGTAGATTCCGCCTGCAGTGCAGGAGCTGCAGGAGACGCGGGTTCCATCCCCGAAGATCCCCTAGAGGAGGAAATGGCAACCCAGGCTTGTGTTCTTTTCTGGAGAATCCCTTGGACAGAGGAGCCTGACAGGCTACAGCTCAGGCGGTTGCAAAGAGCTGGATGCGACTGCAGTGACTTAGCACACACACCCAGACCAGAAATGCCGTATGGCTGGAGTTCACGGTGTCGAGGGAGGCGGAGCCTCTGAAATTAAGAGCCTTATTGTGCAGGTCTTTGGGAGTCCTGTTAGGCAGCCATTGAAATGTTTGAAGAAGAGGAGTAACTTGATCAGAGAAAGATGAGTTTTTTAAAAAGATGGATATTTTGGCCGTCTGGGTCTTTGTTGCTGCGTGCGGGATTTTTCTAGTTGTGGGCAGGGGCTCCTCTCCTGTTGCGGAACATGGTCTGTAGGCGAGCAGACTCAGCAGTTGTGGCTCATGCCTTAGTCACCTTGTGGCATTTGGGATCTTCCCAGACCAGAGGTCGAACCCATGCCTGTATTGGCAGGCAGATTCTTACCCACTATGCCACCAGGAAAGCCCTAAACATGATTTTAAAAAGCCAGTTTGAATAGCAGTTGCCCCCTTAGCTTTCTTCTTTACCTATTGCTGCTGCTGCTGCTGCTAAGTCACTTCAGTTGTGTCCGACTCTGTGTGACCCCATAGACGGCAGCCCACCAGGCTCCCCTGTCCCTGGGATTCTCCAGGCAAGAACACTGGAGTGGGTTTCCATTTCCTTCTCCAGTGTGTGAAAGTGAAAAGTGAAAGGGAAGTTGCTCAGTCGTGTCTGACTCTGTGAGACCCCATAGACAGAAGCCCACCAGGCTCCTCCATCCATGGATTTTCCAGGCAAGAGTACTGGAGTGGGATGCCATTGCCTTCTCCATCTTTACGTATTGCTCTCCTTTGAAACGTCTTTAGAACAGGTGATGTGCTGCAGGTGAAGAGTTGTGTAGATAGGTCTGTGGTATCAGATGTCCTTCTAGTCTTCTTAGCTTCAGGCTTTTCTGCCTTTAACACCTGGAAAGAAACAAAGATAAAGGGAAACCATGATCACAGCAAAACACAAGGAGTGAGGAGGAGAGAACCAAGACAGTGAGAGAGAGGATAATGCTTCTTTTGATTACAGAAACAGAATTCTCCTGTGTGAAGGGGTTGGGAGGGCAGGGTTTGAGTCTTGTGACCAAACTTCCATATATTAATTTCCTCAGTTGTCAGATGAAGGGTTGGATTAGATGCTCTTGAGGATGACATTTGGCTATTAAATTCTATGAGGATTGTTTGAGCTGTGAGTGGGGACTCAGTCATCTTGTGTTAAGTGAAAGATGTCTTTCATGCACTAACATTTTACATATGTGTGTATGTATGAGTGTACGTGTGTGTGATGCATATGAAACAAGGTGAAATTTCATTAACAAGGAACGTGTGGGTCCGTAGGAGATAGAATACATTTGAGAGCACGGCAGTCATGGCCATCGTGGGTGGATGTTTGTCATCGNAAGTGCCGTATGGCTGGAGTTCACGGTGTCGAGGGAGGCGGAGCCTCTGAAATTAAGAGCCTTATTGTGCAGGTCTTTGGGAGTCCTGTTAGGCAGCCATTGAAATGTTTGAAGAAGAGGAGTAACTTGATCAGAGAAAGATGAGTTTTTTAAAAAGATGGATATTTTGGCCGTCTGGGTCTTTGTTGCTGCGTGCGGGATTTTTCTAGTTGTGGGCAGGGGCTCCTCTCCTGTTGCGGAACATGGTCTGTAGGCGAGCAGACTCAGCAGTTGTGGCTCATGCCTTAGTCACCTTGTGGCATTTGGGATCTTCCCAGACCAGAGGTCGAACCCATGCCTGTATTGGCAGGCAGATTCTTACCCACTGTGCCACCAGGAAAGCCCTAAACATGATTTTAAAAAGCCAGTTTGAATAGCAGTTGCCCCCTTAGCTTTCTTCTTTACCTATTGCTGCTGCTGCTGCTGCTAAGTCACTTCAGTTGTGTCCGACTCTGTGTGACCCCATAGACGGCAGCCCACCAGGCTCCCCTGTCCCTGGGATTCTCCAGGCAAGAACACTGGAGTGGGTTTCCATTTCCTTCTCCAGTGTGTGAAAGTGAAAAGTGAAAGGGAAGTTGCTCAGTCGTGTCTGACTCTGTGAGACCCCATAGACGGAAGCCCACCAGGCTCCTCCATCCAGGGATTTTCCAGGCAAGAGTACTGGAGTGGGATGCCATTGCCTTCTCCATCTTTACGTATTGCTCTCCTTTGAAATGTCTTTAGAACAGGTGATGTGCTGCAGGTGAAGAGTTGTGTAGATAGGTCTGTGGTATCAGATGTCCTTCTAGTCTTCTTAGCTTCAGGCTTTTCTGCCTTTAACACCTGGAAAGAAACAAAGATAAAGGGAAACCATGATCACAGCAAAACACAAGGAGTGAGGAGGAGAGAACCAAGACAGTGAGAGAGAGGATAATGCTTCTTTTGATTACAGAAACAGAATTCTCCTGTGTGAAGGGGTTGGGAGGGCAGGGTTTGAGTCTTGTGACCAAACTTCCGTATATTAATTTCCTCAGTTGTCAGATGAAGGGTTGGATTAGATGCTCTTGAGGATGACATTTGGCTATTAAATTCTATGAGGATTGTTTGAGCTGTGAGTGGGGACTCAGTCATCTTGTGTTAAGTGAAAGATGTCTTTCATGCACTAACATTTTACATATGTGTGTATGTATGAGTGTACGTGTGTGTGATGCATATGAAACAAGGTGAAATTTCATTAACAAGGAACGTGTGGGTCCGTAGGAGATAGAATACATTTGAGAGCACGGCAGTCATGGCCATCGTGGGTGGATGTTTGTCATCGTCCAGGAGTTGACTCCACATATGGAACAGGGCCTGTTGTTGGTACTGGTCTCAAGTCTCAAGAGTGCCTTGCAGAGACACTAAAAACTTTTGCACAGTTACAACTTTCGAGGACCAAATGTTGAGGCTACCTTGGTAAATGTAAAACCCAGTTATCCCTTCCCCTAGTTCCTCTGGTTGGCAGGATGGAAGACAGAAGTACAAATTTCTTGGAAAATTTGAGATCATAGTACTATTTTTCTTCCCCCTTGTCGTTTTCTTGCATGGCTTTTTCTCTCTCTCTCTCTTTTTTTTTAAACTGTCACGCCAGTCTGAAGTTGCCTTGCTAATTTAGAAGCATAAAATGTGCAATGTGCAACTTCCTTGTCTTTAGCTTAACTTGTATAGTTATCACAGCAGATAGATATTCTGTCTTAAGCAATCGTGTGATACCTTGCATGAGATCCAGTACTTCTAAGATGTTGCCAGTTTCTGACAAATAGCTAGCGACTTTAAAACGATGAGACTCTAAGAGAAATTTTTTTAAGTTACTATTTTTGTACTGAAGTGACTTTTTGAGCATAGAAGCTATTTAGAAAGTTCTTATTTTCAGAAGAGGTTGGGAGAAACCCCTCCCTAAACTCATTAAATACCATTTTGCCCATGTGACTGCATTAACAGTTTTATTATCATAGGATTCTAAATACTGAACGCTTAAGATATCACTCTGCCTTTCATAGGTGTGTTTGTTTTTCTGAATCTCCAAATATAGAAACATCTCCTTCAAATGCTCCTGTAGCTAAGGCTATATGAAGCAGGAAAGTAGTGAAAGCTCTCAGAAATGGGGTTTGCTAGCCTGTCATTATACAGTTGGAAGGCAGTCATTGAGTCCTTAATTGCTTTTCTCAAGTATCTTGTGAAGCTCCTGAACATGTAAGTGGTACTGTGTGTGTGTGTGTGTGTGTGTGTGTGTCCATGCTCAGTCATGTCTGATTCTTTGTGACCCCATGGACTGGAGCCTGCCATGCTCCTCCGTCCATGTGATTTCCCAGGCAAGAATACTGGAGTGGGGTGCCATTTCCTTCTCCAGGGGATCTTCCCAACCCAGGGATTGGATCTGCATTGCTGACAGCTTTTGCATTGGCAAGTGGATTCTTCACCACCAGTGCCACGCAGGAAGCCTGTTAAGTGGTGCTAGAACCTGTCAGCTGTTGTGCCATCAATAGCTGAGCATCAGTGGAGACCAAGTGTAGGGACCACGTGACTGAGCGCAGCGGACTGGGACTCAGCGTGTTAGCGACCTTCTTAGAAGGGGCAGAGCTTCCTTGGCTGAGATGAACATGGCTTCTCACCTGGGCTACCACTGATTAAGGCTGCATGAAGGGAATTCAAGGTCAGTCAGAATGGNGTGTTTAGGTAAAATATACCTGTTTCACCTCAGAGTGGAAACCTAGGATGTTTATTCTGAAAGCGGAAGGTCGAGGTTTGTATATGGTCTGAACTTGTTTCGGCTCTAAGGGGCAGCTCTCTATGTCCTGTCCTGCCAAGACTTCGCAGTTATCTTTATGAGCAACGTGTTTTTCTGCTTTTGTATCGTTTCGACATGGCCCCAAAATGATTGTTAGAAATTTTACCCTCAACCTTAATTACCATGTAGAATCATACCTTTCCAAGCCTCACTGGTGAAATGAATTTAAAATGTTTGCCATATGTTTGCTTAAAACTTGCGGGAAACCAAGTGTGCTGGGATTGTTAAAGCCGGTGTTACAGGATTTGTTTTGTATGTAAACGATGAGAAAATAACATGTGGTATATTTGAGATATTGTTCGGATTACAGGGAGTATTATTTTGACAGTGTTTGTCTTGCAAAGGGAGACACAGTGGCTCTGGGGCCTGTGGTGGTAATCACGCACGCACTTGGCAGCCAGGAGACTTTCTCGCCTTGGCAACAGCAGGAATGACAGTATCTGGCACCTGGCTTGGAGCAGAGACTGTTGGTTGGCAGCTTTCAAGTTAGTCAGGTCTATCACCCACCCTCGTGTTGGTGGATATTGTGGATGATTTTGTGCCCTTCAATGCCATTTTTCTGCCATCAGTTTTGAAATTAATGGCTTATCCTTTTCCAAATACGAGTTCATTATGTTAATCTCAAAAGAAAAAGGGCTTGCTTTCAAACAGTTATTGGTTATTATTTAACAGATAGTGTGTTTTTTAAAGCGTATATAAATATAGTTAGAAGTCTAAAATCTATAATAATTGAGTTTATACATTGAAATGTGGAGGCTTTGAGTGTTTCTGTAGAAACTGTAAAAAAAATATATCATGTTTAAAAAAAATGAAATGACAGGGACTTCCCTTGTTTTTCAGTGGTTAAGACTCTGCTTGTAATGCAGGGGTCATGGGTTCAATCCCAGGTTATTGAACTAAGATCCTACATGCCACGGGGCACAGCCAAAAAAAGAGAGAAAGGGCATGGCCTTTTTTAGTATAATATCGGTCACAATTAAGACGTTTTTTCACAGGATGAATGATGGCAGAGATTTGATTTTACTGAAATTGTAGGAAAAACACAATCGGAAATGATGGGCATGAAGTTGTTACTGTGAGAAATGTGAAACAATTTAGGTCTAAATAGTCAGAGAAGCAGGGCGATAGTGGGAGAAAAGTAATAATCATAATAATAAAAACAACAACAAGATTCCTAGGGAAAGGGTTCTTAGAGCGTGGATCATCCATGGATTGTAAGCTTCAGTACCTCTTTGGAGGTCTTGCTGATAAGGATGGATCAGCGCTTGACAAACTGAGGGGATAACTTGAAAATAAAATTGGACAAAATTACAAACGATATATATCTTTCCAAAACTTGCCTCACAAAGCTAGGTTCCTTTCATAAGCATGATACCCATTAGGTCCTTAATTCATTTCACCTATGCATATTCTCACACCATGTNACTGAGGGGATAACTTGAAAATAAAATTGGATAAAATTACAAACGATATATATCCTTCCAAAACTTGCCTCACAAAGCTAGGTTCCTTTCATAAGCGTGATACCCATTAGGTCCTTAATTCATTTCACCTATGCATATTCTCATACCATGTAGGTGTGAAGTACTGTGCCAAATACCCTGTTGTGGTTTGAAATCTTGATCTCTGTCTGTCTTAGAATCTGTCTTAGAAGACTACTGTGGGGCCAAGTGTCATTTTTAAAATGAGCATATGTGAAGTTGGTCCCCAGACTAATGATGAATGCCTGGAAATTAACCATGTAATACGCTTCAGTTGTTTGAGGCTGATGGTTGAATAATTAAATATTTGAATAATTAAAAGAAAGAAGATTGTAAATTATTGGAATTAACAATACTAAACTGTCATACATCTTTGTGGTGCTTATTTCTTCAAAGTTTGTGTGCTGTACTGTTATTTTATTGTTATTTTTGGTAAGTATTTTGTCGTGAGTGCTAATTTTACAAAGCTCTGATAAATCTGTAATATTTCATTATGTATTCTATTTATTTATTTTTGGGTGCCCTGGGTCTTCGCTACCATGCACGGGCTCTCTCCCATTGCAGTGAGTGGGGTCTGCTCTCCAGCGGCAGTGAGCGGGGTCCACTGCAGCAGCAGTGAGCGGGGTCCGCTCTCCAGTGACAGTGAGTGGGGTCCGCCCTGCAGCGGCAGCGAGTGGGGTCCGCCCTGCAGCGGCAGCGAGTGGGGTCCGCTCTCCAGCGGCAGTGAGTGGGGTCCGCTCTCCAGCTGCAGTGAGTGGGCTCTGCTCTCCAGCGGCGNGGCTCTCTCCCATTGCAGTGAGTGGGGTCTGCTCTCCAGCGGCAGTGAGCGGGGTCTGCTCTCCAGCGGCAGTGAGCGGGGTCTGCTCTCCAGCGGCAGTGAGCGGGGTCCCCTCTCCTGCTGCAGTGAGTGGGGTCTCCTCTCCAGTGACAGTGAGTGGGGTCCACCCTGCAGCGGCAGTGAGTGGGGTCCGCCCTGCAGCTGCAGCGAGTGGGGTCCGCTCTCCAGCGGCAGTGAGTGGGGTCCGCTCTCCAGCTGCAGTGAGTGGGGTCTGCTCTCCAGCGGGCNACAGTGAGTGGGGTCCGCCCTGCAGCGGCAGCGAGTGGGGTCCGCCCTGCAGCGGCAGCGAGTGGGGTCCGCTCTCCAGCGGCAGTGAGTGGGGTCCGCTCTCCAGCTGCAGTGAGTGGGCTCTGCTCTCCAGCGGCGGAGCACGGGCTCCCCACTGTGGTGGCTCCAATGGTTGTGGCGCTGAGCTTAGTTTCTCTGCTGCATATGAAACCTTTCTGGATCAGGGACTGAACTGTGTCCCCTGCATTGGCAGGTGGATTCTTTATCACTGAACTACCAGAGAAGTCCAAAGTATTTTTACTTTTTTGTAGGACTTCCCTGGGATAGTTTAGACTTCCCTGGCTTGGGCAGTGCGTGAAGCTGCCTATTCGGTTTCAGAGGAAACATGACTTCTTTGTGGTCTTCTGGTGTTGGAACCAGCCACACCATGGAATTCTCAGTCTGAATGGCCTTCTTTGGGCCAATTAGGTATTTATTGAAGTATATCTTGGGATTAAAGATATTATTATAGTCCTGAAGTAGGTTTGCCTAGTGAAGACAGTGGAAATTCAAGGCAATAATAAGCTTGCATTCATGGGGGTCATACGAGAATGTACCAGTCTTCACGTTCTCTCTCTCTCTCCCCTCTGGGGACTGTCCTGAACAGCCTTTTTTGCATGATGATTCCATATCTAAAATATCATTTTATTTGAGTAAAATATTAGATAATCTAGATTTGTTTTTTCTTTTAGTATGTTTAAACATAGGTATATCTTTTTATTTTTTAAAATAGACTTTTTATTTTTATAGAGCAGCTTTAAGGTCAAAGCAGAATTCAGTGGAAAGTGCAGAGGATTTTCATGTACTTTCTTCCCTGCCTCCTACCCCAACCCTCCCTACTGTTGGCATCTCTCACCAGAGTGGTACATTTGTTACGACAGATGAACCTACCTTGACACCTGATAATTACCCAAAGTCCAGAGTTTGCATTAGGGTTCGCATTTGGTGTTATAAATCCCCTTTTAAAGAGGTGGGCTTGCAACATTATTGAGTATCAAGGGTTTGAGGTTTGTCCAGGGCCATCAGTGTCAGAAACTAGGTTCTCAACAAATACTTGATGAATATATCAGCAATTACAAGTTCTGTATAGAACACATGTAAAACATNAAATCCCCTTTTAAAGAGGTGGGCTTGCAACATTATTGAGTATCAAGGGTTTGAGGTTTGTCCAGGGCCATCAGTGTCAGAAACTAGGTTCTCAACAAATACTTGATGAATATATCAGCAATTACAAGTTCCGTATAGAACACATGTAAAACATGTGTTTTGTGTTTCTTTTTTTTCTTTAGGGTATATACCAAAAACCAAAATTGAAGGCACAGTGTTACTAAAAGGATTAACAGTGATAGAAAAAGCTTCTGTTCTTTGAATGTTCTACCTGAATGGTCATTGCTGCTGCTGCTGCTGCTGCTGCTGCTACGTCACTTCAGTTGTGTCTGACTGTGTGCGACCCCATTGGTATAGGCCAAAAGAAAAAAAATGTATATATAAAAGATATACCATATGAACACTAATCAAAGTCAAGCTGAAGTGGCAANATTGCTGCTGCTGCTGCTACGTCACTTCAGTCGTGTCCGACTGTGTGCGACCCCATTGGTATAGGCCAAAAGAAAAAAAATGTATATATAAAAGATATACCATATGAACACTAACCAAAGTCAAGCTGAAGTGGCAGTATTAATATCAGACAAAGTACTTAAGAGTGAAGAAAATTACTGGAGACAAAGAGATGCTTTATGTATTGATAAAAGGGCCTGATTCACAGAATGCAACAATCTTAAATGTTACATGTAGCAAACTACAGCTTCAAAGCACACAAAGCCAAAACTAGGAGAATTCAAATAAGAAATTGACAGATCCCCAGTTACAGTTGAGGATGTCACCATCCCTCACTTAGTCATTGAAAGAACCACTCTCCAGAGAACTAGCAAATATATTGAAGAACTCAATGACAACATCAACCGATAGGCTGTAATTGACACTTAGAGAAACCTCCATTCAATATCAGCAGAATATATATTTCATACATATGGAGATAAGCCATATCTATATGGGCATAGAAAGTGGGAAAATAGGTATATTTCATCTGATGATGTACCAGTACAATAAAAGAAGCTTATCAGGAGGTTGTTACTCATAATAACTTACCTGTTTGTTCACTTTATCTTCCAGCCTCTCTGTTAAAAGGACTAAAGCATGCTAACATAGTGCTCCTTCATGACATCATCCACACCAAGGAGACACTGACGCTTGTGTTTGAATACGTGGTGAGTAAGATGAGAACTCAGCTTTTATAATTATGAACAAAATTCTTATAGCATTATCATAGAGTTTTGTCTTTAGGTAGCTATACTGAAGTATTTTATCTGAGTACATGAGACTTATTTTGCATAATTTTGAATGGTATGTGTTTTAAAGAAAAATCCAGAAAAAATGTTCAGTTGAAGTTTCTAGCTATATGGTCTGTTATAACCTGTTTGTTACTAGTACACTTTCTAAGTTTCAGGTTTATCAAGTAATATAAAACAATATGATGGTGATCACTCCATCAAAGGAAGTTCACAGACAACAAAAATGTTTTCTCCTTTGGATTTATAACTTGGTTTCAGAAAAGCATCCTTATTTGGGGTGATTTTTGTAGAGAAAAGGCTGATACTTACAATTTAGACTTCACAGTTTTTCCCCTTGGTTAGTATTTCAGCTATTAATTAAAACTTCCAATTTGCATAGCACACAGTGTAATGATCTTATTGTGTTGAGACTTGGGCTTGAACTCGTAATTAATCTTTCTCCGTTTCTCTTAGAAAAACATATGGTATTTGTGTAGCACCATTTCAGCATTTAACTGTGGAATCATGAAATGTAACCATGATAATTAACATCCCAATTTCCACAGATGGATCTGAGAACATGTAATTTACAAGATACAAATGACATTGGTGGAGACTTTTATTAAGAAGAGTAGCTGTTGGTATTGTGACTGTATTAAGATCCCATTTTGTAATTACCATACTACTTTAAAAAAAATTGAAATAGTGTCCATTTTTCCTTAAAAATATATAATAGAATGAATATTTACAACATTTTATCTTGCTAATGTCTGTCTAAGTCTGTTTGTCATTTGAAAATTGTTGTCTTATGAAAAAGCCATTCATCTTGTCTATTTACATATAAATGATGGATACATTTGAATAATATGGTAATGTGGCTACAAGGACAGCTAGAACTGAGCAGTTGCATATATTACATGCTACCAAGAATGGATGCAGATTCAAACATCAATGCAAATATGATTTCTTTTGTTTAATTGATGATTGGGGGTCAATAATGTATTCAGCTGATTTAAAATTGGAATTTTTGTTCCATATTTTCCAGTTATGTCTAGTTGTAGTATTTCAGTTAAATCCAAATTTTTTTCTTAGTATACTTCAGTAACTTATAAAAGAGGTTTCAAAAATATACTTGTTCCATCCTCCCAAATTGAATAATTTAATTGAGAGAGAAGAAGAAAAATTTAGTCTGGTCCCTAAAATCAATCATGTTCATAGAGTAATGAACAAAACTAATGTGACATGGGGTCTTTTAAATCTTAAAAGAAAATGAAATATATTTGTGAGGCTAAAAATATGCCCGTTGAAGCACACTGTCATGTGATGCTTTCATATTCTGTGGAAATTGCCATAGAAAAGGAGGGAAATGCACTGTCTTGCAGTATTTGTCAACTGCTTGCGGCTAGCTGCTAAACGCATTCTTCTTTGTGTGCGTGAACTTTCCCTTGGCCCAAGTTCTTGTGGAGACGTGCCAGCTCCTCTTCAATAAGCCACATAATAGCATGCACATATGCAGCACTCTGTGGGCATTTCATGCCTTTGAGAAATGGAATATTGCCTGCCTACCTAGCAGCCACCAGACTGCAGCCACGCCCTACAGTGAGCCCTCAGGAGGCTCAGGATGTGAAAAACACAGGAAACTGGCATTATCTCAGTGAGCTCTGATGCTTGCATTATGCCATCTTGGTGACTCAATGGTAAAGAATCCACCTGCAATGCAGGAGACTTGGGTTCAGTTCCTGGGTCTGGAAGATCCCTTTGAGGAAGAAATGGCAACCCACTCCCATGTTCTTGCCTGGAAAATTCCACGGGCAGAGAAGCCTAGTGGACTCCCAAAGCCATGGGATCACAAAAATTCAGACACGACTCAGCGACTGAGCACATTATAATACATACATAGAAAAGTGCTGAATTCCTTAACTTGAGATGTCTGGTTTTCTTTAATTAGCAATGATCTTTTGATGTGCAGACTACCGGCCCCTTGTTGCAAAATTTCTGTATAACCTGGCTCCTCCCCTCGCCTCCTGGAAGCAGTTCTCAGGTTCACTTGAGATGCTATCACCCAGGCTTGAAATCCTACAATTTCCTGCCAGATGAAACATAACTCTCAACCTTAAGTTTGTGACTGTGTTGCCGGTTGACACCTAACTTCTCTGGGGCAGCGAAGATGTAGATTTCCCTGTTCTCTCTTAGAGAATGGGCACACTCATGTCATTCGTTTCTTATGACTGCCCTCCTTGCCTCATCTCTAGTTCTCTGTTCCACCTTTATTTCCTTACATTCCCAGTGTTCTTTGCCTTTCTCTTCACTGCCTTCCTTTGTTTGCTATCTTCTGTTCACTTCATCTCCACCCTTTTGCCTCTCTGATGAAGTTAGTACTTCTTGCTGCCTCATCTGTAGTTTGTTTGGCTTTTGTTTGTTCTGAGTAAAACATTCCACTGAATGTCTGAAATCAGAGTTGGGGAGGCCGGGACAGTGGGTTGGGGAGGGGAAGAGCTCTGTGCTATAGAAATTGCTTAGAAGAGTTTTCCAAGTTAGAGTAGGGAAGAAGTAGACTCCTTAACCTGAGACAGTATTAACCTGACCCGGTGATAGTTGCCTAATATAGAAATAACTTCCTGAGTATTTCCTAAAGCTTTTGTTTTCTTACACTGTTTTTTTCATTGCTTGCTTTTTTTTTAACATATGCCAATGGAAAATTAAGATTCTTACATACTTTAATGAATTAATTAGGGCTTCTGTCATAGCTCAGTTGGTAAAGAGTCTGCCTCAATGCAGGAGACCCCAGGTTGATTCCCGGGTTGGGAAGATCCACTGGAGAAGGGATAGGCTACTCAATCCAGTATTTTTGGGCTTCCCTTGTGGCTCAGCCTGTGATACTTTTTTATATGCCAATGGAAAATTAAGATTCTTACATACTTTAATTGAATTAATTTAATCAGATTGCTTTCCTCACAGTACCTGGCAAGAATAAATTTTCTTCTCTTGCATGTTTCACAGCAGTGGAAGGGTGATAGAAATTTCAAAGCGTGATATGCCATAGGAATTAGAGCGGATCTAGTGGAGGGATGCAGAGTTGGAAACAGGAGGGCACTTGAAGGTTTGCGATGATGAGTGAGGGGTCAAGAAAGGGAGGTGAAATAATGTTTAAGACAAGTATGGCCACAGCGCTGAAAACCAGCAATGAGAACGTACTGAGTTTTCTGCTGGGCACTGTGCTGGGGGTTTTACATTCATTTTCACTTTTGATGTTCTCAATAGTCTTATGGATCTGTGACTATTGCCACTTTACAAAGAAGAAACCTAAGGATTGGGGAGATGAAATGCTTTTTAGGATTTTGCAGCAAGAAAGATAGACTCAGATCCATCTCACTTTGAACCTTAGTGGCAATATTGGATCTCCTGTTTATGTTCCACTTTACTTAGGGTGAGCCGTTGGTCAGAAGGAGGAAAGGAAACTTAATTTTTTCTTTCCACAACTCTTCCTTTTTCTGCACTTAAGATATAGCTGTATTTAGATCCCAAATATGCTTCAAGTGCTTTATAGTTTAAATAAGTATTGTAGACTCACTGAAAACCCAACCCCTTTAAAATCTTAATTATGAAATATTTTATGTCTCCATAAAGCAAACTTATAAGTGACATGTACATGCCTGATGTGTTTCACTGGGATCTACTAAATACACACATACAGTCTTGTTATTTAGCAAGACCTAAATCAGTATCAGGCTTCCCTTGTGTCTCAGCTGGTAAAGAATCTGCCTGCAATGTGGGAGACCTGGGTTCAGTCCCTAGGTAGGGAAGATCCCATAGAGAAGGGAAAGGCTACCCACTCCAGTATTCTGGCCTGGAGAGTTCCAGGACTTTTAGTCCATGAGGTCACAAAGAGTTGGACACAACTGAGTGACTTTCACTTTCACTTTTCCCTGATATCTCAGTTGGTAAAGAATCCGCCTGCAATGCAGGAGACCCCAGTTTGATTCCTTGTTGGGAAGATCCCCTGGAGAAGGGATAGGCTACCCGCTGCAGTATTCTTGGGCTTCGCTTGTGGCTCAGCTGGTAAAGAATCCGCCTGCAATGTGGGAGACCTGGGTTCGATCCCTGGGTTGGGAAGATCCCCTGGAGAAGGGAAAGGCTACCCACTCCAGTATTCTGGCCTGGAGANAGCACACAGTGTAATGATCTTATTGTGTTGAGACTTGGGCTTGAACTCGTAATTAATCTTTCTCCGTTTCTCTTAGAAAAACATATGGTATTTGTGTAGCACCATTTCAGCATTTAACTGTGGAATCATGAAATGTAACCATGATAATTAACATCCCAATTTCCACAGATGGATCTGAGAACATGTAATTTACAAGATACAAATGACATTGGTGGAGACTTTTATTAAGAAGAGTAGCTGTTGGTATTGTGACTGTATTAAGATCCCATTTTGTAATTACCACACTACTTTAAAAAAAATTGAAATAGTGTCCATTTTTCCTTAAAAATATATAATAGAATGAATATTTACAACATTTTATCTTGCTAATGTCTGTCTAAGTCTGTTTGTCATTTGAAAATTGTTGTCTTATGAAAAAGGCATTCATCTTGTCTATTTACATATAAATGATGGATACATTTGAATAATATGGTAATGTGGCTACAAGGACAGCTAGAACTGAGCAGTTGCATATATTACATGCTACCAAGAATGGATGCAGATTCAAACATCAATGCAAATATGATTTCTTTTGTTTAATTGATGATTTGGGGGTCAATAATGTATTCAGCTGATTTAAAATTGGAATTTTTGTTTCATATTTTCCAGTATGTCTAGTTGCAGTATTTCAGTTAAATCCAAATTTTTTTCTTAGTATACTTCAGTAACTTATAAAAGAGGTTTCAAAAATATACTTGTTCCATCCTCCCAAATTGAATAATTTAATTGAGAAGAAAAAAATTTAGTCTGGTCCCTAAAATCAATCATGTTGATAGAGTAATGAACAAAACTAATGTGACATGGGGTCTTTTAAATCTTAAAAGAAAATGAAATATATTTGTGAGGCTAAAAATATGCCCGTTGAAGCACACTGTCATGTGATGCTTTCATATTCTGTGGAAATTGCCATAGAAAAGGAAGGAAATGCACTGTCTTGCAGTATTTGTCAACTGCTTGCGGCTGGCTGCTAAACGCATTCTTCTTTGTGTGCGTGAACTTTCCCTTGGCCCAAGTTCTTGTGGAGACGTGCCAGCTCCTCTTCAATAAGCCACATAATAGCATGCACATATGCAGCACTCTGTGGGCATTTCATGCCTTTGAGAAATGGAATATTGCCTGCCTACCTAGCAGCCACCAGACTGCAGCCACGCCCTACAGTGAGCCCTCAGGAGGCTCAGGATGTGAAAAACACAGGAAACTGGCATTATCTCAGTGAGCTCTGATGCTTGCATTATGCCATCTTGGTGACTCAATGGTAAAGAATCCACCTGCAATGCAGGAGATTTGGGTTCAGTTCCTGGGTCTGGAAGATCCCTTTGAGGAAGAAATGGCAACCCACTCCCATGTTCTTGCCTGGAAAATTCCACGGGCAGAGAAGCCTAGTGGACTCCCAAAGCCATGGGATCACAAAAATTCAGACACGACTCAGCGACTGA
This sequence comes from Raphicerus campestris, assembly GCA_006410735.1. Classification (NCBI taxonomy): domain Eukaryota; kingdom Metazoa; phylum Chordata; class Mammalia; order Artiodactyla; family Bovidae; genus Raphicerus; species Raphicerus campestris. The sequence continues at coordinate 765,059 of SJYW01040586.1, read as the reverse complement.
GCACATTATAATACATACATAGAAAAGTGCTGAATTCCTTAACTTGAGATGTCTGGTTTTCTTTAATTAGCAATGATCTTTTGATGTGCAGACTACCTGCCCCTTGTTGCAAAATTTCTGTATAACCTGGCTCCTCCCCTCGCCTCCTGGAAGCAGTTCTCAGGTTCACTTGAGATGCTATCACCCAGGCTTGAAATCCTACAATTTCCTGCCAGATGAAACATAACTCTCAACCTTAAGTTTGTGACTGTGTTGCCGGTTGACACCTAACTTCTCTGGGGCAGCGAAGATGTAGATTTCCCTGTTCTCTCTTAGAGAATGGGCACACTCATGTCATTCGTTTCTTATGACTGCCCTCCTTGCCTCATCTCTAGTTCTCTGTTCCACCTTTATTTCCTTACATTCCCAGTGTTCTTTGCCTTTCTCTTCACTGCCTTCCTTTGTTTGCTATCTTCTGTTCACTTCATCTCCACCCTTTTGCCTCTCTGATGAAGTTAGTACTTCTTGCTGCCTCATCTGTAGTTTGTTTGGCTTTTGTTTGTTCTGAGTAAAACGTTCCATTGAATGTCTGAAATCAGAGTTGGGGAGGCCGGGACAACGGGTTGGGGAGGGGAAGAGCTCTGTGCTATAGAAATTGCTTAGAAGAGTTTTCCAAGTTAGAGTAGGGAAGATGTAGACTCCTTAACCTGAGACAGTATTAACCTGACCCGGTGATAGTTGCCTAATATAGAAATAACTTCCTGAGTATTTCCTAAAGCTTTTGTTTTCTTACACTGTTTTTTTCATTGCTTGCTTTTTTTTTAACATATGCCAATGGAAAATTAAGATTCTTACATACTTTAATGAATTAATTAGGGCTTCTGTCATAGCTCAGTTGGTAAAGAGTCTGCCTCAATGCAGGAGACCCCAGGTTGATTCCCGGGTTGGGAAGATCCACTGGAGAAGGGATAGGCTACTCAATCCAGTATTTTTGGGCTTCCCTTGTGGCTCAGCCTGTGATACTTTTTTATATGCCAATGGAAAATTAAGATTCTTACATACTTAAATTGAATTAATTTAATCAGATTGCTTTCCTCACAGTACCTGGCAAGAATAAATTTTCTTCTCTTGCATGTTTCACAGCAGTGGAAGGGTGATAGAAATTTCAAAGCGTGATATGCCATAGGAATTAGAGCGGATCTAGTGGAGGGATGCAGAGTTGGAAACAGGAGGGCACTTGAAGGTTTGCGATGATGAGTGAGGGGTCAAGAAAGGGAGGTGAAATAATGTTTAAGACAAGTATGGCCACAGCGCTGAAAACCAGCAATGAGAACGTACTGAGTTTTCTGCTGGGCACTGTGCTGGGGGTTTTACATTCATTTTCACTTTTGATGTTCTCAATAGTCTTATGGATCTGTGACTATTGCCACTTTACAAAGAAGAAACCTAAGGATTGGGGAGATGAAATGCTTTTTAGGATTTTGCAGCAAGAAAGATAGACTCAGATCCATCTCACTTTGAACCTTAGTGGCAATATTGGATCTCCTGTTTATGTTCCACTTTACTTAGGGTGAGCCGTTGGTCAGAAGGAGGAAAGGAAACTTAATTTTTTCTTTCCACAACTCTTCCTTTTTCTGCACTTAAGATATAGCTGTATTTAGATCCCAAATATGCTTCAAGTGCTTTATAGTTTAAATAAGTATTGTAGACTCACTGAAAACCCAACCCCTTTAAAATCTTAATTATGAAATATTTTATGTCTCCATAAAGCAAACTTATAAGTGACATGTACATGCCTGATGTGTTTCACTGGGATCTACTAAATACACAAATACAGTCTTGTTATTTAGCAAGACCTAAATCAATATCAGGCTTCCCTTGTGTCTCAGCTGGTAAAGAATCTGCCTGCAATGTGGGAGACCTGGGTTCAGTCCCTAGGTAGGGAAGATCCCATAGAGAAGGGAAAGGCTACCCACTCCAGTATTCTGGCCTGGAGAGTTCCAGGACTTTTAGTCCATGGGGTCACAAAGAGTTGGACACAACTGAGTGACTTTCACTTTCACTTTTCCCTGATATCTCAGTTGGTAAAGAATCCGCCTGCAATGCAGGAGACCCCAGTTTGATTCCTTGTTAGGAAGATCCCCTGGAGAAGGGATAGGCTACCCGCTGCAGTATTCTTGGGCTTCGCTTGTGGCTCAGCTGGTAAAGAATCCGCCTGCAATGTGGGAGACCTGGGTTCGATCCCTGGGTTGGGAAGATCCCCTGGAGAAGGGAAAGGCTACCCACTCCAGTATTCTGGCCTGGAGAGGTCCATGAGGTAGCAAAGAGTCAGACACGACTGAATGACTTTCACATTCAAAATCAATATCAAACATTTTAATCTGCAGTTTCCGAAACTTAATGATGATATAGCCACATTTAAAAATTGTTAACATCAAAGTTATTTTCTAAAAGATGTTGATTTTGTAGTTTCATGTAATTAACAGTATCTTTTTTGAGGGAGTAGACTAAGTATATTAAACAGTGTAAGAAAATCCATGCCTCATTCCATTAAAACCTAGATGTGCAGGGAAAGTAACATAATTTAAAATTCATTGGTTATTATTGGATCTTTCCTTTGGACTTTATTAACTAAGTTATCAAGGGTTTTTTGGAGGTATCTATGGAATTTGTTCCACAGTGTAAAAGATTCTTATTTATGGTAGTGTACACACTGTATATAGTTCTGTTTTTGTGCTTTTGAAAAAGAGCTCTAAGCCTGGCTGCCTTATATTAAAAGTCCCATGAATGACATTTTAGGTTACCATAAAGTCTACGGAAGGCCAGAATAATTAAATAAGTGATGAAAAGTTAGAGATGTGAAAGAATATTCAAGGAAATGCCTTTGGAGGTCACTCTTACCGTGATTCTGGGACTTCCCTGGTGGTCCAGTGGTTACCGCTCTGCCTTCCAATGCAGGGGGTATGAGTTTGATCCCTGGGAGGGGAGCTGAGATACCACATGTCTTGTGCCCCAGAAAACTGCAGCAGAAACTAAGAAGCAGTACTGTAACAAATTTAATAAAAGTAATCACTGCAGATGGTGACTGCAGCCATAAAATTAAAAGATGCTCACTCCTTGGAGGAAAGTTATGACCAACCTAGACAGCATATTAAAAAGCAGAGACATCATTTTGCCAACAAAGGTCCATCTAGTCAAAGCTATGGTTTTTCCAGTAGTCATGTATGGATGTGAGAGTTGGACTATAAAGAAAGTTGAGTGCTGAAGAATTGATGCTTTTGAACTGTGGTGTTGGAGAAGACTCTTGAGAGTCCCTTGGACAGCAAGGAGATCCAACCAGTCCATCCTAAAGATCAGTCCTAGGAGTTCATTGGAAGGACTGATGCTGAAGCTGAAACTTCAGTACTTTGGCCACCTGATGTGAAGAATTGATTCATTTGAAAAGACCCTGATTTTGGGAAAGATTGAGGGCAGGAGGAGAAGGGGACGACAGAGGATGAGATACTTGGATGGCATCACCGACTCAAGGGACATGGGTTTGAGTAAACCCTGGGAGTTAGCGATGGTATCACTGACTCCATGGACATGAGTTTGAGTAAGCTCCGAGAGATGGTGAAGGACAGGGAAGCCTGGTGTGCTGCAGTCCATGGGCTCACAAAGAGTCCAACATGACTGAGCGACTGAACTGAACTAGGAAACAAGATCATTTTTTTAAAAAAAGTGATTCAGTGGATAAGAGGAGATTGTTACTCTGGATAAGGCTATCTCAGAGTATTGGGTAGAACTCCTAGAACAACTGAAAGTTACTTTCTTTCACAGTTTCAAAATGTGTATATACAGGGATCTGCAAGCTGCAAGGCTGACATCCACTTGGGCGTGTGCTACCCACACTGCGCATGACTCTTGTGTAGCCTGTGGGTCCCCTGGTTGGTCCTTCCTTCTTCCAGTTGTTAACCAAGCAGTGACTCTTATTAGCTTGGGAAGGTATGTGGTTTCATAATGGTCTGAAATATTATGGCCATGTTCTTTCTCTGCATAGGTTTGAAACATGGAAGAGAAATACAGAAGATGTGGAAGTGCTAATAAATATTTTTCCTACTTAAACAGGAAGTTAAGCAATGTAGTTTTTATTTTTTCTGCCAAAGACAAGTAAGTGCCACGTTGCCCTACTTAACACCATGCTAAAAAATCTAAAACAGACTCTGTAAGTGGAAATAATATCAATAAATTAGTAAATATGATTATGTAAATAAATATTACCATTAGTTAAAGTGTACAACCGTTCTGTTCTATTTTAAATTGCATGAGAGCAAAGTATGTGTATCAGCATTTTACATTACCTATTTAATAATTATGTACAAGAAGAAAACCAGCAGGCTTATAACTAATCATAATTATTCTTTGGAGCAATCATTTTATTTCTTCTACTCTGAAAAATTCCAGACTAATATGCACTATTATGTAAAAGAAAAATCTGTATTCCACATTAAAAACAAAAACCTATGTCACCAAAAGTCATATAAAGTGATTTATGAGTCACCAAAAAATCACAATTTTTTTCCTTTTTTTTCACATAAGGTGTTTTTT
>SJYW01040586.1:746083-756674 GCA_006410735.1 Raphicerus campestris | reverse complement strand
TGAATGTCTGAAATCAGAGTTGGGGAGGCCGGGACAACGGGTTGGGGAGGGGAAGAGCTCTGTGCTATAGAAATTGCTTAGAAGAGTTTTCCAAGTTAGAGTAGGGAAGATGTAGACTCCTTAACCTGAGACAGTATTAACCTGACCCGGTGATAGTTGCCTAATATAGAAATAACTTCCTGAGTATTTCCTAAAGCTTTTGTTTTCTTACACTGTTTTTTTCATTGCTTGCTTTTTTTTTAACATATGCCAATGGAAAATTAAGATTCTTACATACTTTAATGAATTAATTAGGGCTTCTGTCATAGCTCAGTTGGTAAAGAGTCTGCCTCAATGCAGGAGACCCCAGGTTGATTCCCGGGTTGGGAAGATCCACTGGAGAAGGGATAGGCTACTCAATCTAGTATTTTTGGGCTTCCCTTGTGGCTCAGCCTGTGATACTTTTTTATATGCCAATGGAAAATTAAGATTCTTACATACTTAAATTGAATTAATTTAATCAGATTGCTTTCCTCACAGTACCTGGCAAGAATAAATTTTCTTCTCTTGCATGTTTCACAGCAGTGGAAGGGTGATAGAAATTTCAAAGCGTGATATGCCATAGGAATTAGAGCGGATCTAGTGGAGGGATGCAGAGTTGGAAACAGGAGGGCACTTGAAGGTTTGCGATGATGAGTGAGGGGTCAAGAAAGGGAGGTGAAATAATGTTTAAGACAAGTATGGCCACAGCGCTGAAAACCAGCAATGAGAACGTACTGAGTTTTCTGCTGGGCACTGTGCTGGGGGTTTTACATTCATTTTCACTTTTGATGTTCTCAATAGTCTTATGGATCTGTGACTATTGCCACTTTACAAAGAAGAAACCTAAGGATTGGGGAGATGAAATGCTTTTTAGGATTTTGCAGCAAGAAAGATAGACTCAGATCCATCTCACTTTGAACCTTAGTGGCAATATTGGATCTCCTGTTTATGTTCCACTTTACTTAGGGTGAGCCGTTGGTCAGAAGGAGGAAAGGAAACTTAATTTTTTCTTTCCACAACTCTTCCTTTTTCTGCACTTAAGATATAGCTGTATTTAGATCCCAAATATGCTTCAAGTGCTTTATAGTTTAAATAAGTATTGTAGACTCACTGAAAACCCAACCCCTTTAAAATCTTAATTATGAAATATTTTATGTCTCCATAAAGCAAACTTATAAGTGACATGTACATGCCTGATGTGTTTCACTGGGATCTACTAAATACACACATACAGTCTTGTTATTTAGCAAGACCTAAATCAGTATCAGGCTTCCCTTGTGTCTCAGCTGGTAAAGAATCTGCCTGCAATGTGGGAGACCTGGGTTCAGTCCCTAGGTAGGGAAGATCCCATAGAGAAGGGAAAGGCTACCCACTCCAGTATTCTGGCCTGGAGAGTTCCAGGACTTTTAGTCCATGAGGTCACAAAGAGTTGGACACAACTGAGTGACTTTCACTTTCACTTTTCCCTGATATCTCAGTTGGTAAAGAATCCGCCTGCAATGCAGGAGACCCCAGTTTGATTCCTTGTTAGGAAGATCCCCTGGAGAAGGGATAGGCTACCCGCTGCAGTATTCTTGGGCTTCGCTTGTGGCTCAGCTGGTAAAGAATCCGCCTGCAATGTGGGAGACCTGGGTTCGATCCCTGGGTTGGGAAGATCCCCTGGAGAAGGGAAAGGCTACCCACTCCAGTATTCTGGCCTGGAGAGGTCCATGAGGTAGCAAAGAGTCAGACACGACTGAATGACTTTCACATTCAAAATCAATATCAAACATTTTAATCTGCAGTTTCCGAAACTTAATGATGATATAGCCACATTTAAAAATTGTTAACATCAAAGTTATTTTCTAAAAGATGTTGATTTTGTAGTTTCATGTAATTAACAGTATCTTTTTTGAGGGAGTAGACTAAGTATATTAAACAGTGTAAGAAAATCCATGCCTCATTCCATTAAAACCTAGATGTGCAGGGAAAGTAACATAATTTAAAATTCATTGGTTATTATTGGATCTTTCCTTTGGACTTTATTAACTAAGTTATCAAGGGTTTTTTGGAGGTATCTATGGAATTTGTTCCACAGTGTAAAAGATTCTTATTTATGGTAGTGTACACACTGTATATAGTTCTGTTTTTGTGCTTTTGAAAAAGAGCTCTAAGCCTGGCTGCCTTATATTAAAAGTCCCATGAATGACATTTTAGGTTACCATAAAGTCTACGGAAGGCCAGAATAATTAAATAAGTGATGAAAAGTTAGAGATGTGAAAGAATATTCAAGGAAATGCCTTTGGAGGTCACTCTTACCGTGATTCTGGGACTTCCCTGGTGGTCCAGTGGTTACCGCTCTGCCTTCCAATGCAGGGGGTATGAGTTTGATCCCTGGGAGGGGAGCTGAGATACCACATGTCTTGTGCCCCAGAAAACTGCAGCAGAAACTAAGAAGCAGTACTGTAACAAATTTAATAAAAGTAATCACTGCAGATGGTGACTGCAGCCATAAAATTAAAAGATGCTCACTCCTTGGAGGAAAGTTATGACCAACCTAGACAGCATATTAAAAAGCAGAGACATCATTTTGCCAACAAAGGTCCATCTAGTCAAAGCTATGGTTTTTCCAGTAGTCATGTATGGATGTGAGAGTTGGACTATAAAGAAAGTTGAGTGCTGAAGAATTGATGCTTTTGAACTGTGGTGTTGGAGAAGACTCTTGAGAGTCCCTTGGACAGCAAGGAGATCCAACCAGTCCATCCTAAAGATCAGTCCTAGGAGTTCATTGGAAGGACTGATGCTGAAGCTGAAACTTCAGTACTTTGGCCACCTGATGTGAAGAATTGATTCATTTGAAAAGACCCTGATTTTGGGAAAGATTGAGGGCAGGAGGAGAAGGGGACGACAGAGGATGAGATACTTGGATGGCATCACCGACTCAAGGGACATGGGTTTGAGTAAACCCTGGGAGTTAGCGATGGTATCACTGACTCCATGGACATGAGTTTGAGTAAGCTCCGAGAGATGGTGAAGGACAGGGAAGCCTGGTGTGCTGCAGTCCATGGGCTCACAAAGAGTCCAACATGACTGAGCGACTGAACTGAACTAGGAAACAAGATCATTTAAAAAAAAAAAAGTGATTCAGTGGATAAGAGGAGATTGTTAGTATTGGCTATCTCAGAGTATTGGGTAGAACTCCTAGAACATCTGAAAGTTACTTTCTTTCACAGTTTCAAAATGTGTAGATACAGGGATCTGCAAGCTGCAAGGCTGACATCCACTTGGGCGTGTGCTACCCACACTGCGCATGACTCTTGTGTAGCCTGTGGGTCCCCTGGTTGGTCCTTCCTTCTTCCAGTTGTTAACCAAGCAGTGACTCTTATTAGCTTGGGAAGGTATGTGGTTTCATAATGGTCTGAAATATTATGGCCATGTTCTTTCTCTGCATAGGTTTGAAACATGGAAGAGAAATACAGAAGATGTGGAAGTGCTAATAAATATTTTTCCTACTTAAACAGGAAGTTAAGCAATGTAGTTTTTATTTTTTCTGCCAAAGACAAGTAAGTGCCACGTTGCCCTACTTAACACCATGCTAAAAAATCTAAAACAGACTCTGTAAGTGGAAATAATATCAATAAATTAGTAAATATGATTATGTAAATAAATATTACCATTAGTTAAAGTGTACAACCGTTCTGTTCTATTTTAAATTGCATGAGAGCAAAGTATGTGTATCAGCATTTTACATTACCTATTTAATAATTATGTACAAGAAGAAAACCAGCAGGCTTATAACTAATCATAATTATTCTTTGGAGCAATCATTTTATTTCTTCTACTCTGAAAAATTCCAGACTAATATGCAGTATTATGTAAAAGAAAAATCTGTATTCCACATTAAAAACAAAAACCTATGTCACCAAAAGTCATATAAAGTGATTTATGAGTCACCAAAAAATCACAATTTTTTTCCTTTTTTTTCACATAAGGTGTTTTTTCTAGTGCTTTACATTATTAAAAGCTCTCTCTCATAAATGTTATTTCACTAGATTCTACCTTTCAATTGCTAATGCTCAGACTTGTCTGACACTTTGCACCCCTCTGGACGGGGATTTCCCAGGCAAGAATACTGAAGTGGGTTGCCATTTTCTTCTCCAGAGGATCTTCCCAACCCAGCATTGCAGGCGGATTCTTTGCCACTGAGCCACCAGTGAAGTACATAAGACCTGTATTTTTGTTCAGTTTTTTTCACTGATAGGGAAAAAGAATGCTTAGAGAAATTAAGACTTATTGAATCACTTGGATAGGCTAAAGGGTAAAAGATAAAACTTTAACCCATCTGCGGTGTCTAAAGATCTTTATCACTCCATTTTACCCTGCAGCCTTGTGATGTTAACCATCTTCCTAGGTGTTTTTTTTTTGTATTAGAGTATAGCAGATTAACAGTGTTGTGATAGTTTCGGATGGACAGCAAAGGGACTCAGCAATATATTATACATGTTTCCATTCTCCCCCGAACTCCTCTCCCATCCAGGGTGCCACGTAATATTGAGCAGAGTTTTCTCTGCTACACAGTAGGACCTTGTTGGTTATCCATTTTAAATGTAGTAGTGTGTACATGTCCATCCCAAACTCCCTAACTATCCCCTCCCTTCTTCTCTCCACCATTAACCATAAGTTCATTCTCTAAGTCTGTGAGTATTTTTCTGGTTTTTAAGTAAGTTCATTAGTAGGATTTCTTTTTAGATTCCACATATAAGGGATGTCATATGACATTTTTCCTTCTCTGTCTGACTTCACTCTGTGCAATAAATCTCTAGGATCTTCCATGTTGCTGCAAAAGGCGTTATTTTATTCTTTTTTGGCTAGTTATATTGATGGTCTGAGGTATGTATTATGTTATGACATGGGACTGGCAGCTGAAAAGTTATGTTCTGTCTTCACACTGTCACACAATTTACCTAATTACTTGTTTTCTATGCCTCATACATTTTAATTTTTAAAGATACAAGAATGCTTTAATTTGCATGATTTTTATACCACATCTGTTCTCAAAAATGAGCTCTCCATCAGTCTTCTGATTTCCAGATTAAACTATCTCAAGGCAGTTGAGAATTTTTCTGCTTTCCTGTGAGATACAATATATGTACATACATGTGTGCATGTACAACTTTAGATGGTGGTGATCAGGGAAGACCTTGCTGAGAAGTCTTTAGGTACAAAGGGAGGTGTAGAAGGAAGACATATTTTCATCAAGAACTTTTCAGATAGAAGGCTCATGTGAGGAGAAGCAGGGTTCCTGTGGCTGAAATGAAGTGGGCAAAGAGGATGGTGCAATGAGACAAAATGCAAGACACAGTGAGGTCCAGATTACTTCAGGCCTTTAAAAAAAAAAAAAAACTTTACTGAAGTATAGTTGCTTTGCAATGTTGTATTGCTTGCTACTGTACTGCAAGGGGAATCAGTTACACGTATATCCTCTCTTCTGTGGATTTCCTTCCCGTTCAGGTCACCACAGATCATTGAGTAGTGTTCCCTGGGCTGTACCATACCTTCTCATTAGTTATCTGTTTTCTTGTAGCGTTTTATTCTGATGAATTTTGCTTTTGCTCATAATGAGATGGGAAACCAGAAAAGGATGCTCAGCAGAGAAATGATTGGCTCTGACTTTCATTTTAATTGAATCTCTCTGACTGCTTTGTTAAGAATAGATGGGCCAGTTGTGAAACAGGGAAACCAGTTAGAAGACTGTCACAGTTGTGTGGCATGGTGTCGGCAGTAGAGGTGGTGAGAAGTGGATGAATTCCAGACATTTTTCTAAGGTTGATCTGATAGCATTTGGTGTGGAATTTGAGAAATGAAGACAAGGATGATCCCAATAATTTTGGCTGTTGTTCAGTCACTCAGTCATGTCCAACTCTTTGTGACCCCATGGATTGAAGCATGCCAGGCTTCCCTGTCCTTTACCATCACCCAAAGTTTACTCAAACTCATGTCCATGGAGTTGGTGATGCCATCCAATCATTTCATCCTCTGTTGTCCCCTTCTTGTCCTGCCTTCAATCTTTCCCAGCAGCAGGGTCTTTTCTAAGGAGTCAGTTCTTCACATCAGGTGGCCAAAGTATTCAGTTTCAGCATCTGACCTTCCAATGACTATTCAGGGTTGATTTCCTTTAGAATTAAGTGGTTTGATATCCTTGCTATCCAAGGGACACTCAAGAGTTTTCTTCAGCACCACAGTTTGAAAGCATCAGTCCTCATTGCTCAACCTTGCTTAAAGCTGAAATGGCTATAATAGTGGAGCTGCTATAAGGAGACACAAGGTCGACTGTGGGAAGATGCAACTCAGCCTTTGCAGGGTTTAGTTTGAGATGCTTATTGTATATGCAAGTGGAGATGTCACAGGGCTGTTGGGTATATGGATCTGGAATGTAGGAGAGAGATCGCAGGTGGAGATTTGCAAGTTGTCTGTGTTATGATATTTAACAAGGGGATTAGATGAGGTCACCAGGTGTGGTCATTGTTGCCTTGTCGGCTCTAAAGGAACCTTGCCTTTGGATACTCACACCTTTGTGTACTCCCTGTCCCTTATGATTAGGCTGGGCTTGTGATTTGCTCTGACCAGTAAAGCAACATGCTGGAAGTGACACAATGCCAGTTGTGGTCCTGACAGCTTCTTTGCCCTGTTGAGCACCTGCTCAGCCATGTTAGGATTCCAGTTGTTCTGCTGGGGAGACCATGAGAAGACGCCCTTGACTGTATGGAGGAGAGCTAAGAACTCAGAAGACAGTGTGAAGTTAGACCTAAGACGTAGACCCCAGCCAAGCCATTTGCCCAGCAACCATCGTGCTTCTTGGGTGGGGGTAAAGGGCAAATTCCAGTCTCACGAACATCGTGTGGAACTAACATGGTTTGTCCCCCACTCTGCTTTTTCTGAATTTTGACCCAAGAATTATTAGAAGTAATTTACTGGTGGTTGATGTAAGCCACTAAACTTTGGGTTAGTTTCTTGTCCAGCACTCAATAACTAAGCTCTGTGTGAGCTGATGGACCTAGAATGTAGAAGTGAGGTTCAAGGAAGGAGCACTGGGGCACTTCAACTTTTAGCATAATATTAAGGTGTCAAAGTGATGAGGAACACCGGCAGTGGATATTGAAAAGGAGTGCCAGGAAGGAAGGGGATTTTTTTTTTGGTGGATTCAGATAAAGCTGTTTCAGCTGAAATAGCTAGAGAGACTGGGGTTTTACGAGAGGAGAGACTGCCTCTCCAGTGCCTGGCAGAGTTGCACATAATATTAGCCAATAGTTCTTGTATGAATGAATAAGTGATATTTGAAGCAGGAAGGGCCAGCAACTATAAGAGGCCAGAGACTGCACAGGCCACTTAGAAGTGTCTGGCCTTTCGACTTTTGTCATGACAGGGAGGTCTTGCCTCCCATCAAAATTCATGAAGCAGAGGATTTTCTCAATAGAGTGAATATTTTCAGATATAGGACTTAAAGTTCCCCGCTCTTCCCAACCTCTCTCCCTCCAAAAAAAAAAAAAAGAAGAAGAAGAAGAAAAAAACCTACTCATAAACATCCACTTCAGTAAGTTCATTATGTAGTCTCAGATAAGTGACATCTAGAATGTGAAAAAAATACTATTGCATATAATCTTTGAGAAATCATCAAGAACAGAGATGAGGTTATCAAAAGGTGGTAGGAAACAAACCTATAAGCTTACTATATAACATTAGTGAAATGCAAAAATAGATTTTTAGACATTCAAGTCTAATCGTTACCTTTTATAAATAGTAAGAAACATTGTTACTCCCTGATTTCAGGCAAGATTGTGACAGGGACTCTCCTGAGATCCTTATAAACATTAACATTGAAACTCAACAATTCAAAGATTATTCTTTCAGTTTGTTCTGGTTGAACAACTTCACCCAAAGCCAGCTGATTAATGAAATGACATCAGGATGGAGAAAAGTCTATTGGGGTATGCTGGAGGGCGTTGTCCTTGGCCTTGTCCTATTTGATATTTTTATTAATGACTCAGATGAAGACAGAGATGATGTGGTTGACCTATTGCATGTGTGTTGTCGCTGGGAGCCATAATTAACACTTGGATGATGGAATCAGGGCTCAGAAAAGATCTGATGAAATGAGATGTTGAACCTACAAGGTGAATTGCTATGGGGATAAGTAAAATAGTGTTTTTGATTAAAAAAAAAAAAAAGGCAGCCCAACCTAATACAGAAAAGTAAGTCTAAAAGCAGTTTATGTGAAAAAGTCTAGTAATTTCTTTGGTTCAAAGAACTGAAGCGGACAAGTTTNAACCTACAAGGTGAATTGCTGTGGGGATAAGTAAAATAGTGTTTTTGATTTAAAAAAAAAAAAAAAAAGGCAGCCCAACCTAATACAGAAAAATAAGGCTAAAAGCAGTTTATGTGAAAAAGTCTAGTAATTTCTTTGGTTCAAAGAACTGAAGTGGACAAGTTTGCTGAGGATGGCTTTATGAACAGATACAACATGGAAGCATTAAAGATGCCAGGATTTAGGAGAATTAAAGCCATATTGGGGAGAGCAGAGGAAAGGGAACATAAATATTCCAGATAGGATAAGAAAGCCAATGTGAGAGTCAGGAGATGCTGCTGCTGCCAAGTTGCTTCAGTCGTGTCCAACTCTGTGCGACCTCATAGACGGCAGCCCACCAGGCTCCCCTGTCCAAGGGATTCTCCAGGCAAGAACACTGGGCTGGGTTGCCGTTTCCTTTTCCAGTGCATGAAAGTGAAAAGTGAAAGGGAAGTGGCTCAGTCCTGTCCCACTGTTCAAGACTCCATGGACTGCAGCCTTCCAGGCTCCTCCTTGGATGCTGTGGCTTAATCCTGGGAAGAATGTTAAATGCTTTGTGTTACAAATTTAAACTCAGTGCCTTGAACACCTTATCACTAAAAGCATTCAGTAGAGGATAAATGGATTTACATCAAATACTGTAGAGAGGGTTCCTAACCTGTAGTTTATGCAAGGGATTGAAATATGTAACTTAGATACGTTATTTCAAATACTTCTGACTGATACCATGAAGTGGGGATCCCTCCATTTTACAGATGAGGAAATTCATACTTAGATGTTCAGTCTCCATGCATGCCTCTCCAGTGGCTCAGTTCAGTTCAGTTTAGTTGCTTAGTCATGTCCGACTCTTTGTGACCCCATGAATCACAGCACGCCAGGCCTCCCTGTCCATCACCAACTCCCGCAGTTCACTCAGATTCACGTCCATTGAGTCGGTGATGCCATCCAGCCACTTCATCCTCTGTCGTCCCCTTTTCCTCCTGCCCCCAAGCCCTCCCAGCATCAGAGTCTTTTCCAATGAGTCAACTCTTCACATGAGGTGGCCAAAGTACTGGAGTTTCAGCTTTAGTATCATTCCATTCAAAGAAATCCCAGGGCTGATCTCCTTCAGAATGGACTGGTTNGACTCTTGCGACGCCATGGACTGTAGCCCACCAGACTCCTCTGTCCATGGGATTCTCCAGGCAAGAATACTGGAGTGGGTTGCCATTTCTTTCTCCAGCGGATCTTCCCTACCCAGGGATCAAACCCAGGTCTCCTGCACTGCAGGCAGATTCTTTACCGAATGAGCTATGAGGGAAGCCCTATTCTTACTATATTCTTACTATAGTAGCAGTTAAAATGAATATAATTTGCTTAACGTAGTTAATTATATTATTATTTTCTAATATTTGGATTCCAACTCCTCCAGGAAGATTATACCTCTTTTCTCCATTAAACCAGGGTATGACCTTGTGACTTGCTTTGACCAATAAATTGTGAGCAAGAGTTATTTGTTATCACAATATAACTTAGTCTATCATGCTGACATATTCCAGATTATTATTATTAGTAGTATCTAGCCACCCAAGAGAAAGCTAATGCTAATGTGTTTTTTTTAAGGATTTCTTTTATGATTCATACTCACATGCATGTTGCATGTATATATGTGTATATACATATATGTACACTATAATTTATAGTACATATACTATTTTTTAATCTTTTTAAAAGCTTACAGAAGTTAATGCTACTGTTGTTCCAAATCACTAAATGTGGTTATGTACCAAAGTTTGTCCACATTTTAAAATTCATGCACCCTTTGTGTTAATATAAAATTCCCATGCTTTTCTTTGATACCATTTTAAATGTGAAATTCTTAATAAAACAAATTTAAATAGTGAGTTTTAAAAATATTTTATTAAGCACTTGATTCTGGTTTTTGACACAATTAAATGTTTTTTCAGTGAGGGCATTAAATCAGCATACATACCACAAGTTTTTGTGTGATAGTGTCAATGGTCAAGTACAGATATGGTCACCTTCTATGTCAAGAATGGTGTCTGCTGTTTTTCTTGATAGAAATGGTTGCAACCATGTTTATATATTGATTATAGTAATTATGTGCTAGGCCTACTAATTTATTTTAAGGTAAATATGGGAATTTTTGACTCAGATTCTCCACTATGATTTTCTAAAAAATTTTTTCTAATTGATTTAAAATTTAAGCACTAGTAGCTTCTATTAAATTTTGCTAAGATTGACTTAAAA